>JARQOC010000003.1:400416947-400892800 GCA_033576535.1 Allobates femoralis | reverse complement strand
TCTCTGGCCTCCCTCTTCTCAGCCTCCTCTATTTTCTTGCCTCCCTCTTCTCAACCTCCACTCTGGCCCTCCTCTCCTCTGGCCTCACTCTCCCAGCCTCCTCTCCTCTCTGACTTTTCTCTCCTCAGCCTCCTCTCCTCTATGGCCTCCCTCTCCTCTGGCATCTTTCCTCATTCTCCTCCTCCGGCCTCTTTCCTCATTCTCCCCCACTGGCCTCTTTCCTCATTCTCCCCCTCCGGCCTCTCTTACCTTATTCTCCCCTCTGGCCTCCCCTTCCTTCAGCCTCCTTTCTGGCCTCCCTTTTTTCAGCTTCCTCACTCTGGCCTCCCTTTTTTCAGCTTCCTCTCCTCTCTGGCCCCCCTCTTCTCAGCCTCATCTCGGGCCTCCCTCTCCTCAGCCTGCTCTCCTCTCTGGCCTCCCTCTCCTCGTCCTCCTCTCTGGCGTCCCTTTCTTCAGCCTACTCTCCTCTCTGGCCTTCCTCCCCTCTGTCTCCTCTCCTCTCTGGCCTCCCTCTCCTCAGCATCCTCTTCTCTCTGGCCTCCCTCTCCTCAGCCTCCTTCTCCTCAGCCTCCACTCCTTTCCTCTCTGGCCTTTCTCTCCTCAGCCTCTTCTCTCTGGCCTCCCTTTCCCAGCCTCCTCTCCTTTTTGTCCTCCCTCTCCTCAGCCTCCTCTCTGGCTCCTCTATAGCCTCCTCTCTGGCCTTCCTTTCCTCAGCCTTCTCTCCTCTCTGGCTTCCTTCTCCTCAGCCTCCTCCTCTCTGGCCTCCCTTTCCTCAGCTGCCTCTCCTCTCTGGCCTCTCTTTCCTCAGTCTCCATTCCTCTATAACCTCCTTATCCTCAGCCTCTCCTCTCTGGCATCCCTCTTCTCAGCTTCCTCTCCTCTCTGGCCTCCCTCTCCTCAGCCTCCTCTCTGACCTCCCTCTCTTCAACCTCCTCTCTGGCCTCCTTCTCAGTCTCCTCTCTGGCCTCCTTTTCCTCTACAGCCTCTCCTCACCTTCGGCTGCTCCCTCAACACAGCCAGATGGACACGGGCGCCACTGAGCCTGCCGGGAGCTGTAGTAGTTATTAGCATACCCTGGTACACGTAATGAAAATTCGAAAAAAATCTTTGTTCCAAAAGAATTTTTTATTTCTTTTATCACACACTGAACAAGTTCAACTAGATCCAACGTTTCAGCTACAAGCCTTCCTCAGAGATCTAGTAAATACATAAATGAACATGACATGTATCACCATTAACATAAACAAATTTGTAACATTGAGATAGGATATGAAATGAAAGATATTTCCAAGTACAATATCAAGTGACTACCTGTGAAGTAGGGGCGGACCCAGACTGTAGTGGGCCCCGGTGCAAGAAATTCTTCGGGCAGCCCCCCCCGCCCCTCATAGTGGCGACAAAGTAATGTAAACATATAGATAGTTGCGTTGTAAATAAATATTACAATCAAATCTAAATAGTAAAGTTGTTTAATTTTTTTAATATGATCCTAAAAATTAATAGGAAGATAGTTGTTACCTACCTACCTGTTCTATCTACCACTTGCATAGGTCTGTCACAAACCTCTCTAGCCAGTGATTCTGCTGCTTCCTGTCAATAGACAGCTCTTTGGCCCCTTTCACATCAGCGGCAAGCTGATGTTAGTGGCCGATCCAGCAGGTGGTGCCGCATGACGGCCGACTTGTGGCCTGGATGCGGCAAGCCCCATGCTTGCAGCATTTTTTTTTCGCGGCTTCAAGTGCCGCATCTGCCGCACCTGGCAGAACCGCAAGCCCCATACACAATGCATGGGGCTTGCCGCATCCGGGCCACAAGTCAGCCGTTATGTGGCGAATCCAGCAGATTCGGCGCCACCTGTTGGATTGGCCGCAAACATCAGCTAAACGCTAGTGTGAAAAGGGGAGTGACTGATAACTGTGTGGAGACAGTTGTTCATCAGCATGATGTTATGTAGTTGGGTCCTGTCTGTTAATCAGCATGACATCAGCAGTCACGCCCCATCAACAAAGTAGAGCGGAAAAGAAACTGCTGTAATGTTGATGTGATGTCAGACAAAGCCACATGAGCAGTCACTGACCACTCTGAGCAGATCTAGATATGGGCTAAACTGGCAGGTATTTAGAAACTACCTGCCTAGGCGTGGCCTGCAGCTCTATGGAATAGACGTGTCGCTACAGAGCTCTGGTGCCTGACACAAAGTGACAGGGATTTTCGGTCTGTTTTAGATAGAATTTCCCACCCAAGCTACGCTGACTGAACACTTACACCCCAGAGACCACCCGGACCAAGTTATATGAAGCCCCAGTAAGAGGTTTGCACATAGGACCTCTCTGAACTCCGGCCAGACCCCTGTTTACCTCAGGTGCCATCTTGCTGAGGCAGAGGAACAGGACACCCACACCCAAGGACTCATACCCGTCCTCACCCACGAACCTCTGAGGTGCCCACTGAAGGCTTTAACCCACCACTGGGCAAGCAGGACCTAACCAGAAGTTCCCTGCTGCTGGCAATCAAAGGAAAAGGAACAAAGGGAACCGTCATTACAAACACAGACTCTCCTGCTCCTCACACCTCTCTCTCCCTGAATTTGGAGAGGGGATTTGCGGCCAGCCGCTACAGCTGTAATCTTATCTTGAAACCGCATTACAGAGGAGAAAGGGAGCTGATGAGACCAAGCGGAGGAACTTGTTTTTCTTTTTTTTTTTTGTTATTTTTTTTTTTTCTACTCGACCTCGTGGAGCAGAGCTGCGGAGGGATATCTCAAGTCCTGGCATATCACACAGGCTCATCCACAGCTCTCCAGCGCCATCTAGCGTCACAGACCTGTTCCAACAGCAAGAGGAGGATCAGGACAAGACCAGCACCGCACCCGAGCTTCGCAGGGACAGGATCAAGACCCAAAGAAGAGGACAGAGCCCTACAAGCAAGCGGGTGCCCACCCCTGGATGCCCCCACGTTTACAAGCTTCACAAGGCTCCACAAGTGACCCAGAAACTTTTCCACAACACATCTTGTGCACTTATTACAGAGGTTACTTTACAGCTAGCATCTACCTGTATCTCTCTCACCTCAGCTAATACTTGAATTTGGCTTCAACCAGCCTCCCTGAGGACCTGGCAGATGCATGCAGCATTGATCCACCACCAATTCTTTGAACCCTATTACTGATCTGAATACATGACCTTGGCTACACCTACTATATAGACACCACATACTCATTGTTTGCAGCGTGCATAGTTTGTCAATATTATATGTGCTTGTTTAATCTATTACCCTAACTGCATTAGAAACCCACGTCACATATGGTCTGCCCTAAGACTGGTACTGATAACTCAGGAGAATATATGAATTGAGGAGCACGATTCTACTAATTTTCAGCACGTATTAATCAGCAACTATTTTGCCAAGGGGATAAATATATTGCATGTATATTTAGATGTTTTTACTTCTGTGATAATTAAGTGACTAGTAGTAACAAGTAAGAGACGAGCAAGTTCTTGTACACGTACATATTGCTCCAGATTCACTCCTGCGAGTGGCTCTGGAAATCTTCTTTCATGGACTACCTGCAGACTCCTACTTTAAACTGACATAGAACTAAATGTACACTTATATTCTGACACCATCACATATCTAAGTCTGCCTCCCAACCCCACAAGACCTGACAAGACCCTTCACCTGACACTGCCTCGTACTGCATACTGTCTACAATTCCTCCACTACTAGACTACTATAGAAGCACCCATACCTCTGACTTCCTATACACTCCCCCTGATTAAAATAATCAAGGACCAGCCGAATTATGTCTAAAAAGAACAAACTTACTTCAACTCCACAAGGGATCGAATTTGCAGAAGATCTACAGAAATCACTAAAAAGTAGAATCTCCACACCTTCACAGAACGCCTACACCAGCACAAAAGGTAAAGAAGGAGTCTACACCGAGAAACCAACAGAATTCCAGATGGATGAAACCAGCTACTATTCTTCCAAACGGAAGGAGATGGGCACTCCTTCTAAATCCGACTTCCTGACCTCTTCCACAATTAGCCAGGCTACAGACCAGGAATCCAATATCAAAAGCCCGGCTAGACAAAAATTGAAAGCGGACGACACAGAATCACTCCTTAACTATACTCAGGGTCAACCCCTAGATAAGGACTTCATGATCAATCTGTTTACGGCTTTCCAACTTAAAATGGAAGATAATTTCAACACGCATCTAGATGAAATGAAAACAACTGTAGCCACGATAGTCTCAAGGGTCGACAAGCATGATCAAACCATTTCTGACCTCAGGAAGAAGCCCCATTGGCGAAACGCGTCAGGGTGTTGGTGGCATCCACTAAGGATAGGTAAATATACTGCTTATAGAGGTGCACATTCTTATGGACAATGTCCTTTTATATACTATAATGTTGTTTTGGGGAATCAATTATCTAAAATTGATCTAGTACAGCATGCAACAGTTAACATTCTGGTTTGGGCTTTGGCATAGACATTTCTGCTAAGGTGCATAGAAACTTATTTATTTATACTTGATGACATCTAGTGGTGAACGATTTGGATAGAATATATTATACATACTGGTGTGAGTCCTTTTGTCATATTGTACAATATACTTTACTTTATGGCTGGTGTAGTTTTATGTGCATTTATTGTTTATATTCTGCTTAGCACCTTATTCATATCACCAAATATTCTTCTAAGGTTGGTATAGTTTATGTGCATTTTTTCAGCACTTCACTTATGTCATATAATACGTGTATGGTTGGTGTAGGTTGATGTGCATTTACTCTGCACATTTTTTCAGTATTTTTTCAATATACTTTTATGGGTGGTGTAGTGTTATGTGCAATTTTTTAGCACATTTTTTTCAGCACTTTAGTTAGCACTTTATCATATAACCTTGGTGTTTTTTATTGTTTTATTATACTGCATTGTTTTGGTTTGTAGAATATTCTATGCACTAGAAGTACAATCTTATATAACATTTTGATTTTTTATTTATTTTTCTACACTGTGTGACTGTGTATTACCTTGCACATTTGAAGTATATTATTATATGCACATTTTTCAGCAATTTTAGATATATATTTTTTCACAGCATATATCACTATTGTCAACACCAACCAGTCAACATATCCAGTATTGTATCTAATATACACCATTTTCCCCTTTGTTCATGCTGATGCGGTGCTAGTGTCAAAATAAAATATTGATCCAAAAAATATACATTTTTAAAAAAAAATTAATTTTTAAGGTATTTTATGGCTCCCTCCTCCTCTTACAGCTCTTAATGTAATAATTTGGATGCATTGATCATGGTTGTTTCATCATGTAATATCTTTTAAATATTGAAATTCATATATGTATTTTGTAGTTGTATACCAATAAAATTAATATTTTATACCAGATTTTGGGCTATAAACTCTTTTTCGAATAGGTTATTGTTTGTTTGAGTTTGCCTAGTGCAGTATTGGCCTTTATCGGTTTTCTCAGGAAAGATTCGAAACTAGTCAAGAATGACTGCACCAAAATGAAGGAAGAAATCAAATTTCTTAAAGAGAAGTTAGCGGACAGGGAAGATAGAGACCGAAGAGTTAATTTAAAATTCAGAGGCATTCCTGAAACAGTTAAACCCCAAGAACTTGCCACCTTTATTACAAACCTGGCTAAGAAGACCATACCAGGGAAACAAGACATTGAATACTCGATAGAGAGAGCCCATAGATTACCCAAACCAACCCGACTCCCAGACAATATCCCGAGAGAGTGCATTTTTGTAAATAGCTAAGTGCAATATATGACTGTGGCAATGTGCAATTATGCTTAGTGCAATACTTGAATTGTAATCTGTAATGTCATGCTGTGTAAACCGCACTACCTGTATCTACAGCCAAACTTGCATTTTTAAAATGAGTGCATTTTTGTAAATAAACTGTCAATTACATTTGTTAAGCATAATATAGACTCTGTTTCTGTTTGTATAAAATGTTCTATTGAGTCTGCCATAGGGGTGGATAGAAGGGTTGCATTGTCACCCTGAGCCCCTTTCTGTAATATGTCTAATTATCAGTGTGAACTATTGTGTATTTATAATATCCCGAGAGACGTCATAGCTAATTTATCCTTTTTCCCCACCAAAGATCATATAAATTAATATCTTAAGAGGAACAAAGCCCTGCCACCCTCCTTACCACGACATTAAAGTTTTCTTGGACATATCAAAAGAGACCTTAATAAAGAGAAAGTCACTCAATTCACTCATAGACACATTGCGAGCTAACCAAAGCTTATACAGATGGAGCCACCCATCATCCAACATCATTGTCATGCTCAAAGATAAAACTTACAATCTCGAAGACGCCGAAGGACTCAAGATCCTGAAAGACCTCCACATCGGAGTCCCGGGATGATCCCACCTCTAACCTTATAGACTAAAACACTCAGTCAAATTTAGGCACCATTGGCCAAAACATTAGCCACAAGGAAGGACAACACCGGCTGTGTGGGGTGTATACAGGAGGGGGGGCTGTGTGGGGTGTATACAGGAGGGGGGCTGTGTGTGGTGTGGGGTGTATACAGGAGGGTGGCTGTGTGTGGTGTGGGTGTATACAAGGGGGGGGCTGTGTGTGGTGTAAGGTATATACAGGAGGGGGGGGCTGTGTGTGGGTGTATACAGGAGGGGGGCTGTGTGTGGGGTGTATACAGGAGGGGGGGCTGTGTGTGGGGTGGGTGTATACAGGAGGGGGGCTGTGTGTGGGGTGGGTGTATACAGGAGGGGGGCTGTGTGTGGTGTGGGTGTATACAGGAGGGGGGCTGTGTGGGTGTATACAGGAGGGGGGGCTGCATGTGGTGTGGGGTGTATACAGGAGGGGGCTGCGTGTTGGTTGTATACAGGGACATTCAGGGGGGGCTGCGTGGGGTGTATACAGGGGCATCCAGGGGGCTGTGGGCATGTGAGGTGTATACAGGGGCATCCAGGGGGGCTGTGTGTGGTGTGGGGTGTATACAGGGGGGGTCTGCGTGTGGTGTGGGGTGTATACAGGGGCATCCAGAGGGGGCTGCGTGTGGTGTGGGGTGTATATTTTTGTTTCCTTATTTTCAGTTCTAGGTATTATGGATTTTCCTCCCGGTGGAGACATTTCATCACTGCTCATCTCTCCAGGTGGAGCGCTGCTGTCTGTACAGTCCTTGTGAGGCTGCTGAAGAGGTGACAATGCGGGATCATGATAATCTCGCATAGATGAGATTAGCCCCCCCTCGCTCTTTCTCTCGCCCCCCCTCGCTCTCTCTCTCGCCCCCCCTCGTTCTCTCTCTCCGCCCCCCTCCGCTCTCTTTCTCTCGCCCCCCCCTCGCTCTCTCTCACCCCCCCTCGCTCTCTCTCTCGCCGCCCCTCGCTCTCTCTCTCTCTCGCCCCCCTCGCTCTCTCTCTCGCCCCCCCTTGCTCTCTCTCTCGCCCCCCCTCGCTCTCTCTCGCTCCCCCTCGCTCTCTCGCCCCCCCTCGCTCTCTCTCTCGCCCCCCCTCGCTTGCTCTCTCGCCCCCCCCTCGCTCTCTCCTCCCCCCCCTCGCTCTCCCCCCCTTCGCTCTCCGCCCCCCCCTCGCTCTCCCCCCCCCCCCCTTGCTCTCCGCCCCCCCCCTCGCTCTCTCACCCCCCCTCGCTCTCTCTTGCCCCCCTCGCTCTCTCTCGCCCCCCCTCGCTCTCTCTCCTCGCCCCCCCTCCTCTCTCTCTTCCCCCCTCCCTCTCTCTCCCCTCGCTCTCTCTTCCCCCCCTCGCTCGCTCTCTCTCTCTCGCCCCCCCTCGCTCCGCGCTCTCTCTCTCGCCCCCCCCTCGCTCGCTCGCTCTCTCCCCTCGCCCCCCCCCCTCCCTCCCCCCTGCTCTCTCTCTCTCGCCCCCCCTCGCTCTCTCTCGCCCCCCCCCTTACTCCTCACCCCCTTCTCTCTCGCCCCCCCCTTGCTCTCTCTCGCCCCCCCTTGCTCTCTCTCGCCCCCCCCCTCGCTCGCTCACCCCCCCCCTCGCTCTCTCTCTCGCCCCCCCCCCTCGCTCTCATCTCCCCCCCCCCTTCGCTCTCTCTCGCCCCCCCTTCCCTCGCCCCCCTTCCTCCTCTCTCTCCTCTCCCGCCCCCCTCGCTCTCTCTCTCTCTCGCCCCCCCTCGCTTCTCTCTCTCCCCCCCCTTGCTCTCTCTCGCCCCCCCCTTGCTCTCTCTCTCTCCCGCCCCCCTCGCTCCTCACTCTCCCCCCCCTCGCTCTCTCTCTCTCGCCCCCCCTCTCTCTCCTCTCTCTCTCTCCCCCCCCTCGCTCTCCTTCGCCCCCTCGCCCCTCCTCCCCCCCTCGCTCTCTCTCTCGCCCCCCCTCGCTCTCCTCTCTCTCTCGCCCCCCTCGCTCTCTCTCTCTCGCCCCCCCCTCGCTCTCTCTCTCTCGCCCCCCCCCTTGCTCTCTCTCTCTCGCCCCCCCTCGCTCTCTCTCTCTGCCCCCCCCTCGCTCTCTCTCCCTGCCCCCCTCGCTCTCTCTCTCTCCCCTCGCTCCTCCCCCCCCCTCGCTCTCTCTCTCTCCCCCCCTCGCCTCTCTCTCTCGCCCCCCCTCGCTCTCTCTCTCCCCCCCTCCGCCTCTCTCTCTCCCCCTCGCCTCTCCCCCCCCTCCTCTCTCTCGCCCCCCTCGCCTCTCTCTCTCGCCCTCTCTCTCTCGCCCCCCCCTCGCTCTCTCTCGCCCCCTCCTCGCTCTCTCTCTCTCCCCCCCTCGCTCTCTCTCTCCCCCCCCCTCGCTCTCTCTCCTCCCCCCCCTCCGCTCTCTCCTCTCCCCCCCTCGCTCTCTCTCTCCCCCCCCGCTTCTCTCCTCCCCCCCCTCCTCTCGCCCCCCCCCCTCCTCTCGCCCCCCCCTGCTCTCTCTCTCTCTCCCCCCTCTCTCTCTCTGCCCCCCCTCGCTCTCTCTCGCCCTTCCTCGCTCTCTCTCTCTCGCCCCCTTCTCGCTCTCTCTCTCGCCCCCCCCTCGCTCTCTCTCGCCCCCCTCGCTCTCTCTCGCTCGCCCCCCCCCTCTCGCTTTCTCTCTCGCCCCCCTCGCTCTCTCTCTCGCCCCCTTCGGGCATTCTTTAGAGGGGACTATCCATCTTTCTTCAGAGACAGTAGAATCACGGAGATGGTGGCTTCATTGGAATCATCTTTCTGCGGGCATTCCTTGGGCTTTTCAATTGTCAGACATAATTACAACAGACCTCAGCTTAGAGGGTTGGGGAGCTTATGTCCGAGAACATGTGTTATAGGGTGGTGGGATCCAGACCACTCCCACATGTTCTCCTACCTCAGGGAGTTGTAGGCTATAAGAAAAGCCATAGAGGGGTTTCTTCCTTTCCTGACAGGGTGTCATCTACGGGTGCTTTCCGAAATAGTTTCTGTCTCATATATAAACCACCAAGGGGGCAGAATATCTCCTTCCCTAATGACAGCAGCGATATCTTTCAGATAGTTCAGGCTCATGGCATATTCCTATCTGCCCTCCACATCAAGGGGGATCTAAACTATCAGGCAGACTTCCTGAGTCGCACACAGAAAGGGAATGGAGGCTAGACCCTATAGTGTTCTCACAGATATCAGGTAGGTGGGGTGTCAGGTGATAGACCTTTTCTCAACTTGCAAGAACAGACAGCCCAATTCTGCTCTCTAGATCCCAGAGACACGCCCTATGCGGTAGGTGCACTCCAGATACTATGGAGCTCCGGCCTGCTCTGTGCTTTCCCTCCACTGGCAATTATTCCAGCTGTCCTGTGTAAGATTCCAGGAAGATCAGGCCAGGGTCATCCTGGTAGCGCCCTTTTGGCCGAAGAGGTCTTGGTTCTATTGGGTTTCCAAGATGTCAATGACAGATCCCTGAATCCTGCCAGACTGTCTGACACTTCTGTCACAAGGCCTGATTTTACCATCCTTAAGTCTCGAATCTTCGGCTGCCAGCCTGTAATTCGAGCAGGGTTACTAAGGAGGCGAGGGTTCTTGATGAATCTGGTGAACACCCTCATGAGCAGCAGTAAGCCAGTTACCACCAGATTGTATGGTAAGGTGTAGAGAAAACTTCTTTCCTGCTTTTTGTTAGTCCTCTCCATACTCTGTAACCAACTGAGGCAGAGTGGGGGTGCTCCCTTTTTATTTCAGGGGTTTCCTGTCCTGGATGAGCAGAACCTCTCTCAGGTGATGCTGTCATGGCTCCAGTAAAAGAAACATTACTGGTAAGTAATTTAGCTTTATGATCCCCATATCCCCATTACGGTTCCTGAAAAAAAAAGAACACACACCTTTTCTCTATGGAGCTCTGGTCCGTGTTTGTTACCATATTCCGCCACCGCTCTGAGCTCTCTGGTTCAGCTGCCGTAGATATACAGTAAACCGCCGACCAATCAGAAGCCCGCATGTAAGTTCATGCAACAATATTAGCTGCTGCCAACTGGTCAGTGGAGAGCTCAGTGTGGCGCCAGAATAAATACAGTGGTGGTCACCACGGGTGGGTTACATTAAATACAGTATAATCACATCTCCATGCCCTGTTAGGTGGGCATGCCTAAAAAAATATTAAACTGCTAGGTCTTATTTTCAGGGAGTCCTTATATTTAGCAGTTCTGCAAGCCCCCTACTATGTCTTATTTTCGGGGAAACGCGGTACTATTCATCTTTCTTTCTACTTCCTTTCTTGTGTTCTTCTACTCCTACCACTTCTACCCCTCCCCTTTCTATACTTTATCACTTCTGTATGGCTTTTTTTGTAGGGCTTTGGCATTTAAATTTTTGCACCATCCTAGGAGACGTTGTCCGTAGTACGGGGTCCACCTAGGTCCCCTCCGATCTGACTTTTTTTTCTTTTTCTTTTCCTTTCAGTGCTATCTGGACGGCTCACGTGGACACAAGCTCCCTGACACCGGTATCATGGCTACAAGACTGAATGACCTTGAGTTGCAGAGGATATATACCCGCACTCGTGTCCTCCAATGTATTCAACAAGGAAGGAATTTTATCATAAATACAGAAATTTGATTTTTCAACAATTTTCACAACTAAACTGCAGGGGGCCCCTGGTCCAGAAGGTTTCTGCTTTCATTGTCACTTATCTCTGATGTCACTTATTTATATCTTGATTTGTAAAGATGATTGTTCTACATTTGTATAAATATATTTATCGGTCTCCTGTTTGTTAGAATTATTTATATATTTACTTTCATAAAACAGAAAAGAATGTGTTGAATTTTCATTTCTATAATTATAATTCTCAGTGTGACCTTAGTGAACAGTAACTGCTGGTTGGATATACATCTGGCCGTGTTCACACATTGGTGTAGACAGTTTCCCCAACAAATTGCAAAGTCCTCATATAGACCTGCACTAAATCTTTCAGATCTCGCTAACAGTGATGTGCCCAGGCTGCTGTCACTCATGCCCCGCCCATGCCAGTGATGCCCCTTTTTAATATGTATGATTTTGGTTGGAAGTAGCATAACCAGAAACGCAGCAGAAGAATATCGAGCTGTAGAGAGCTCATCTGATAGGTGGTAGAAGTAGAACTCCAGTATTATTTAGGACAAAAAAAGTGAAATTAGTGAAAAACCCCTTCAAGAACTCTGTTCAACAGTGCATTCAAGCATGAGTTTAGAGAGCTTGTTTAGACCGGACAATCCCTTTATCACTTCTCTCCAGCAGAGTATGGTCCTTTAATCTTGTTTGGAGTTGAGTAGCAGTACACATACTCAGTCTGAGCTTTATTCTTGCCCTATTGGGCTGCCGCGCTGTCCTCTGTTCTTTCAGATAGCCACAATGAGAATGAGAGAAGTGGTCGGACATCCAACAAGCCGCTCTATTCTGTAATTGGAATAAAAATTCTCCGCTTTCACGATCTGTGGCGTTCCCAGAGTGCAGACACTCACTGATCAGCATATTATCACCTATCCCAATTGGTAGGTGATAATTTATTTTCACTACACAAATCCTTTAAGGCCCATAAACCCCCAATCCCTACAATCTTTTGGTCGACAGTTCTCTCTCCTGACTGTAACATACAGGAATGTTTGACCAAATGTTCTTGTGTTCTCTATTAGTGAGGAGATGTTGGCTCCTCTGGTGGCGGTTATCTTCAGAGAGACACAAAAGAATCAACCATTGGAATTCGAACATTCCACACCCTTCTCTCCCCTGACCTCAACAGAGAAGCCTTTGCCCTGTACACAGCATATTGTTGTGTAATCCTGCAGACTTTACACTAAGGCTCACATACACCTAATCTGTATATGGGCTTGTTCAGACATCTATGCTCATCGCTTCAATCTCTGAACACTGACTGGCCATGGCTCCCCCAACCGAGAGTGACCGCCTCAAAGAAATATATGAAGACTTCATTCTTTGGTCGAGAGAGCCTTGGCCAGTCTGTGTATTGTGGTCTGAGAATGAACTGATGTGCATATGTCTGAATGAGCCCTAATGGACAGTAATGTGTGCCCTGAAATCATGAACCTCAGTGCAACAACTATGACCAAGACACCTCTGTAGTGGGACATCTAGAATAGAGTTACTGTACAGAGCAGGGGTCTCCAACCACCGGTCCGCGGACCAGGACCGGGCCGTGGGGGTCTATGTGCCGGTCCATGGCGTGCTGTCAGCTTCCCCGCCCCCCTGTCATGTCCCCACCCACCGCGCCCCTCACCTGCAGCACTACACCGCTGAGCTGAGGTTACTACCTCAGTTGCGTGTGTAGATGTACGAGGGGAGCTGTCGGCCAATCAGTGCAGCAGCCATGCCCTGATTGGCCCGCTACTGCTGCACTGTTATTGGCTGACTGCTTCACTCGTATAACTAAGCAGCTGAGGCAGAAACGTGGCCAAAATTTCATATCTTGCGCTATTTCCAAGCTCATCACGTGACGCGCTTGGAAATAGCGCGAGATATGAAAAAACTCTGGCCACATCTCTGCCTCAGCTGCTTAGTTGTACTGCCCACAGGAGAGGTGAGCATCAACAGACGAGTCGCGCTCTCCCTCTGTGTGGGCAATGACTGAGTGTGGGGGTTATTCAGGGGTCAATGTGTGCGTGTGTGGGCAATGACTGTGTGTAGGGGGGTTATACAAGGGGCAATGACTTTGGGGGGGGTTATTCAAGGGTCAGTGTGTGGGGGATTGTACAAAGGGCAACATCTGTGTGTGGGGAGTATTCAGGGGTCAGTGTGTGTGTGTGGAGGATTGAACAGGGGGCAGTATGTCTGTGTGGGGATTATACAAGGGGCAGTGTGTGTGTGTGGGGGAAGGGTTGCGGTGCTCCCGAATCTGGACCCGGTACGACTACCAACCGGAGGGGTTCAGTCCTGGAACGGTGGCCCGGCTTTCTTTAGGAAGTTGTGGCTGAACGCCCGGCGTAATCCTTAAAAGGCACCGTATAGGGTCCGGAGGAGGGTCCCCAGAGAGGGCCCAAGGGAGCTGAATGAAGGCTCTGCGCGCTGAAGGGAGGCAGGAGAGAGAGAGCGCAGTGAAGGACAAGCAAGGAACACCACCGAGGGTCCTAAGTGAGCTATCCTGGTTCCCTGGTGACTACCCAGGCCAGGAAGACCTGATAGACTGTACCACCTGCTTGCCTGCACTAAGAACTTGCCAGTAAACCCGTTCAGAGCTAAAGACTGTGGAGTATTCATTCCTCTCGGCTGATGAGCCACCTTACTTTTCAGCACTAGTGACGGGACCACCTGAGGAGCCGCCTCACAGCACAAAAGACTTAATTACACCATCACTGCCCTGGGAATCCAGCTCCACCTATGGGGAGCGTAACCATCTTGCTGCTCCAACATCACCCCAGAGGACTGTCCCGCAGCGCCGGTAACATGACCGGAACCATAGTTAGTGTCACAAACTCTTACTTTTAATCTTTACCCCCTTTTTAGCGACCACCAGGGCCACGGGCCAGGCACAGGCCGCCCGTGATATCCCCTTGAAACCAAACACCCGAGACCGGGTACCCCACGGCCCTGGGGTGGGTCATAATTATATTACAAAAAGAAATAATACATACAAATATATATAATTCATATGCCACTAGATTGGCATCTGTGAGGCGGTCCTGGTATTAACTCCAGTCTGGTGGTTTCCGTCATGAGCTGTCTTGAGGACCTCGCTCTATCAACTCCAATCTAGTCTCTGTCAGCTGCGCTCTGTGACACTTCAGACGAGGCTCCGCATAATCTTCAGAAAAAAAATGCTTCTAGCCACCTCAGCACCAAACTGTACAGAGTGGAGGCTATGGGCAGGTCCTCAAAAAATTCATGCCGATTTACACAACTCACTGGTGAATCAGCTACAATGGAGTTGCTAAAATGAGGTCCTCAAAAAATCCACTCCGATCTAGACGGCTCACTGGTGAATCAGCTAGAGTGGAGTTACTAAAATGAGGTCCTTAAAAAATGCACTGCGATCCAATGTTGTAAATATGAGGACTCTGTCACTGCCCTCAGTTACGCTTCTCCCTGCAAAGCTACACCCACTCCTCACAAAACTCGATTCCAGTCACCTCAGCAACAAACTGTACAGAATGTAGTTGCTAAAATGAGGTCCTCAAAAAATCCACTCCGATCTAGACAGCTCACTGGTGAATCAACTATAACGGAGTGGCTAAAATGAGGCCCTCAAAAAATCCACTCTGATCTAGATGGCTCACTGGTGAATCAGCTAGAACGGAGTGGCTCAAATGAGGTCCTCAAAAAATCCACTACGATCCAATTTTGTATTTTATGAGCACTCTCAGCTGCGTTCTGTTACGTTTTTCCCCGTGAGGCTCTGCCCAGTTTGTGAAAAACTCAATTCCAGTCACCTCAGTACAAACTGTGCAGAATGTAGTGGCTAAAATGAGGTCCTCAAAAAATCCACTCCGATCTAGACGGCTCACTGGTGAATCAGCTAGAACGGAGTGGCTCAAATGAGGTCCTCAAAAAATCCACTACGATCCAATTTTGTATTTTATGAGCACTCTCAGCTGCGTTCTGTTACGTTTTTCCCCGTGAGGCTCTGCCCAGTTTGTGAAAAACTCAATTCCAGTCACCTCAGTACAAACTGTGCAGAATGTAGTGGCTAAAATGAGGTCCTCAAAAAATCCACTCCGATCTAGACGGCTCACTGGTGAATCAGCTAGAACAGAGTAGCTAAAATGAGGTCCTCAAAAAATCCACTACGATCCAATTTTGTATATTATGAGGACTCTCGGCTGCGTTCTGTTACGTTTTTCCCCGTGAGGCTCTGCCCAGTCTGTGAAAAACTCAATTCCAGTGACTTCAGTACAAACTGTACAGAATGTAGTGGCTAAAATGAGGTCCTCAAAAAATCCACTCCGATCTAGATGGCTCACTGGTGAATCAGCTAGAACGGAGTGGCTAAAATGAGGTCCTCAAAAAATCCACTACGATCCAATTTTGTATATTATGAGGACTCTCGGCTGCGTTCTGTTACGTTTTTCCCCGTGAGGCTCTGCCCAGTCTGTGAAAAACTCAATTCCAGTCACCTCAGTACAAACTGTACATTATGTAGTTGCTAAAATGAGGTCCTCAAAAAATCCACTCCGATCTAGACGGCTCACTAGTGAATCAGCTAGAACGGAGTGGCTAAAATGAGGTCCTCAAAAAATCACTACGATCCAATTTTGTATATTATGAGGACTCTCGGCTGCGTTCTGTTACGTTTTTCCCCGTGAGACTCTGCCCAGTCTGTGAAAAACTCAATTCCAGTCTCCTCAGTACAAACTGTACATTATGTAGTTGCTAAAATGAGGTCCTCAAATAATCCACTCCGATCTAGACGGCTCACTGGTGAATCAGCTAGAACGGAGTAGCTAAAATGAGGTCCTCAAAAAATCCACTCCGATCTAGACGGCTCACTGGTGAATCAGCTATAACAGAGTGGCTCAAATGAGGTCCTCAAAAAATCCACTACGATCCAATTTTGTATATTATGAGGACTCTCGGCTGGGATCTGTTATGTTTTTCCCTGTGAGGCTCTGCCTACTCTTCGAAAAACTCAATTCCAGTCACCTCAGTACAAACTGTACATTATGTAGTTGCTAAAATGAGGTCCTCAAAAAATCCACTCCGATCTAGACGGCTCACTGGTGAATCAGCTAAAACGGAGTGGCTAAAATGAGGTCCTCAAAAAATCCACTCCAATCCAATATAGTAAGTTATTAAGACTGTCAGCAGCGCTCTGTTACGGTTTTCCCCACGAGGATCCACCCACTCCTTTAATGTCGTCGTTGGGACTTGTGGAAATACAGTAAAATAAAAATTCTAGCAAAACTAAACAATCAGCACTGTGTGTAATTATTTATATTGCAAAAAGAAATAATAAAATGTATGGTGAAATAATCCTGAAAAAATATTTTGCCCTTTGGAAATATAACAGCCTAAGTAAGAACCTAATAAATAAAAACATGAAATAATTACAATTATAAATCTGATTCTAACTCCTGTGCCATGCTAAGGAAATCCTGAAAACCTGCACTGTGTGCGGCTCTGAGGCCTGGAGTCCCCCCTGCTGTACACCCTGCACTGTGTGCGGCTCTGAGGCCTGTAGTCCCCCCTGCTGTACACCCTGCACTGTGTGCGGCTCTCAGGCCTGGAGACCCCCCCTGCTGTACACCCTGCACTGTGTGCGGCTCTGAGGCCTGGAGTCCCTCCTGCTGTACACCCTGCACTGTGTGCGGCTCTGAGGCCTGTAGTCCCCCCTGCTGTACACCCTGCACTGTGTGCGGCTCTGAGGCCTGAGTCCCCCCTGCTGTACACCCTGCACTGTGTGCGGCTCTGAGGCCTGAGTCCCCCCTGCTGTACACCCTGCACTGTGTGCGGCTCTCGAGCCTGAGTCCCCCTGCTGTACACCCTGCAACTGTGTGCGGCTCTGAGGCCTGGAGTCCCCCCTGCTGTACACCCTGCACTGTGTGCGGCTCTGAGGCCTGGAGTCCCCCCTGCTGTACACCCTGACACTGTGTGCGGCTCTGAGGCCTGGAGTCCCCCCTGCTGTACACCCTGCACTGTGTGACGGCTCTGAGGCCTGGAGTCCCCCCCTGCTGTACACCCTGCACTGTGTGCGGCTCTGAGGCCTGGAGTCCCCCCTGCTGTACACCCTGCACGTGTGCGGCTCTGAGGCCTGGAGTCCCCCCTGCTGTACACCCTAGCACTGTGTGCGGCTCTGAGGCCTGGAGTCCCCCCTGCTGTACACCCTGACACTGTGTGCGGCTCTGAGGCCTGGAGTCCCCCCTGCTGTACACCCTGCACTGTGTGCGGCTCTGAGGCCTGGAGTCCCCCCTGCTGTACACCCTGCACTGTGTGCGGCTCTGAGGCCTGGAGTCCCCCCTGCTGTACACCCTGCACTGTGTGCGGCTCTCAGGCCTGGAGTCCCCCCTGCTGTACACCCTGCACTGTGTGCGGCTCTGAGGCCTGGAGTCCCCCCTGCTGTACACCCTGCACTGTGTGCGGCTCTGAGGCCTGAGTCCCCCCTGCTGTACACCCTGCACTGTGTGCGGCTCTGAGGCCTGGAGTCCCCCCTGCTGTACACCCTACACTGTGTGCGGCTCTGAGGCCTGGAGTCCCCCCTGCTGTACACCCTGCACTGTGTGCGGCTCTGAGGCCTGGAGTCCCCCCTGCTGTACACCCTGCACTGTGTGCGGCTCTGAGGCCTGAGTCCCCCCTGCTGTACACCCTGCACTGTGTGCGGCTCCTGAGGCCTGGAGTCCCCCTGCTGTACACCCTAGCACTGTGTGCGGCTCTGAGGCCTGGAGTCCCCCCTGCTGTACACCCTGCACTGTGTGCGGCTCTGAGGCCTGGAGTCCCCCCTGCTGTACACCCTACACTGTGTGCGGCTCTGAGGCCTGGAGTCCCCCTGCTGTACACCCTGCACTGTGTGCGGCTCTAGGCCTGGAGTCCCCCCTGCTGTACACCCTACACTGTGTGCGGCTCTGAGGCCTGGAGTCCCCCCTGCTGTACACCCTGCACTGTGTGCGGCTCTGAGGCCTGGAGTCCCCCCCTGCTGTACACCCTGCACTGTGTGCGGCTCTGAGGCCTGGAGTCCCCCCTGCTGTACACCCTCACTGTGTGCGGCTCTGAGGCCTGTAGTCCCCCCTGCTGTACACCCTGCACTGTGTGCGGCTCTGAGGCCTGAGTCCCCCCTGCTGTACACCCTGCACTGTGTGCGGCTCTGAGGCCTGGAGTCCCCCCTGCTGTACACCCTGCACTGTGTGCGGCTCTCAGGCCTGGAGTCGCCCCTGCTGTACACCCTACACTGTGTGCGGCTCTGAGGCCTGGAGTCCCCCTGCTGTAACCCTGCACTGTGTGCGGCTCTGAGGCCTGGAGTCCCCCCTGCTGTACACCCTACACTGTGTGCGGCTCTGAGGCCTGGAGTCCCCCCTGCTGTACACCCTCACTGTGTGCGGCTCTAGGCCTGGAGTCCCCCCTGCTGTACACCCTGCACTGTGTGCGGCTCTGAGGCCTGGAGTCCCCCTGCTGTACACCCTGCACTGTGTGCGGCTCTGAGGCCTGGAGTCCCCCCTGCTGTACACCCTGCACTGTGTGCGGCTCTCAGGCCTGGAGTCGCCCCTGCTGTACACCCTACACTGTGTGCGGCTCTGAGGCCTGGAGTCCCCCCTGCTGTACACCCTGCACTGTGTGCGGCTCTGAGGCCTGGAGTCCCCCCCTGCTGTACACCCTACACTGTGTGCGGCTCTGAGGCCTGGAGTCCCCCCTGCTGTACACCCTGCACTGTGTGCGGCTCTCAGGCCTGGAGTCCCCCCCTGCTGTACACCCTACACTGTGTGCGGCTCTGAGGCCTGGAGTCCCTCCTGCTGTACACCCTGCACTGTGTGCAGCTCTGAGGCCTGGAGTCCCCCCCTGCTGTACACCCTACACTGTGTGCGGCTCTGAGGCCTGGAGTCCCCCCCTGCTGTACACCCTACACTGTGTGCGGCTCTGAGGCCTGGAGTCCCCCCTGCTGTACACCCTGCACTGTGTGCGGCTCTCAGGCCTGGAGTCCCCCCCTGCTGTACACCCTACACTGTGTGCGGCTCTGAGGCCTGGAGTCCCCCCTGCTGTACACCCTGCACTGTGTGCGGCTCTCAGGCCTGGAGTCGCCCCTGCTGTACACCCTACACTGTGTGCGGCTCTGAGGCCTGGAGTCCCCCCTGCTGTACACCCTGCACTGTGTGCGGCTCTGAGGCCTGGAGTCCCCCCTGCTGTACACCCTGCACTGTGTGCGGCTCTGAGGCCTGGAGTCCCCCCCTGTGCTGTACACCCTGCACTGTGTGCGGCTCTGAGGCCTGGAGTCCCCCCTGCTGTACACCCTGCACTGTGTGCGGCTCTGTGGCCTGGAGTCCCCCCTGCTGTACACCCTGCACTATGTAGAATGGTGAAGATCAGAGAGATCATCAAAAAATCAACTCCGATCTAGACGGCTCACTGGTGAATCAGCTACAGCGGAGTGGATAAAATGAGGTGAACAAAAACATGTGACTACAGAGAGACCTCAAGAATTCAACTCCGATCTAGTCCCCTCAGTACTGAACCGTCTAGAGCGGAGTGGATAAAATGAGGACCACAAAAACCCCACTCCGATCTAGCTGATTCCCTAGCGAGCCGTCTAGAGCGGAGTTGATAAAATGAGGCCTCCAAAAATCAACTCCGATCTAGATGCAACCATCACTACACTGCTGTAGGCATCATTCAATACTCTACTTCCTGTTCCGCTCGCCAAGTGGCCCCGCCTTTTCCGGTGACGTCGTCAGCTCCCAGGAATCGCTCCATTCTAGTCGGTGTGTTTACCTGTCCGCCTTTCCTATCTAGCCGCTCCAGGGTCTCAGCAGCTCGGGTCGGTACCGCACGGCAGTGGTTGCTCCTCTCAGTGTGTCCGGAGTGAGACGTGCTCACTAACCTGTTGGGACATTCAGTATTTATGTCGCAGGGATCCCGGTCTCCCGTAAGAAGGCGGCGGTTTGACAAGTGGCGTCGGAGCCGAAACGCTGAGCTGTCTGATAGTCTGGAATCGGAGGACGAATCTCACAGTGGTTCTAACAGCGAAGAGAGAGGTCGGGAACCGTCCAGCATTGAGGACGGGACTAGAGACCACAACAGTAAGGGCAGCCATGACAGCCGGCATCCTGTTACGGGCAGAGCAGGAAAGAGCAGGAACCAGAGGTACAACCCTAAAAGCAGTCATGACAGCGGGCATCCTGGGGACAGGAGCCTCCAGTGCTCCATGGTAAAGAAGCATCATACCAATTCCAGAAGTGAAGAACCAATAAGAAGAAGAAACTGCTCCCATTCTAACAGTCCAGAAAGTCCAGGGAAGAGAAACTGTGCCTCTTCTAGTCGTCCCAAGAGTCCAGGAAGGAGGACAAGACACTCCAGCATTCAGAAAAGCCAAAGAAGGAGAAATCGGTCCCGCTCCAGCAGTCAGGAAAGCCCAGGGGGAAGGAGGAGGAACGTGGCCCGCTCCAGCAGTCAGGAAAGCCCAGGAAGGGGGAGGAACGTGGCCCGCTCCAGCAGTCAGGAAAGCCCAGGAAGGGGGAGGAACGTGGCCCGCTCCAGCAGTCAGGAAAGACCAGGAAGGGGGAGGAACGTGGTCCGCTCCAGCAGTCAGGAAAGCCCAGGGGGGAGGAGGAAGAGGGACGTGGCTCACCCCAGTAGTCAGGAAAGCCCAGAGGGGAGGAGGAAGAATGTGGCTCGCTCCAGCAGTCAGGAAAGCCCAGAGGGGAGGAAGAGAAGATATATGGCTCGCCCCAGTAGTCAGGAAAGCCCAGGGGGGAGAAGGAGGAGAGATGCAGCTCGCTCCAGCAGTCAGGAAAGCCCAGGGGGGAGGACGAGAAATGTGGCTCGCTCCAGCAGTCAGGAAAGCCCAGGGGGGAGGAGGAGGAGGAGAAATGCATCTCGCTCCAGCAGTCAGGAAAGCCCAAGGGGGAAGAGTAGTGTGGCTCGCTCCAGCAGTCAGGAAAGCCCAAGGGGAGGAGGAGAAATGCATCTCGCTCCAGCAGTCAGGAAAGCCCAAGGGGGAAGAGTAATGTGGCTCGCTCCAGCAGTCAGGAAAGACCAAGGGGGAGGAGGAGGAACGTGGCTCGCTCCAGTAGTCCGGAAAGCCCAAGCTGGAGGAGGAGGATCGTGGCACGCTCCAGCAGTCAGGAAAGCTCCGGGGGGAGGAGGAGAAATGGGGCTCGCTCCAGTAGTCAGGAAAGCCCAGGCAGGAGGAGGGGCAGTAGACTTTGTACTACTCGAGAAGGCCGCAGAAAAAACCTGCTGTATGGTCGATCCAGTAGTCGGGAAAGTCAAGAAAGGAGGAGGCGCCATGAAAATTCCACCAGTGAGAGAAGCTGCAATCAAAATATGACCTATGCCAGCAGTCAAGAGACCTTTGAAGGAAAGAAGCATGGTACCTATTTCAGCAATGAGGAGATGTCTAATTCTAGAAAGCCTTCCAAAAGTGTCGATAAGCATGAGAAAAAAAAATCAAGAGGCCATTCCAGAAATCGCAGTGATGCAGGAAGAAAAAAGAAAGGACGTAAGAAATCCAGGTAAGAAGCATGAGTGACATGAAAGCTGACCTGCCCCAGGGCTGTGGGGTATCCAGTTTTGGGCGTTGATTCACAGGGGATGTCACCGAGGCCTGTGCCCGGTCCCTTGGACCTGGTGGGCGCTCAAAAGAGTCAGTAAAAATAATAAAAATAGTTTGTGATACCACCTATGATTCCGGTATAGTTACTGCAGGACAGATCTCCGGGGTGATGTTTGGGCAGCCAGATGGTTACGCTCCCCATAGGTGGAGCAGGATACCCGAGGCAGTTGTGGGATATAGGAATTGCTGGACTATCTATGGAGGGAGCAGGATCTGGGGCCGCAATAACAGACACAGGGTTGATGTTCCCTTACCTTTTAGGGTACCTTTACACACGGCTACATTTCTAGGGTGGCTACAGGTAACTTACTGGTTGCAGTGAAATCATGGAGACAAGGTTCTATCTTGTTGCTGTGTACAAATGGAATAATCTCTCCATGATTTCACTGCAACTAGTAAGTTACCTGTAGCCACCCTAGAAATGTAGCCGCGAGTAAAGGGGCCCTTACTGATGATTCAGGGATAGTCTAGGGTACAGTCTCTGATGGTATGAGTTTGGGTGGTTTTGTAACAGTTCAGGATCTCCATACCCGGCGAGTTATGAGGCCGCCTTGCTGCGCTGTGTGCTTCTGGTCCCAGGTTATCTGAAGCTAGGCCCTGACCCTCTCTTGTAGTCCACACTTGTATGGCAGGCTGTGAGAGCCCTGCTGTGGGCACCGCTGTATCCACTGCAGCCCCAGGCTCTGCTAAGTGGTTGTGCCTCAAGTGCTGCTGTGGCCAGGAGACCTGGAGTCTCCCTGGCCTCTGGTCTTTACTGCTGGGCTGACAGGTCTCTTGTAGTCACGGACTCCGGTATTGGGTTTTTGGGCGCTGTTCCTCTTTGGCGAACCGGTATGGCTCCTTTCCCCCTGCTGCTACTTTTCCTTGCCTCCAACCCTCGCTCTAGAGTCCCCTCACGCAGGTTAGTAGTGCTCACTAGTACGGGCTTAGCACAGCTCCGTTACCAGGATGTCTTCACAGTCCTCCCTAGAACTGCACTTACTAACTCCGCCCCCAGGCCTGAATTTATAGGGACCTCGCCTGAACTCTGCTTGTAGAGGTCCCCCTTCAGATCTGAAGTGGAAGGCGTTGTGTGCGGGCTTACCTGATGTGGAGATCCTTCTCTGTCCCAAGTGTATCTGTGGCAACTGAAATCTGGGATGCCATATCAGAGCAGTTTGAACACCCCTTGGACCTGCTCCCTTTGGTCGTATTACAGCTCCATTATGTGTAGTGTTGTAATAAGACTCCCGTAGAAGTGCATGAGGCCTCTCCTATACTTTTGTAATCACTTTAACCCCTTAGTGATCAATGACTTGCATAACATGTCATGAGCAGGTGTCACTTCCAGCATCATGATGAAGTGCTATGTTTTTAAAGGGAACCAACCACCGAAAAAACCCTATCTAACCTATAAATATCTGTCCCTGGAGCCTAAAATGACTATTTTAACCATCCCTGACTGACTAAATCTACCTAACTACATGCCCAATAAATTACTTTTTATACTTACCAAATCCTTGTCGGATGGGCGTTCCTCCAGGCTCTTTCTCAGCGAGGCGGGTCTCCTCACTGCGCTCGCACCCGCCTCGCTGCTGTCCATCTTCTTCTATGATTCAAATTACTCGCCCATCGCGTCCTCGCAATGGGCGGGTCACGTGCTGCAGGCCCCGCTTCACTATATGACAGATGTATGAATGTATTTTTTCTTTCTCTTTCGTCTCAAACATCGACTTATATACAGTGCCTTGTGAAAGTATTCGGCCCCCTTGAACTTTTCAACCTTTTGCCACATTTCAGGCTTCAAACATAAAGATATCAATTATAATTTTTTTGAAAAGAATCAACAAGTGGGACACAATCGTGAAGTGGAACGAAATTTATTGGATATTCTAAACTTTTTTAACAAATAAACTGAAAAGTGGGGCGCGCAATATTATTTGGCCCCTTTACTTTCAGTGCAGCAAACTCACTCCATAAGTTCAGTGAGGATCTCTGAATGATCCAATGTTGTCCTAAATGACTGGTAATGATAAATAGAATCCACCTGTGTGTAATCAAGTCTCCGTATAAATGCACCTGCTCTGTGATAAGTCTCATGGTGGGTTTACACGTTGCGATATCAGCGTCCAACTCCGACCCAACTCCGACCAAAAGTCACGTGGTTCGCGAGTTGGACCCGATATCGTACCTGCGTTGTACTGTTTAAACATACAACGCGATGCATGAATGATGGCAAACCGATATCGGGGGTCGAATGAGCGTGCTATTCAACCGCCCGATATCGGATGCCGGTTGGAGCAGGATCGTCTTGTGTGACAGCCCAACTCCAATGTGTTGGGCAACGTCACACATTCACTCCAATGTTAACTGGTCGTTCCTGCGTCGGGGGGCGTAGACATCGTACGGACGCTGCATCCCGATATCGCGCCGTGTAAACCACCGATGCGATCCAGGGAAAAGCGCGCACAAAATGCGCGCTCCCGCGTCATTGGCTACGATATCGGGACGTGTAAACCCACCATCAGGGTTGTGTTTCAAGTGCAGAGAGCATCATGAAGACCAAGTAACACACCAGGCAGGTCCAAGATACTGTTGTGATGAAGTTTAAAGCCGGATTTGGATACAAAAAGATTTTCCAAATTTTCAATATCTTAATGAGCACTGTGCAAGCAATCATATTGAAATGGAAGGAGTATCAGACCACTGCAAATCTACCAAGACCCCGCTGTCCCTCTACACTTTCATCTCAGACAAGGAGAAGACTGATCAGAGATGCAGCCAAAAGGTCCATGATCACTCTGGATGAACTGCAGAGATTTACAGCTGAGGTGGGAGAGACTGTCCATGTATTTTGATGGTATGGACACAGAAGTACTAGTGGTGTATCTAATTTCGGCTGTATCCAATCTCACTGTGTGCCTCTCACGTATTTTGATGGTATAGGCACAGACTTACTAGTGGTGTATCTAATTTCTGCTGTATCCAATCTCACTGTGCGCCTCATGTATTTTGATGGTATGACATATTCTCCAATCTGCTTTGTACCTTAGAAATATGCATATTCTCTCCTCCTGCCCATGTCTCTCTCTCCTGCTGATCCGGCCCCAAACATTTCTCTTAGCAGTAACTTGCTAATTGTCCCCTGGTGTGTTGTTTCCTTCTTTCTCCTCTGACCCCTCCCTTCTATATACCTGGTATATTGTTTGATGACCACAAGAGTTATAAATTGCAAGGTCTATGGCCTATGTGCCTTGGCCTCTGTGTCATTTCAAAGTGGCATTTTTAAAGTAGACTTCAGAGGTATTCCAGAGATAAGCCAGAGGTAACCAGAGGGTAACAACTCTACCTATCTACTAACTTTCAAAATTTTTCTTACTCCATTACTTCAAAATGTCTTTCAGTCCAATGCCTTTATATCTATGTGCTTTAGTCATCCACTTTTACCACCCTATTCCCCCTCCATCATCCTTTATCCACATCAGCCCCTCTCTACTTCCCTTTACTATGTCCTGCTCCCATACTCTCTTCACCCTACTCAATAAGCTAAGCCTGTCATATTCCAGGGTCTTGCATCAACAAAAACAATGTCATAGAGCCAAAAATAACTCCCTCCTTCTCTTTCTACTACTGCTCATGTCAGGCGATATTTCTCCCAATCCTGGGCCACCCTCTTCCAACTTCAACCCCCTGCCCAACTCACATAGAAATCCCGCTAACCTCATTAGCATTACCTGCACACCTTCATCTCCCTCTTTTAAATGTGCCCTCTGGAATCCACGGTCTGCATGCAACAAACTTCCCTTTATCCACAACTACTTTCTCACTAACTCTCTTAACCTTTTCGCTCTCACTGAAACCTGGATCCAGGACTCAGACACTGCTTCCCCTGCTGCTATCTCCTATGGCGGTTTACACTTCTCCAATTCCCCGAGACCTGGGAACAGACATGTTGGTGGAGTTGATAAACGGCGATCTCTACACCACACTTAGGTATATAGTTGCAAATACTTTTATTTATTATAGGATCAAATTCACACCGATTAAAACCATCCCCTAAAAGCAACCCCAAAGCAGTGTGGGTACAGTAACAATTATCAACAATACAGGCTTATGCCAATTTAACACAAGCACTACTATGACAGCATATGAGGAGTAACATCAAATCTCCATTATACATGCCCCATCCCCTTTACCTACCCTCATGGAGGGAAGGAATACAGCACAGTATACAATAAAAGTTTCATATTAACTCACGTTTTGAAGAGAGGTCTGGGCCAGCACCAACCTTTCCAACGTTCCCCTTTTTTCTTTGGGGATCTCACTGCAGCGTTAGCGGATCATGAATTCACGACCTGGAGGGGTGGAGGATGAGCTTCCTGTTGTATCACTTGCCTCGTCTCGGTGCTTGCTGCCAGCAGGTGCGTCACAGTGTATTCAATCAAATAAAGAAGAAATGGAGCCGCACTCAAGGCTTCTGGCAGTGGATATTTATTCAGTCTTCATACGACAGGTTGTGCACAGCGGGTGGGAGGACGGGGGGTACTACGTTGTTTCGTGCCCTGTCTTGGCGCTTCAGCAGATACCTGCTGAAGCGCCAAGACAGGGCGTGAAACAACGTAGTACCCCCCGTCCTCCCACCCGCTGTGCACAACCTGTCGTATGAAGACTGAATAAATATCCACTGCCAGAAGCCTTGAGTGCGGCTCCATTTCTTCTTTATTTGATTGAATACAATAAAAGTTTCTTATCCTACATAATGCTGAAGTATCAAGTAGGACTGTGACCATACTGCACCACACTGCCCAGCACCTCAACGTTTCGCTCTCCGCTTCGTCAGGAGGTGCTGGGACAGTGTAATGGTCATCCCTTTATACCTGTGCCCATTATCTGCCTCCTTTCACAGCTGTTGAGTGGTGCGCCATGTCTGCGCCTGCCCGCGTCCGTCCGCGCCCCGGCGTCCCGGAAGCGCGCCCTGCGCATGCGCAGGATCAGTACACTCCATTGGGCGCCGGAGTCACATGGGAGGCGGGGACGCAGCAAACACCGCGCGCTCATAGCTGAGGGAGCCGGTGCCATTTTAAGTATGGGCAAGCTTGCCCATAAGCCACATAATGGCTACAAGCTTGTCTGAAAAGTTCAGTTGTATTGCACAATGCCCTTCCTGGGGATTTTATCCCTTCATATTCACATTGTATTGGTACATTTTTTATCATCATACAATCCACATTATATATTCATGTACAAAAACGTGAACATCAATTATAGCAAGTCCTCCTAACGAAACGGTGACGCGGTTCTGGGCACTGTAGAACACAAAAAGACTCCACTTGTGGTTTGACATGGCACAGAATCCCAATTGATCTTTACACCTTCATAAGCAAAGGTTAGGATCCTGGAACATCTTAGGGATATCAGGAAAGCAGTGGAGACCACTACCGATGTGGAAATAGCGGCACTTAAAAATATCCCTAGGCATTTCAAAGAAGTGCACAATTGCAACTGGCGATTATTGAAGTTTAGGGGGATAGATAGAGTGCATATGGGAGTGAGGGGGAGAGATTTAAAACGGGTGCTTGCACAAAAAGAGGTTAAATGGATCACCCTATTAGAGACCACAAAACCAGGAGGCCTCAATGATGCTGTCTCATTTAAACTATTCTTAGGATGAGATCAGGAAATGGGAGGGGTTTTGTCCTGTAATATTCCCGACTGTGTAGTAATAATGATATAATCAATATTGATTATGGTTAATCTAATATTGTTTTCCTGGGAGCCATGTGTCTAACCACACTGAACATTTCATTGTGTTTTTTATCTGATGGTCATTGTTTTTAATTGTAGGTTTATTCTGTATTCTAGTTGTCCCTATATCTGCTTATGAAGGTGTAAAGATCAATTGGGATTCTGTGCCATGTCAAACCACAAGTGGAGTCTTTTTGTGTTCTACAGTGCCCAGAACCGCGTCACCGTTTCGTCAGGAGGACTTGCTATAATTGATGTTCACGTTTTTGTACATGAATATATAATGTGGATTGTATGATGATAAAAAATGTACCAATACAATGTGAATATGAATATGTAGGGATAAAATCCTCAGGAAGGGCATTGTGCAATATAACTGAACTTTTCAGACAAGCTTGTAGCCATTATGTGGCTTATGGGCAAGCTTGCCCATACTTAAAATGGCACCGGCTCCCTCAGCTATGAGCTTGCGGTGTCTGCTGTGTCCCCGCCTCCCATGTGACTCCGGCGCCCAATGGAGTGTGCTGATTTTGCGCATGCGCAGGGTGCGCTTCCGGGGCGCGGACGGTTTTATCTTTATCTGGTAAAAGTGACTTTGAGTGAGATTATGCGGCCAGTGATATATTCAAGACAATGGACTCTAGAATTTTGTTAGTGATGTGTTGGTGGAGTTGGCTTACTCCTGTCCCCACAATGTTCTTTCCAGGTCATCCCCCCCCCGCTCCATCACTCTCATTCCCTTCTTTTGAGGTTCACACCATCAGGCTGTTTAGAAAGGATGGCAGAGGGTGGGAGCAGAAGATCAGTTTTGGAAAGGTTGAGTTTCAGATGGAGAGCGGTTAGACAGTCATTGGTGTTCTCTATTAGAGCAGCTCAGCAGGAGTAAGGTCAGGGGAGGAAGTGTATAGTTCTGTGTCATCAACGTAAAGATGGTACTGGAAGCCAAATCTGCTGATGGTTTGTCTGATCAGGGCTGTGTAGAGAGAGAAGAGAAGAGGTCCAAGGACTGAACCCTGAGGGACCCCAATAGTGAGGGGAAGAGGAGAGGAAGTGGAGCCAGAGAATGATACACTAAAAGAGCAGTCAGAAAGATAGGAAGAGAACCAGGAGAGAGCCGTATCCTTGATGCCAATGGAGTGCAGCATAGAGAGTAGGAGATGGTGGTCAACAGTGTCAAAATCTGCAGAGAGGTCAAGAAGGATAAGGAGAGAGTGGTCACCATTATGTTTTGCTGTCAGAAGGTCATTGGTCACTTTGATAAGGGCAGTTTCTGTAGAGTATAAAGGGCGGAAGCCAGACTGCAATGGATCTAAAAGAGAGTGAGTGGCGAGGTAATGGGTGAGGCGGGTGTAGACCTGGCGCTCCAGGAGTTTTGAGATGAAGGGGAGATTGGAAACAGGTCTGTAGTTTTGTGCAGAATGGGTCAAGGGACGTTTTCTTTAGTAGTGGAGTAATAAGTGTTTGAAGGAGGAGGTGAAAATTCCAGTAGAGAGGGAGCGATTGAAGATTGTGGTTAAGTGAGTGGTGACCACTGGAGAGAGGGTCTGCAGTAGGTGTGAGGGAATGGGGGTCTGTGGTGCATGTAGTGGGACGTGAGGACGAGAGGAGCCTGGAGACTTCTTCTTCTGTGACTGGGTCAAAAATGGAGAGTGAGCCAGAGGGGATGTAGGGACAGATGGGAGTAACAACAATTGAAGGTTGGGAGCTGATTTCCTGACGGATATTTTCTATTTTCTCTGTGAAGTAAGAGGCCAGATCATCAGCACAGAGGTCAGTGATGGGGGCCTGCACTTATGGACTGAGGAGAGAGTGAAAGGTGTCAGAGTTTCTTTGAGTTGTTGGCTAGTGAGGAGATCAGGGTGGTGAGGTAGGTCTGTTTGGCAAAGTGAAGGGCAGAGTTGTAGGTTTTGAGCATGTATTTATAATGGATAAAGTCTTCTGGTTAGCGAGTTTTCCTCCATAGGTGTTCTGCACTCCCAGAGCATCGCTGGAGGAATCGAGTTTGTGATGTGAGCCAGGGCTGTTTTACTCTGTGTTTGGAGGTTCTGAGGGTGAGGGGCGCTACTTGGTCCAGGGTACTTTTGAGTATCATTGTAGTAATTCACAGCCAGATTGGGGCAGCAGAAGGAGGAGATTGAGGACAGTGATGAGAGAAGAGAGTCTGTGAATGTATGAGGGTTAGTGGCCTGTAGATTTCTGAATGTGTGATAGGTCGGACTATGCTGTGATGGGCGAGGGTTTGTGAGTGTGAAGGAGAGAATGTTGTGATCAGAGAGAGAAGGAGATGAATTGTCTGAGGAGGTAGAGCAGAGTTGGGTAAGGACCATGTCAAGGGTGTTACCATCTTTGTGTGTCTCAGAGGTTGAGAGAAGTGGTTAGAGATAGGAGCTGGGATGCAGATGTGGAGTTGGGGCTGTTTATGGGGATGTTAAAGTCTCCCAAAATGAGGATTGGTAATTCTGAGGACATGAAGTGCGGCAGCCACGTGGAGAAGTGGTCGAGGAACTGGGTGGGTGAACCTGGGGGGCGGTAAACCACCGCTACTCTGAGGGGGGGGGGACGGAACCTACTGCAGACCCTCTCTCCAGTGGTCACCACTCACTTAACCACAATCTTCAGTCGCTTCCTCTCTACTGGCATATTCCCCTCCTCCTTCAAACACTATTAATACTCCACTACTAAAGAAAACGTCCCTTGACCCATCCTGCACAAATAACTACAGACCTGTCTGCAATCTCCCTTTCATCTCAAAACTACTGGAGCGCCAGGTCTACACCCGCCTCACCCATTACCTCGCCACTCACTCTCTTTTAGATCCATTGCAGTCTGGCTTCCGCCCCTTATACTCTACAGAAACTGCCCTTATCAAAGTGACCAATGACCTTCTGACAGCAAAACATAATGGTGACCACTCTCCTCTTATCCTTCTGACCTCTCTGCAGCTTTTGACACTGTTGACCACCATCTCCTACTCTCTATGCTGCACTCCATTGGCATCATGGACAGGGCTCTGTTCTGGTTCTCTTCCTACCTTTCTGACCGCTCTTTCAGTGTATTGTTTTCTGGCTCCACTTCCTCCCCTCTTCCCCTCACTATTGGGGTCCCTCAGGGTTCAGTCCTTGGACCTCTTCTCTCTCTACACAGCCCCGATCAGACAAACCATCAGCAGATTTGGCTTCCAGTACCATCTTTACGCTGATGACACACAACTATACACTTCCTCCCTGACTTTACTCCTGCTCTAATACAGAACACCAATGACTGTCTAACCGCAGTCTCCAATATTATGTCCGCTCTCTATCTGAAACTCAACCTTTCTAAAACTGAACTTCTTCTGCTCCCACCCTCTGCCAACCTTTCTAAACCTGACGTTTTTCTCTCGGTGTGTGGCACCACAATAACGCCCAGTCAGCAGGCTCGCTATCTGGGTGTTATGTTGGACACTGATCTCTCCTTCACCCCATATATACAATCTCTCACCCGCTCCTGTCGCTTGCACCTGAAAAATATCTCCAGAATTCGCCCTTTCCTCACCATGGAAACAACTAAAACCCTCACCGTGGCCCTGATTCATTCCCGCCTTGACTACGGTAAATCTTTATTAGCTGGCCTCCCCCGCAGTAAGCTTTCCCCTCTCCAGTCTATCCTCAATGCAGCAGCCAGGATCACCTATCTAGCAAACCGTTACTCAGATGTTTCTGCTCTGTGCCAGTTACTGCATTGGCTACCCGTACACTATAGAATCCAGTTCAAATTGCTTGTTGTCACCCACAAAGCTATTCATGGTGCGGCACCTCCCTACCTCTCCACCCTCATCTCTGTCTACCACCCCACCCGTCCCCTTTGCTCTGAATGCGACCTCAGACTAACATCGGCATTAATCCGAACCTCCCATTCCCGACTCTAAGACTTCTCTCGAGCTGCACCAATCCTCTGGAATGCTCTACCCCAAGAAATTGGGACCATCCACAACTTGCATAGCTTCAGATGCTCCCTAAAAACACACCTCTTCAGGGCGGCCTATCCTTCTCCCTAACAGTAGTCATTTAGACATAAGATATTCATTGTTATAAGCCCCCTGTACTTTGTGTTCCCATCCCGTCTTAGATTGTAAGCTCCTTTGAGCAGGATCAACTTTATTTTTTTGCCTTTTTATTGTACTTCCTACATTGATTCTATGTTTACTACTGTTCTGTATTACCTACCATTCTGTATTGTATATTTTTCTTATACGTACCATTGTACTGTAAAGCGCTGCGGAATATGTTGTCACTATACAAATAAAGTTTTATTTATTATTATTATTATTATTATTATTAGACAACAATCAGTCGTACACTGCACAAATCTGGCCTTTATGGAAGAGTGGCAAGAAGAAAGCCATTTCTCAAAGATATCCATAAAAAGTCTCATTTGAAGTTTGCCACAAGCCACATGGGAGACACACCAAACATGTGGAATACAGTGCTCTGGTTAGATGAAACCAAAATCGAACTTTTTGGCCGCAATGCAAAACGATATGTTTGGCGTGAAAGCAACACCGCTCATCAGCCTCAAAACACCATCCCCACTGTCAAACATGGTGGTGGCAGCATCATAGTTTGGGCCTGCTTTTCTTCAGCAGGGACAGGGAAGATGGTTAAACTTGATGGGAAGATGGACGGAGCCAAATACAGGACCATTCTGGAAGAAAACCTGTTGGAGTCTGCAAAAGACCTGAGACTGGGACAGAGATTTATCTTCCAACAAGACAATGATACTAAACATAAAGCAAAATCTACAATGCAATGGTTCAAAAATAAGCGTATCCAGGTGTTTAGAATGGCCAAGTCACAGTCCAGACCTGAATCCAATCGAGAATCTGTGGAAAGAGCTGAAAACTGCTGTTCACAAATGCTTTCCATCCAACCTCACTGAGCTCAAGATGATTTGCAAGGAAGAATGTGCAAGAATTTCTCTCGATGTGCAAAACTGATAGAGACATACCCCAAGCGACTTGCAGCTGTAATCGCAGCAAAAGGTGGCGCTACAAAGTATTAACTCAAGGGGGCAGAATAATATTGCACGCCCCACTTTTCAGTTTTTATTTGTCAAAAAAGTTTAAAATATGCAATAAATTTCATTCCACTTCACGATTGTGTCCCACTTGTGGATTCTTCACAAAAATATTACAATTTATATCTTTGTTTGAAGCCTGAAATGTGGCAAAAGTCTGAAAAGTTCAAGGGGGGCCAAATACTTTCACAAGGCACTGTATGTTCTTTACAAAACTGATATACATTTGTGGTTATAAACGTTTAATCTTTACTCTTGCCACGTGTTTGTGTATATAATATATATAATGTACATCCTTTTGTTTTCTGGTGGCTCAAAAAAGAATCTGTCAAATTGTCTGCCAGCAAAGTGAATGGGATTTTCAATTTGCTGTGCAGGATTTTTAACTGCTGCGTAAGGCTGGTTGCAGTTTTTTTCCTGATCTGGTTTCATATGGTTTGTGAGCCAAAACCAGGAGAGGAACTTGCAGAGAAAAAATATAATTGAAAGGTTGACACCTGTTCTGTGTTTTGGAGACAATCCTGGTTTTGGCACAAAAAAACGATGGAACCTGTTCAGGTTGAAACTGCAGTGTGAAACGAGCCTTAGGCCCCTTTCACATCAGCGTTTTTTCCAAATCGCGGCAGATGCGGTGAAAAAAACGCAACTGCCGCAATTACCGCATACCCGCTGCACTTGCGGCAAGCCCCATACAATGTATAGGCGGGCTTGCGGCAGGTGCAGCAAGTGTGGTTTTGGCACTTGCCGCAGGTGCGGCCACGAAAAAAACCCCGGCTGACCGCGATTTGAAAAAAACGCTGATGTGAAAGGGGCCTAAGTGGTGCAGAAAATAATGAGCATGTCAATTTGTGTGTTGTTTTTGGTGCACTTTCTGCACCACTAAAATCCAATTAGTTTCCCTCCCCGGTGATCCCACGGTGAGCTCCAGTGATGCCTTCCACCCGGGCACTGCAGGACCTGTATGTGAGTAGTCTGTACGGTTCTTCAAGGACCTACCCATGTGACTCTGTTACATGGTGCAAGGTCTTGTAAGCACCGTGCACTGAGACAGGTCCTGCAGCACCCAAGAGGAAGGCATCACCAGAGCTCACCGTGGGATCTCAAGGGAGGGTGTCTGTGTTCCCCGAGAATAGAACAGATGTATTTGTGATGTTTTTTTTTGCAAAAAGAGGGTCCATTCTGCACCAAAACAGATCAATAAAAAATGGAGCACAAACGCTGTCTAAACTCAGCCTAAGACATGTGCCGAAACGCATCAACTTGTTACTCATTCCCCTGATGTGATTTTTTTTTTTTTTTTTTTTTTTTTTTTTTTAATATTTCCTGAATAAAGCAAGAAAATTTTAATTTGAGAATTCAGCTGATATTTTCTACTATTGGATGGGTTCCATTATTTCTCTTGTACCTCATTGAGGGACACAGGACCATGGTTATGCTGCTATCCCTAGGAGGCTTGACACTAAGTGAATTCTGAAAGAAACAGATTGGCTCCTTCCCCACAGCATACACCCCCTGACTGGGTCAGGGCACGTCCAGTTTAAGCTTAGTGTCTGTAGGAGGCTGATGCAGTCTACAGACCCACGTCTTTTTATTATTTTTTTTAGATTTCTTTTTTCTACAGAAGTTTTTAGACGGGCGACGGCCCCTATTTAAGAGGGCCGATTTCCCAGCCGTCGTCAGGCGGGACCGTGAAATGTCGTCTCCACAAATTCCCTTCTGCTCCGTTGATCTGTAAGGGATACGCCATTTTAAAATTTTTGTTTTAATTCTTTTATGGATATCAAAAGCAACGGTTTCCTTTAAAGGAGCTGATTTCCCAGCCATCAATAGAAGGGCATGCGGAGTGTCGCCTCCTCGTATCCCCCTCTGCACCTGGCGTATACCCATCATCCCAGTCCTGGGGGACGGTATTGATCTCTTCAGCCTCCTATAAAAGGGGCCGGAGTTGCAGGATTAAAAGCGCAGCCCACAGTCACACTGAGGCCTCGCTCAGCAGCATATTCTCTTGCGTGAGGTAACACTGCTGCACACAAACAGTGCTGCTGCCAGCCATTTCCTCTTGTGAAACGGTGAGACCTCCAGGGTAAGTCGACACCCGATGCCGGTGTAGCTCCCGACACTGGTGTCTATACGGCAGAGGGCTCCCTAACAATCCACCTTACACATTAGGTTTCCGGACCGCCGCCGATCCGCTTCTTTACCTCAGCTTCCCGGCCGCAGCAATAATTTTATGCCCTGGCTTCGGGCTAGTTGCGGTTCTCACTTTTAGCCCACCCCGTTAATGACGCGGGGTTCCAGCATATGCCCCCGATGTGACGTCACATTTGGTGTGAATCCGACCCTCAGCTCCTGGCCCGGTTCACCGTGTATTCTGTTTTCTGTGTGAGGTAACACTGCTCCTGCGCTCTTTTCTGTGTATACAGCGCAGCAGAGGTACATTTCTTAACCGCTGGTGTTCTGGAAGGTGGTTTTCAGGTTGGTACCAGTCTTTGGGGCACAGGACCATCGGGCTGCTAAAGGGGGTCTCCTTTTTCTGGTAAGAGTGGACTCCTAGGCTGCAGGGCTCTAGAGCCATCCAAATCTCTTAGGGATAGCAGAATAAGCCCTCACCCGCAGCATCTCTGCTAAAGCACTTCAATACAACCTGTTTAAGTTTATCCTAGCAGGAGAATAACATGCAAACCTCTAAATTATGTCACCTGTCACCTGGCCTTTCCAAGCAGTCACACCACACTGCCAGGACTGCGTCCCCGCAGAAGCCCACGAGCCCTCCGCCAATGTCAACTAGTGCTCCGAGCCTGCCTGACTGGGCACTATTTCTCACCCAATCCCTGGAAAAGCTGTCTAACTCCCTGGTCCAGGCTATGCAGCACCTTCCCCCGGTCACGTCTTCCCAGGATGGTGCACAGGACCCTATTCTGGAGCCCACAACTGTCGAGGACAGGCGACGTCCAGCCATGACAGAGGCAACTAAGAAAAGAACTCACAGAAAAGTCTCACTTGTTTCTTTTCATAGCTCTCACGCCCCTCTCTCATGGGATTCAAGACCGGGCTCCCTACTATATCAGAATCTCATATTCTAGACTCAGAATCAGACATGGACGATTTTTGACGACCATCCCGAGTTCCAGGATATTCTGTCCAAACAACCGGATAAAAGGTTTGGGGGTCACAAACCCATTGAGGCTCGTTACACCTTTCCCCCAGCCCTCGCTAAAGATTGGGCAGATTCGCCGCCGGACGACCCTCTCTTCCCCCCCATTCCAGTCTCCCGTCTAGTGGCAAAGAATTATTGTCCTTGCCGGATGGGTCCGGGTTACAGACTTGACAGACAGGCAGTACAGAGCATAGGCCACCAATAAATACTGTGCAAACTCGATATACGAAAAAAAAAACTTTAAATGAATGAGTTTGTAGCGCAATTATGGTATAAATACATTTATTTTATTGGTACAATTCATAAAATATAATATGTTATACAATTATGACATGAAACAAAAGATAAAATCACCACAAATGTAATGCATTCTGTTATTGTCATTCACCAATTGAACAGAGAGCAACCTAATTTATTAAAAATCTTTTTTTGTTATATCTTAAACGTCCTCAGAATAACAATTACCGTATATACTCGCGTATAAGCCGAGTTTTTCAGCCCAAAAATTGGGCTGAAAAGTACCCCCCTCGGCTTATACGCGAGTCAGTGCGGGGGCTGCTGTATACAGCGGTATACAGCAGCCCCCGCATCCCCAGTAATGCAGGGCCCCCCCCCTCATGCTCCGGTCACCTGTAAAGCAAGTTATACTTATCAGTGCCCGCTGCCGTCCGCGCCCGCCGCTGCCGACATGCGATCCTCCATCTTCATTCATCTTCTTCCTGCTCTGTGCGCGTCGCAGCCAGTGACGTCATTACCGGCGACGCGCACAGGAAACAGGAAGAAGATGCATGAAGACGGAGGATCGGGATGTCGGCAGCGGCGGGCGCGGACGGCAGCGGGCACTGATAAGTATAACTTGCTTTACAGGAGACCGGAGCATGAGGGGGGGGCCCTGCATTACTGAGGCTGCCTGTATACTACCACTGGGACTGCTGTATATATATCGGCCCTGCATTACTGGGGCTGCAATACCACTGGGGCTGCTGTATATAGGGGCTGCTGTATACACCACTGGGGCTGCAATACCACTGGGGCTGCTGTATATAGGGGCTGCAATACCACTGGGCTGCAATACCACTGGGGCTGCTGTATATAGGGGCTGCAATACCACTGGGGTTGCTGTATATAGGGGCCCTGCATTACTGGGGCTGCAATACCACTGGGGCTGCTGTATATAGGGGCTGCAATACCACTGGGGCTGCAATACCACTGGGGCTGCTGTATATAGGGGCTGCAATACCACTGGGGCTGCTGTATATAGGGGCTGCTGTATACACCACTGGGGCTGCAATACCACTGGGGCTGCTGTATATAGGGGCTGCAATACCACTGGGGCTGCTGTATATAGGGGCTGCAATACCACTGGGGCTGCAATACCACTGGGGCTGCTGTATATTGGGGCTGCTGTATACACCTCTGGGGCTGCATATACCTCTGGGGCTGCATATACCTCTGGGGCTGCTGTATACTACCACTGGGGCTGCTGCTGTATACTACCACTGGGGAGGCTGCTGTATACTACCACCGGGGAGGCTGCTGTATACCTCACTGCTGGGGGTTGTATACCTGTGCTGGAGTCCACCCTCGGCTTATACGCGAGTCAATAGATTTTCCCAGGTTTTGGGGGCAAAAGTAGGGGGGTCGGCTTATACACGGGTCGGCTTATACACGAGTATATACGGTAATACTCAAATTCATAGAATGCTTCGAGTTTATCAAGGGAATCTGGAAGAAGCCCCTAAAGGCGAAACGCCTCAGGGTGACCCCAGCATCCACTGTGGACGGTAATTATAACATCAATTGAGGCGCTATAGTTGCAGGGCACTGTCCAGCCGTAGTATGCGCTCTGTTTGAGAACCTAGACCTCACATCTATGGTGTACTTTGTATACAGTTGACCCTCTGGAAGAAGCCCCTAAAGGCGAAACGCATCAGGGTGACCCCAGCATCCACTGTGGACAGTAATTATAACATCAATTGAGGCGCTATAGTTGCAGGGCACTAGTCCAGCCGGAGTATGCGCTTTGTTTGAGAACCTATACCTCACATCTATGGTGTACTTTGTATATAGTTGATACGCAGCTTTGTTTTTTTTCAGGCTGGTAACCTTTTGGTAACCTTTTGTAAATAGAATGAGATAGTGTATCTGATAATATTTTATCATTTGGGGTGTTTTTTTTTATCAGAAACGCCATTTAGGGATATTATACTGGGTGTGTGTATATGTGTAATATATATATATATATTAAATGCCAGTAAAATTGGTTTTGTGCATCCTTACAACATGTGGGAATAGATGATTGATTAAGTTATGTCATTGGGTTGTTTCCTGTTTATTTTACTCACATTTTTTTGCCTTTCTTGATGGTAGATATAAGCCATTTTACATACACACTTTTTGATGCACGACCATTGTGTGGACACGTGAGGTTTGATCATATGCACTATACACAATTTACCGTATATACTCGTGTATAAGCCGACCCCCCTACTTTTGCCCCCAAAACCTGGGAAAACCTATTGACTCGTGTATAAGCCGAGGGTGGACTCCAGCACAGGTATACAGCCCCCAGCAGTGTGGTATACAGGCCCCCCAATGGTAGTATACAGCAGCCTCCCCAGTGGTAGTATACAGCAGCAGCCCCAGTGGTAGTATACAGCAGCAGCTCCAGTAGTTAGTATACAGCAGCCCCAGAGGTATATACAGCCCCAGTGGTAGTATACAGCATCCCCAGAGGTATATACAGCCCCAGTGGTAGTATACAGCATCCCCAGAGGTAGTATACAGCAGCCCCAGAGGTAGTATACAGCAGCCCCAAAGGTATATACAGCAGCCCCAGTGGTAGTATACAGCAGCCCCAGTGGTAGTATACAGCAGCCCCAGTGGTAGTATACAGCAGCCCCAGAGGTAGTATACAGCAGCCTCAGAGGTATATACAGCCCCATTGGTAGTATACAGCAGCCCCAGAGGTATATATACCCCCAGTGGTAGCATCCAGCAGCCCCAGAGGTATATACAGCCCCAGTGGTAGTATCCAGCAGCCCCAGAGGTATATACAGCCCCAGTGGTAGTATACAGCAGCCCCAGAAGTATATACAGCCCCAGTGGTAGTATACAGCAGCCCCAGAGGTATATACAGCCCCAGTGGTAGTATACAGCAGCCCCAGAGGTATATACAGCCCCAGTGGTAGCATCCAGCAGCCCCACAGGTATATACAGCCCCAGTGGTAGTATACAGCAGCCCCACAGGTATATACAGCCCCAGTGGTAGTATACAGCAGCCCCAGAGGTATATACAGCCCCAGTGTAGTATACAGCAGCCCCAGAGGTATATACAGCCCCAGTGTAGTATACAGCAGCCCCAGAGGTATATACAGCCCCAGTGGTAGCATCCAGCAGCCCCAGAGGTATATACAGCCCCAGTGGTAGTATACAGCAGCCCCACAGGTATATACAGCCCCAGTGGTAGTATACAGCAGCCCCAGAGGTATATACAGCCCCAGTGTAGTATACAGCAGCCCCAGAGGTATATACAGCCCCAGTGTAGTATACAGCAGCCCCACAGGTATATACAGCCCCAGTGGTAGTATACAGCAGCCCCACAGGTATATACAGCCCCAGTGGTAGTATACAGCAGCCCCACAGGTATATACAGCCCCAGTGGTAGTATACAGCAGCCCCACAGGTATATACAGCCCCAGTGGTAGTATACAGCAGCCCCACAGGTATATACAGCCCCAGTGGTAGTATATACAGCCCCAGTGGTAGTATATACAGCCCCAGTGGTAGTATATACAGCCCCAGTGGTAGTAGATTGCAGCCCCAGCGGTAGTATACAGGGCCCCAGCAGTATATACAGCCCCAGTGGTATATACAGCCCCAGTGGTAGTATATACAGCCCCAGTGGTAGTATATACAGCCCCAGTGGTAGTATATACAGCCCCAGTGGTAGTATATACAGCCCCAGTGGTAGTATATACAGCCCCAGTGGTAGTAGATTGCAGCCCCAGCGGTAGTATACAGGGCCCCAGTAATCCAGGGCCCCCCCAGCGTCTCTCCGGTCACCTGAAAAGCAAACTATACTTATCAGTGTCCGCTGTCCGCGCCCGCTCGCCTCTGGCGTGACAGTGCCGTCTGCGATCCTCCTTCTTCATGCGGCGTCTTCCGGTTTCCTGTGCTCGTCGCAGGGAATGACGTCATTCCCTGCGACGAGCACAGGAACCCGGAAGACGCCGCATGAAGAAGGAGGATCGCAGACGGCACTGTCACGGCAGAGGCGAGCGGGCGCGGACAGCGGACACTGATAAGTATAGTTTGCTTTTCAGGTGACCGGAGAGACGCTGGGGGGGCCCTGGATTACTGGGGATGCGGGGGCTGCTGTATACCGATGTATACATCGGTATGTACCGATGTATACATCGGTATACAGCACTGACTCGCGTATAAGCCGAGGGGGGTACTTTTCAGCCCAATTTTTAGGCTGAAAAACTCGGCTTATACGCGAGTATATACGGTAATATTTTTTTATTTTTGATTTTTCACCATATTGTCACTTAAGCCATGTACTGGTACCATAAATTGGTTTCACCTCTGAGTGTTTCTCACTTTGTTTATTCAGGTGGGGGTAATTTATTTAATTAATAGTCACTACATTTAGGAATAAATTGTACCCAGTGGTCAGCTTCATTTTTGTTCCAGCACCCATAAGTGGGTGAGGTAATAAACCAGTTTGTTATATATTCCCTAATTTGGATACACCATCGGTGGTATTCCCTTGATACACTCGAAGGCATTCTATGAATTTGAGTATTAATTGTTATTCTGAGGATGTTTGAGATGTAATAAAAAAGATTTTTTATAAATTAGGTTGCTCTCTGTTCAGTTGGTGAATGACAATAACAGGATGCATTACATTTGTGGTGATTTTATCTTTTGTTTCATGTCATAATTGTATAACAGATTATATTTTATGAATTGTACCAATAAAATAATTGTTTTTATACCATAATTGGGCTACAAACTCATTCATTTATAGTTTTTTTTAGGTCGAGCATCTAGCACGGTCAGCCTTTGAAGCAGCGGGATCAGCTCTATCGCCTTTGTCTGCCTTAGTCTGGGTGGCCAAGGCGATTGTAGTAAATTTCTCAAACGTCCAGACCCAGAGCTGGTGGATCGGACATCTCAAATCATTATGGCCGGAGATTACTTAATTCATGCTTTTCTGGACTCGACCACTTGTGCTTCCCTCACAGCTTCTAACGCGATCGCCATTTGCAGAGCCCTTTGGCTCAGGCAATGGCGAATGGATTCGGCATTGAAAAAGTCCTTAACCACCTTCTTTAACCAAGCGGGCAACTTTTCGGCGAACAATTAGATAAACTTATCTCGGACGCGACTGGTGGAAAAAGTAAATTTCTTTATCCAGCACAAACCGAAAGCCCTTCTTTTAAAAGACCACAACCACGTTTTCGTTCATTCCTCATTCGGCTGGACATCCTCTCGAGCGCCTACATCCGCAAGCCGTTCTCCGCGTACCAAGAGGAGCAACCAGTCATCTTACAAGTCGAATCAAAACTGGCAAAATAGGCCAAAGCAATCTAGATCCAAAGGGTCCAGATCCAATCACTTCTCCTCGTCGTGACTAGCACTTATTCCCGGAAGACACTCCCACCGTCGTCAGTCGTCTACGCTTATTTCATCGCGTATTGCAATCAGTCACCAACGTCAGATGGGTCAAAGATCCTCGTGTCTTCCGGTTACTACATAGAATTTATAGCCAGCCCTCCAAACCGTTTCTTTCCCTCCAATCCACCAAAGTCACCGATACAAGCTTTTTTCCACGCAACATCCTAGCTTCGGCTCGCCGGGGTAATCGTTCCCATGCTGGCTCCGAACATTTCAAAGGTTTTTACGCAAACCTTTTTGTTGTTCCCAAGAAGGACGCGTTGGTACGTCCCATCCTGGACCTAAAACATCTAAATAGATATGCTGCTGTCCGACGTTTCAGGATGGAGTCCCTGCGTTCCGTCATCGCATCTATGGAAAAAGGCGAGTTTCTCGCCTCCATCGACATAAGGGATGCGTACATTCACATCCCAATAGCTCAGGCACATCAACGTTTTCTACGATATGCTGTCCACGAGGAGCACGTCCAATTAGTTGCTTTACCCTTCGGTCTCGCCACAGCACCAAGAGTATTCACAAAGATCATGGCTGCTGCCATGACCATCCTTCATTCCAGAGGAATTGACATCCTGCCCTATCTGGATGACCTCCTCATCAAAGACCACTCCTTCACAGCCTGCGAGGAGTGCGTCCAAATAACAATGGACACTCTTTCGTGACTGGGGTGGTTAGTCAATCTCGAAAAATCCTCTCTGATTCCTGCCCAGTCTATCACTTTCCTGGGCATGGTCTTCAACACATCCACATCCGCCAAGGATCGAGGGCTCTGAATTTGACGGTGTGGCCGTTGAGACCTGGATGCTGACTCGGGCTGGTTTTTCACCTGATCTCATTGGTACCATGATTAGAGCTCGAAAACCAACTTCTGCACATATCTACTGTCGTATGTGGAAGATTTTCTTTTCATGTTGCAAAGACCGCGGTCACCCCCCTTTTTACTTTTTCAGTCCCGGTGATCCTCAGTTTTCTGCAGTCGGGACTAGACTCTGGGTTGGCCCTTAGTTCCCTGGAAGGCCAGATTGCAGCTCTTTCAATCCTTTACCAGCAAAAACGTGACATGTCCACAAGTTAAAACCTTTATTCAAGGGGTGTCTCGGTTGGTTCCACCTTACCGAAGACTATTAGAGCCATGGGACCTTACCTTGGTCTTGGATGCACTCCAGAGATCGCCTTTTGAGCCTCTGAAAGAGGTTTCTCTCACTCTCCTGTCCTGGAAGGTGGTCTTCCTTGTGGCAATCTCTTCCATCCGTTGTGTTTCCGAATTGGCGGCACTATGGTGCAGAGAGCCATTCCTTTCTTTTCATCAAGATAAGGTGGTACTGCATCCAGTTCCATCTTTTCTTCCAAAGGTGGTTTCCTCCTTCCACCTCAACAAAGATATCGTCCTTCCATCTTTCTGTCTGGCTTCGGTGCACCGCATAGAGAGGGCTCTGCATACCCTGGATCTAGTGAGAGCCCTTAGAAACTACGTTTCAAGAACAGCGCCCTTCCGTAAGGCGGACAATCTTTTTGTCCTTCAGAAGGCCACAGAAAGGGCGTGGAAATGTCTAAAGCCACTTTGGCAAGGTGGATACATTCTACCATCCAAGAAGCGTATCCGTTGCGGAACGCACCCCTTCCTAGCGGTCTGAAAGCACACTCAACTCGGTCGGTGGGAGCATCTTGGGCTATTGGCACCAGGCATCAGTGGAACAAGTGTGTAAGGCTGCTACCTGGTCCAGCCTACATGCTTTCGCAAAACACTATAAGGTTCTTACTCAGGCTTCTGCGGACGCAAGCCTTGACAGACGTGTGCTACAGGCGGCTGTGACGCACCTCTCGACGTAAGAGTTTTCTTTCTCATGTGCAGGGGTGTCTCATTCCTTGGGCTACGGATTTTATTTTCCCACACAGGGACTGCTTTAGGACGTCCCATGGTCCTGTATCCCCCAATGAGTCGTAAGAGAAAAAGGGATTTTTGTGTACTCACCGTAAAATCCTTTTCTCTGTGCCATCATTGGGGGACACCCTGTTGCCCATTTCGGGCGTTGTTTTCTTCTGGTTCTTTATTTCTGAGTTTGGCATGTTAACTTTGGTTGTACTCCATTGTTTGTACTGATTTTCCTACTGCTTGGTCACTAAACTGGTCAGGACCTGGCCCAGCCAGGTGGTGTATGCTGTGGGGGAGGAGCCAATCTGTTCTGTTTCTTTCAGAATTCACTTAGTGTCAAGCCTCCTAAGGATGGCAGCATAACCATGGTCCTGTGTCCCCCCAATGATGGGGCTCAGAGAAAAGGATTTTACAGTAAGTACACACAAATCCCTTTTTGCCACCCTTTTATGTACTAACTTAATTTTTATCTATAAAATTACATAATTTTTTTCTCTCATTATTTGGACATGAAAACTATCAGACGTATCCTCTTATCCTGTATTGCTAACATTATTGTCCAATTTCGTAATTATGTGACTATGATGCTACATTAAATTACCGTACTTCATTTTGGTTTACAGTGGAGCAGTATAAAACATTAGTTCATCTAGTTCTTTCCTGAATGTATTTAAGGTCTGTTTCTGGTGAAAGGAAACCAAGAAAAAGAAGCAAGAAAAAGATAAAAGGCAAAAATCTTCATCAGAGGATGAAAACAGTAGGTTGCGAAGATCTCAGCGAAAATCAAGGTCAAGGTGCTCCATGTCTTCTGTCTCATCTTTATCTCCAGCTAGATCACAGAGCCCTAGCGACATATCAGACTCTGGCTTGACCTTGCAAGAACAGTTGAAACTGAAAGAGGAGAAGAAGGCAAAAAGAGAGTAATGAAAGCAATGGAGGCTCCAGAGGAAAAGAGAGCCAGACGTCTAGCTAAGAAGGAAGCCAAAGAGCGCAAGAAGCGAGAGAAGATGGGCTGGGGCGAGGAGTATATGGGGTATACTAATACAGACAACCCATTTGGAGATAATAACCTACTGGGCACTTTCATTTGGAGCAAGGTTAGATTACTTCAGTATTAAATGTATACACATAAAATCCCCTAGTAAACTCGTGCTTCACTTATATCAAAATAATACCTTACAGGAGGATATCTATGGAGCCCACGCCACACCGATATCACCCCAGTGAATTAGCACACTAACTTCTCTTTAGGCAAATAATTCAATTTCTTTATTGTTAAAAAACATAATTTCATAAAAATGTAAATGTATATACATGTTATAGGGTACTCAATCCCCTTATGCACTTTTTTGAAACAGGGTTGGCACTAACAAAACAGAGATACCATGGCTATTTTTACATACATAAATACAGCACCATCACTTCGTTATCAAACCCAGGTCGCCTTCCTATCATGGACATAAATGTTCACCATTTATATGCAGTCCAGCTGCATCAATTGACCATTGTCACATGAATGAGTTGAAAGAATTTCAGACAATACCTGGTGTTTAAAGTGCTTTGTGCTCAGCCTCTCTGGTCCACGCCCTGAGGAAGAAGTTATACATCAGACTTTGAAACGTACGTAGGCTATTTCCAGGGACACAGTGGCGACAGAGGACCAGAGAGGCTGAGCACAAAAAGCACTTTAAACACCAGGTATTGTCTGAAATTCTTTCAACTCATTCGTGTGACAATGGTCAATTGATGCAGCTGGACTGCATATAAATGGTGAACATTTATGTCCATGATAGGAAGGCGACCTGGGTTTGATAACGAAGTGATGGTGCTGTATTTATGTATGTAAAAATAGCCATGGTATCTCTGTTTTGTTAGTGCCAACCCTGTTTCAAAAAAGTGCATAAGGGGATTGAGTACCCTATAACATGTATATACATTTACATTTTTATGAAATTATGTTTTTTAACAATAAAGAAATTGAATTATTTGCCTAAAGAGAAGTTAGTGTGCTAATTCACTGGGGTGATATCGGTGTGGCGTGGGCTCCATAGATATCCTCCTGTAAGGTATTATAGTATTAAATGTATGTCTAATATAACCATATGTAGTCTTCTTTCATCCATGTTCTTGTGTTTTCATAGGCACTAGAGAAGAAAGGAATTGGACATCTTAATGAAAAAGATTTGAAAGATAGGAACAAACTAATCCAGGAAGATAACCGCTTAGAGCTGCAAAAGGTTAGTTTAGGTTATAGGGGTGGTCTGAAACGAACATAGATTTAATCCTAAGTGCCTGTCTCTTTAACCCTTTTCACAACATGAGACATACAGGTATGCTGCTCTGGGAAGTGCATTCTCACAAACCTTCGTACAGCTACAGTGCAATGATCGCACTGGTTTTTTGGTCACCTGATCAGAGATGGCGAAATCAGATGGTGTCAACTATATTTAATACTAGCTGTATCACCCGGTGTTGCATGGGATAGTAACTAACTGTTCTTAGCTATAACAAAAATTGAATTGTTTAACAAAAAATTATTTTGCACATAAGTCACAAATTAAATTGAAAATTTTTTTTTTTTTTTTATTTAAAAATCAAAAAGTCAATCAATAGATGTATTTAACATCATATATTTAACACCACAGATATACAACACTAGTTTAAAGAATTAGTCCATGACTAGCCACTTTTCTCCTAACTCCCTATCTAATATATCCCTCTAAGCTATTTTCTAATATGCCGTATATACTTGTATATAAGCCGACCCGTGTATAAGCCGACCCCCCTACTTTTGCCCCCAAAACCTGGGAAAACGTATTGACTTGCGTATAAGCCGAGGGTGGACCCCAGCACAGGTATACAGCCCCCAGCAGTGTGGTATATAGCAGGTCCCCAGCATAGTATACAGCCCCAGCAGTGATGGTATACAGTAGGTCCCCAGCACAGTATACAGCCCCAGCAGTGATGGTATACAGCAGGTCCCCAGCACACTATACAGCCCCAGCAGTGATGGTATACAGCAGGTCCCCAGCACAGTATACAGCCCCAGCAGTGATGGTATACAGCAGGTCCCCAGCACAGTATACTGCCCCAGCAGTGATGGTATACAGGCCCCCCTCACAGTATGGCGCCCTTCCCCTCTCCCCTCACAGGATGGCCCCCGCATGCAGCGCTGCACACATACATTACCTGGCTATCAGCTGTCACTCTCCGGTGGCGATCCGCTGCATCTTCGTTCCGCTGCAGATCGTTCTCCTGGCTCCGGGCTGCATCTTCATCTGTGTCTTCCTGCTTGTGGTCGGGGCTCATCGCGATGACGTCATCGCGACCCCGGCCGGTCACATGACAAGCAGGAAGACTCAGATGAAGATGCAGCCAGGAGAACGATCCGCCACCGGAGGGTCACAGCTGATAGCCAGGTAATGTATGTGCGCAGCGCTGCATGCGGGGGCCATCCTGTGAGGGGGGCCTGTATAATGGCACTGACTCGCGTATAGGCCGAGGGAGGGACTTTTCAGCCCAATTTTTGGGCTGAAAAACTCTGCTTATACGCGAGTATATACGGTACTTCCTTTAATTCCATATGGTTACCCCTGTATACTAACAATAATAGGTTTTATATGGTCTCCTGCTGTACACTTGGGCTGTATGTGGCTTCCTGCTGTATTTTAGGGGCAATGTGTGGGCTCCTGGTTTGATACAGGGGGTTATGTTTGGGCTCTTGCTGTACTACAGGGAGCTCCCTGACAGAAGTTATGTCGCTTATCCATGTTATGTAAATAAAAGCTTATAACCTGACGTTAAATTCATCCATTGGTTGTATAAATTACTCTTTTGAAAGCTGAAACCCTCTGAAATTTGGTTAAGGTTAAGAAAATAAATTGGCATCCGTGCTTTAAATATTGATAATTTAATGAACACAGAATGGTCAGATTTTGGCAAGACAAAAGTTTTGTCGCCTGGTCCTATAATACACCCAATTCTAGTTTACATCCTCACCTGTGCTCAGTAAATCGGTTAATTAGTGGGTGTGTCTAAAAAGAAACCCAGCACCCCAGACCTTCACTTGAACTGCAACTTGAGCTCTGACAACATGCCAAAAATCCAGCCTGCGACCAATGCCTTGATTATCAAGAGGCTGAAGACCAGATCCACTGCAGAGGTGGCTGGAACGTTTAATGTGTCTGTGTCAAGCACAAAGAATTAAAAAAAAGATTTGAAGAGACTGGAGATGTGTTTGACAAGCCCAGGTCCGGCAGACCCAACAAGACATCTGCTCAGGAGGAACGTTTGTTGGTTAGATAATGCAAAGCAAGCCCCTCTTCCACTGCAGCAGAGCTCCAACAGGCCTGGTCACCTCAAGTCCCTGTGTCATCTAGAACAGTTTGTAGGATTCTGTCTCAAAATGGCCTCCATGGTCGAATCAGTGCCCAGAAGCCAGCACTAAACAAAAGGCAAATAAAAAAACGTGTGGCATTTGCAAAGTCCCGCAGCCTGCTAAACAGATGGACGATGGAAAAGTGGCAGAATGTGGATTTCTCTGATGAATCTTCAGTAGAATTACACCACAGCCGCCGCAAATACTGCAGGAGATCTACTGGAGCCCATATGGATCCAAAATACACCCAGAAAACAGTTAACTTTGGTGGTGGAAAGATCATGGTCTGGGGTTACATTCAGTATGGGGGTGTGCGAAACATTTGCAAGGTGGAGGCAGTATCAATAGCCTAAAATATGAAGAAGTATTAACTACCTCTTATATTCCAAATCATAAAAGGGGTCAAATTCTGCAACATCCATCTCTACAACAAAGTTCCTCCAGGCAAAAAAGATCAAGGTGCTCAAGGACTGGCCTGTCCAGTCACCAGATATGGACATCATTGAGCATGTTTAGGGTAGGATGAAAGCGGAAGCTTGGAAGACAAAACCAAAGAATCTAGATGATCTAGATGGGAGGCATGTAAGACTGCATTCTTTGCTATTCCTTTTGACTTCATTAATAAATTGTATGAATACTTGTTGAACCGCATGGATGCAGTCCTTCAAGCTCATGGAAGTCACACAAAATATTAAATATGACTCTAATAGCACCACAACTTCATTCCCCAATGTTATGCAACATATGTTTGTATTTTAACGCCTTAACGACAGCCTTATGTCTCTAGACGTCAGGCTGTCGTTATCCGGTGTTTGAAGTGAGCTCCGGCGTGGAGATCACTTCAAACCACCAACATCTCAGCTGATCTCACTAGCTGAGATGTCGGACTAACAGCACCAATCGGTCCCGCAATCCGATCGGTGCTGTTAACCCCTTAGATCCCGCCCCTCAATCCCTGAGAGCGGGATCTAAGGGAGCCGGAGCGGGCAGCGCGCGCTTACCGGTCTCCAGGGGAGATCTCGCGATAACATTGCGAGATTTCCGGCGCTGACGTGATAGGCCGGCGTCCTGGCTTGACCCCGGAGCCTGTCACTGAGCATTTCCTGGTTGTGGTTGGCAGGGCTGCCAACCACAACAAGTCCGCGATTCTGACAGATGCAGACGAGCTGCAGCTCATCTGTATGTGTCAGAAGCGATCGGACTGTGCAGCTGCATGCCTCTCTATGGGACAGTGTAAAAGTAAGAATCAATAAGCAAATAAAGTTTTTACAAAGTTGAAAAAAAAACAGAAAACAAAAGTTCAAATCACCCCCCTTTTCTCCCATCAACAATAAAAGTATTTAAAAAAAAAATAAAATACACATATTTGGTATCGCTGCGTTCAGAATCGCCCGATCTATCAATATAAAAAATCAAATAATGAGATCCGTCAACTGCGTAGCGCAAACAATGGTTCAAACGCCAAAATTACGTTTTTTTTGGTCGCTGCAACAATGCTAAAAAATGCAATAATATATACTGGGAGGCTGTGCGCGCCTCCGGATGAATACTGGGGGGGCTGTGCGCGGCCTCGGGCTGCGTACTGGGGGCTGTGCGTGGCCTCCGGCTGCATACTGGGGGGCTGTGTGTGGCCTCCGCTGCGTACTTGGGTGGGCTGTGTGCTGCCCGCGGCTGCATACTGGGATGGGCTGTGTGCGGCCCCCGGCTGCATACTGGGTGGGCTGTATGCGGCCCCCGGCTGCATACTGGAGCGGGCAGCGCGCGCTTACCGGTCTCCAGGGGAGATCTCGCGATAACATTGCGAGATTTCCGGCGCTGACGTGATAGGCCGGCGTCCTGGCTTGACCCCGGAGCCTGTCACTGAGCATTTCCTGGTTGTGGTTGGCAGGGGCTGCCAACCACAACAAGTCCGCGATTCTGACAGATGCAGACGAGCTGCAGCTCATCTGTATGTGTCAGAAGCGATCGGACTGTGCAGCTGCATGCCTCTCTATGGGACAGTGTAAAAGTAAGAATCAATAAGCAAATAAAGTTTTTACAAAGTTGAAAAAAAAAACAGAAAACAAAAGTTCAAATCACCCCCCTTTTCTCCCATCAACAATAAAAGTATTTAAAAAAAAAATAAAATACACATATTTGGTATCGCTGCGTTCAGAATCGCCCGATCTATCAATATAAAAAATCAAATAATGAGATCCGTCAACTGCGTAGCGCAAACAATGGTTCAAACGCCAAAATTACGTTTTTTTGGTCGCTGCAACAATGCTAAAAAATGCAATAACGGGCGATCAAAACAGCGCATCCACCCAAGTATGGTATCATTAAAAACGTCAGCTCGAGACGCAAAAAATAAGCCGTCACCCAGTCCCAGATCCCGAAAAATGAGGACGCTACGGTCGCAGAACATGGCGCAAAAAGTGCAATGTTTTTTTTCATGCATTTGAATTTTTTTTCCACCACCTAGATACCAGTAAAGGTATACATGTTTGGTATCTACAAACTCGTACTGACCCGAGGCATCACACGGTCACGTCGGTGAACACGGCGACTACAAAACCCAAAAAACAAACATGTAATTGCACTCTTTTTGCAATTTCCCTGTACATTATATGGTAAAACAAATGATTGCATCTGAAAGTACAACTCGTCCCGCAAAAAACAAGCCGTCATATGTCTGTATCGACAGAAAAATAAAAAAGTTATGGCTCTTGGAAGCTGAGGAGCGAAAAAAACGAACATGAAAAATGACAAATTTCTTTGTCACTAAGGGGTTAAGTAAATTTTTTGTTTGAAAATCACATTACTTTCTGTGGGTGACAAAACTTTTGTCTTGCGAAAATATGACTGTTCTGTGTTCATTAAATTATCAATATTTCAGCATTGATGCCAATTTATTTTCTTAACCTAAACCGCATTTCGGAGGGTTTCAGCTTTCAAAAGAGTAATTTATACAACCAATGGATGAATTTAACATCAGGTTATAAGCTTTTATTTACATAACATGGCTAAGCGACATAACTTCTGTCAGGGAGTCCGTGTGCACTCCTGGTGTAATTCAGGGGCTATGTGGGGCACAGGTTGTAATACAGGGGGCTATGTGTGACCTCCTGTTGTAATACTGAGGGCTGTGTTCTGCCTTTTGCTGTAATACTGGTGGATATATGCGACCTCCTGCAGTAATACAAGGGATTATGTGTGGCATCCTGCTGTATGATGAGGACCGTGTGCGGCCTCCTGCTGTATGCTGAGGACCTTGTGTGACCTCTTGCTGTATACTGAGGACCATGTGTGACCTCTTGCGGTATACTGAGGACCGTGTGCGACCTCCCGCTGTCTACTGGGGGCTATATGTGGCCTACTGCTATATACTGGGAGGCTGTGCGCGGCCTCCGGATGAATACTGGGGGGGGCTGTGCGCGGCCTCGGGCTGCGTACTGGGGGGCTGTGCGTGGCCTCCGGCTGCATACTGGGGGGCTGTGTGTGGCCTCCGGCTGCGTACTTGGGTGGGCTGTGTGCTGCCCGCGGCTGCATACTGGGATGGGCTGTGTGCGGCCCCCGGCTGCATACTGGGTGGGCTGTATGCGGCCCCCGGCTGCATACTGGGGTGGGCTGTATGCGGCCTCCGGCTGCATACTGGGGTGGGCTGTGCGCAGCCTCCGGCTGCATACTGGGGTAGGTTGTGCACAGCCTCCGGCTGCATACTAGAGTGGGCTGTGCGCGGCCTCCAACTGCATACTGGGGTGGGCTGTGCGCGGCCTCCAGCTGCATACTGGGTGGGCTGTGTGGGGCTGCATACTGGTGTGGGCTGTGTGCGGCTGCATACTGGGGTGGGCTGTGTGCGGCTGCATACTGGGGGCAGGCTGTGCGCGGCCGCCGGCTGCATACTGGGGCGGGCTGTGCGCGGCCCCCGGCTGCATACTGGGGACTAGGTGGGGGGCTATGCACGCCACTATTGTTCTTTTGCCTCTATGGATCTGTCCATGTGTGCTAATCACATGACCTATGACGTGATCTTTCAAAAGCTGATCATGTGACATGTCACATAATACTTGGGGTTTGGGGGCCCTCTCCTAAACAGCCTGGGTCCCTGGCTACTCTTAATCCACCCCGGGTCTTCACTGAGATCAGTTTTTGTACTTTGATTAAATCTTTAGGGGATTTGACATCTTAGAGGTTGTAAAAAGAATAGCAAAGACGTGTGTTAGTGGCTTTGGTGTTTTGTGTGCTGCTGCTTCACTGAAAGTCATGTCCCAGTGAGCTGCATTTTCCAGAAGTCCTTGCCTTTGGCAATCGTCCCTAAATGTTTCACAGACATGCATAAGGCTGCTTTCACATCAGCGTTTCTCTGCAAATCCAAAATTTTGCTTCATCTGCTGCTTAACGGAACACTTGCAGCAAGAAAGCGTTAGGCCGAATTCATTCCCTATGGCACTTGTGGACATGTGCGGCACTTGAGGTTTTGCACTTGGGGCGAGTAAAAAAAAAATGCTGCTAGCGTACTCCACATACTGTGCTGCAGCCATAGCCCCTTGGTCCTTATGCTGTATCCACACTCATATAACACATATAACCACCCCCCATCTCCACATATTGTTCTACAGCCATCCCCCTCCTCGTATTGTGTCCACACTCATCCCCCTCACTCCACATACTATGCCTCAGCCATCCCTTCACTCCTCATAATGTGTTTACACCCATCCCCCCTCACTTCACATACTGTTAGTCATTTTCCCTCACTATTTATACTGTATTTTCATATTTACCCTTCCAATACTGTCTTCCACATACTGTGTCCATACCATCAGCCTCCTTCCTACGTATTCTATGTCCTCAAATCCTCCATTTGCTCCCCATACTGTCTCAACAAACACTTCCCCACCCTCATTCCCCAGTTTATAATAATAATATAATATGACAATGGGCAGCAAATAAAGGCACTGGGGAGAGACCTCGGGGCTGCAGCAGGAAGCCTGACGGCGTCCCCCTGCTTGCTGCACCCGGGCCAGATGTCCTGGCAGCCCCCCCCTATATTGATTATATATTAATATTTATTAATTTATATAGCACTATTAATTCCATAGCACTTTATTATTTTTATTATTTTATTTTTATAGCGCCATAATATTCCATGGCGCTTTACATGTTAAGAGGGCAGACTAGGACAAGTCACATAGTAACAATACAAGTGACAAAGGCTGTGGACAATTCTAACCTACAGATACAATAGGGGAGAAGATCCTGTCCGCGAGGCTCACAGTCTATGAGGGGCGGGTGGGGATACAGAAGGAGGGGGAAGTGTCGGTCGTGAGGCGGTGCGGTGGACCGGGTCTCATTGCAGGTTGTAGGCATGGCGGAAGAGGTGGGTTTTCAGGCCTCTTTTGAAGGTTCCCAGGGTAGGGGAATGCCTGATCTGGTGGGGCAGCGAATTCCAGAGTGATGCACGGAGAAGTCCTGTATGCGGTTTTGCGAAGAGGAGATGAAGGGGGAGTAGAGGAGGAGTTCTTGGGAGGATCGCAGGTTGCGTGAGGGTAGGTATCGGGAGACCATATCGGAGATGAATGAAGGGGACAGGTCGTGGATGGCTTTGTATGTCATGGTTAGTGTTTTAAACCGTGATCTTTGGGAAGCAGGAGCCAGTGAAGGGCTTGGCAGAGGGGGAGACGGGAGTAGCGGAGAGACAGATTGATTAGGCCGGCAGTGGAGTCCAGGATCAATTGGATAGGTGAAAGGGAGGTAGCGGGGAGGCCGGTGAGCAGGAGGTTGCAGTAGCCCGAGGCAGGAGATGATGAGAGCGTGAATAAGGTGTTTTAGCGGTGTCGTGGTCAAGAAAAGTGCGGATCCGAGAGATGTTTTTGAGCTGGAGTTGGCAGGAGGTGGCGAGGGCTTGGATGTAGGGCTTGAAGGAGAGGGAAGAGTCGAGGATAACCCTGAGGCACTTGGCTAGGGTCCTTGGGAGAGAGAGCAGTCGTTGACGACAATGGATAGGCCAGGTAGTGAGGGGGAGCGGCTTGGGGGGGAAGACGATGAATTCGGTTATGTCCATGTTCAGCTTAAGGAAGCGAGCATAGAAGAAGGACGAGAGGCGGACAAGCATTGTGGAATTTTGGATAGTAGGGAGGCGATGTCAGGTCCAGACAGGTAGATTTGGGTGTCGTCGGCGTAGAGATGGTACTGGAGGCCATGGGACTCAATGAGTTGCCCTAGGCCGAGAGTGTAGATTGAGAAGAGTAAAGGTCCTAGCACCGAGCCCTGGGGCACCCCGACAGATAGGGGGTAGGCCGAGGAGGATGTGTGGGAGTGGGTGACGCTGAAGTAATACATAAAATACATACAAAGTAATGCTGTCCCCATTGAGGCTCACAATCTAAATATCCTATCAGTATGTCTTTGGAGTGTCAGAAGAAACCCACGCAAACACGGGGAGAACTTAGTCTGGGTTCACATTTGCGTTAGGAACGCAGCGTAACAACACAGTGAAACGCATGCACACTGCGTTCCTATGTTTAATATGGGAACGCAGCCTGTTGCATTTTTTGTGCGTTCACGGGCGCTTGTTTTATCAGCAAGCGCACAAATAATGCATGGATCTCAATTGTCCCTCCCGCATGACAGCGCAGGAGAACGCTGCGGATCTCATTGAAATCTCTCCAATCAGTGATCTCGGCGGCGGCCGGGAGGAGATCTCTGCCGCTCATCTCCGCCTTTCAGCCGCCGCCGAGATTGCTGATTGGCTGGCCGGGCACCATACTGATGTGAACGCATGTGGAGAATCTCACAGTCCCAAAAAATGTGGATTAGCGAGCCAGTCTCCTTCCCACATCTCCAACAAGTGGCATCGGCCTCAGGAAACATAGCATGCAGTTTTTCAGGGACTCTGTACCACCGTGACAGGAGTTTGTATTCCGTCTCTTGGTGTCGAAAGCTGATAGAGGCGCTGTGAGCAAGAAGGCAGACGCAAGATATCTGCGTCTTGGAAAATTTGACCTTTAAGTCAGATTCCCATTTTGTTATAAGGGAGGAGGGTTCTGATCTGGGGGGACACACTAACATTGAGTAAACCCGAGACAGAGTATGTCTGACTGGGCCCGTCTCTGTGCATAATACCTCAAATTGTGTTTTTGGGTGAACGTAACAACGCTTTGGTGGTAGAGTGCCCAGGAAATGATGTAGCTGAAGACATCTCCACCATCCTAGCGATGTACGGTTGTCCCACGTTCTGATGGTGGCTAAAGAGGGCAAATCAGCTCCCTCTCCAAAAGACTCCACCCTATCCCGTCCTGCCTTGATCCAACAGCGGAACACCTTGTCATGAAGTGTGGGGGCAAAATTTGGATCGCTCAATATCGGCGACAGTGCAGAACATGGGATCATAAAGGATCTAGTCCACAAAGTGCTACCATATTTCAACGTGGCCCCCAAGATGGGATGAGAATGGAGGCTGGTGGGAGCGGAGGTCAAGAGCCAAGGCAATCTGTTTAGAGGAATCGGGCAGAAGCTTTGTTCGATTTGTATCCATGTCTTGTCAGTGGAGATTCTGCACCTGTCTACCATTCTCGTGAAATAAGTAGCAAGGTGATAATGTTTGAAGTTGGGAGTCCTACACTTCCATCCCTTTTGGTCTGAAGAGTATAAAGCGGCTAAGTCTAGCAGATTTACCTGCCCATATAAAGGCATTTTGGATAGAGGAGATTTTATTGAAAAAAAAAAAACATGAGAATTTTTATAGGTAATGCTTGTGGTATATAAATAAAGAATTCAGGAAGAATATTCATCTTGAATATTTGGTATTGCCCGAACCAGGAGAAGGAGAGTTTGGTCCACCTGTCACAGTCCCCGCAAATCGAGGAGAGCTGGAAAATTATGCCTATACAGGGTTTCGGGGTTAGCAGTCAGCTGGACCCACAAGTATTTTATCGATTGATTGCTCCATTTACAACTAAAGGCCGAGTGTAAGGAAGTAGTTACCGGTTGTGGGATATTGATGTTCAGAACTTCTGATTTTGAGAAATTTATCTTGAAATTTGGAAAGTTGGGAAAACATGTGGAATTCTACCATAAAGTTAGGAAGTGAGGTGTTAGGAATGGAAAGGAAGAATAATAGGTCATCTGCATATGCAGCTACTTTGTGGCTGGAGTTGCCAACAGATATCCTGAAGATGTTAGGATTGGCTCTGATCCTTCTGAGGAAAGGTTCAAGTGTGAGGATAAAGATCAACGGTGAGAGAGGGCATCCCTGGCAAGTGCCATTATGGATAGTAAAGGGTTCGGATAGGCAGCCATTCACCAGGACCCTGGCTGACGGGACATAGTAAAGAGACATGATCCAGTTCATCATGTTTGATTGCAGACCCAGGTGTAGGAGGGTCTCCCTCCTAAAAATCCAGTTTACTCTATCAAAAGTCTTTTCGCCATCCGTAGATAGAAGAAGTGAGGGAGCCCTTCCACCCCGGGCACTGTGGATCAAGTTGATAGCCTTAATAGTATTATCTTAGGCCTTCCTTCCCATCATAAACTGCCTGGTCTAGATGAATTATCCCCGTAAGTAGGTGCCAGCCTCACAGCGACTATCTTCGCAAATAATTTGATGTCCTCATTTAAAGGGATCCTGTCACCCCCAAACCACCTCCTAAGCTATTAAAAGCTGTCCCTAGAGCATAATAACACTTACCCTACACTCCTTTTAGCTCCTAAATGCATATATTGAAACTGAATATAAACGTTATAAAAGTACCTCATTACTGATGTTAATGAGTGACTATGGTATTCATAGTCACCCAGCCAGGCTGTCCCTCTTCATAATATCACGCCTCAATAGGCGTGATCTTTATCATACATTCAAATGTCCGCCTCCCTGCGCGCCTCCCCGCTCTCCTATTCCGGACCGCTGCTGCGTGGGGGCTGTATGACGCGATTCGCGTAATTTCCGGCGCCAGGTGACGTATTTACACCCGCGCCGCTGTTAGCTTCAAGTCCTGCACTGCGCATGCGCAGTACAGGGCTTGAAGCTCTAACAGCGGCGCGGGTGTCAATACGTCACCTGGCGCCGGAAATTACGCGAATCGCGTCATACAGCCCCCACACAGCAGCGGTCCGGAATAGGAGAGCGGGGAGGCGGACATTTGAATGTATGATAAAGATCACGCCTATTGAGGCGTGATATTATGAAGAGGGACAGCCTGGCTGGGTGACTATGAATACCATAGTCACTCATTAACATCAGTAATGAGGTACTTTTATAACGTTTATATTCAGTTTCAATATATGCATTTAGGAGCTAAAAGGAGTGTAGGGTAAGTGTTACTATGCTCTAGGGACAGCTTTTAATAGCTTAGGAGGTGGTTTGGGGTGACAGGATCCCTTTAAGGAGCGAGATCGGGCGGTGACTCGCACATTGGGTTGGGTTTTAGCCTGGTTTAGGGATGACAGAGATGCGAGCTCTGAGGGAGTCCATGTGTGGTTAACGACCACTTTTCATATTATTAAAGAACCCCAATTTTTTTTTATAATAGGCCGAAAACAAACCATCCAGACCCGGTGCATTCCCATTTTTTGCATCTTTAATTGCTAGAGTTAGTTTCTGATTGGTGAAAAGATATTCCAGCACCTCGATATCCACTGGTTTTAGTTTAGGAAGGTTGGCCATCTTAAGGTATTCTCTAATTTTAGTAATGAGGGTAGGTGAGTGTGTTAGACGGTTACTGCAATCCACATTATAAAGTGTAGCATAATATTTCTGAAAAGCTTCGGCTATTACATTGGAGGGTTGGGCTACGTTCTTTTTTTGTCTGAATGCTCTAGCCAGTAATCTGCCAGTTTTCTTCCCAAATTCATAGAACTGTCGCCTGCCAGTACTTGGCGTTTTTTTATGTATCGTCTCAAGATCTCTCAATTGAGAGAGCAGGGAGGACAACTCTTCGTTTCGCTCCCTCTTTAGCCTCGTCCCATGTTTAATGAATAAGGCTGGGGTCACAGTTGCATTTTTCACAAGCGTTTTTGGAGACCTGTGTTTTAAAAAATGCATGTAAAAAACGCACCCATAGGCCCCCATGTTAAAAAACGCATGCCCTAATAGCAAAAACGCATGTGTGACTGTACAATGCGTTTTTGTTGCATTTCCAAAAACGCATGCGTTTTTTAATATGGGGCCTTATGAAAAACGCATGTACAATTAGTGCCATTCAAAAACGCATGTGTTTTCCATAGGAGCCCATGTTAAAAAAAAGCAAGCGTTTTTGAAAACGCATGCGTTTTTTTAACATGGTCTCCTATGGAAAACGCATGTGTTTTTTAATGGCACTAAAAGGTACTAATTGTACATGCGTTTTTGCATGCATTTTCCATAGGGGCCCATGTTATAAAAACGTATGCGTTTTCTTCAAAAACGCATGCATTTTTCAAAGTGCACCACAAAATACTACATGCACTATTTTTTGGTGCAGATTTAAAAACGCAGCCAAAAACGCAGGGAGCCATCAGAGACCTTAAAAAACTCATGCTGACATGAAAAAACGCATGAGTTTTGTTAAATCACTAAAAAAAACTCATGTCAACTGTGACTCCAGCCTAAGCCTTGAATCACGCATTTATGAGCCTCCTAGATAGAGCTCGGGGATACTTCGGGGGTAGTGTTAGTAGAGAAATAATCTCTCAACGTTTGCGTCACTTCCCGACAGGTGATCGGGTCTTCCAGAAGTGAGGTGTTTAATTTCCATTGCCTTTGTGGAGAAGTCAGGGTCAACATGGAAATGGAAATAGCACATTGGGCGTGGTCTGAAAAGGTAATGGGGCTGATGTCTGCTGTTTGTATGAGCGGTAGGTCTTTGTGGCTTACGAAAAAATAATCAATCCTTGAGTAGGAGTCGTGTACCGGAGAATGGTAAGAGTAGTCTTTATCTGTAGGGATGAAGCAATCTCCATGAGTCTATCTATTGGTGTTCATGGAAAAGATGTTTTAGTCTATGGCGAGCGGCTAGTGAGAAGACAAAGGTGTCCAGGGCATGGTCCAGAGCAACATTAAGGTCAACCCCCAGTATCAGCACACCCTCAGCAAATTCCACAGTTTGCTCCAAGACGTCTGAGAGCGCAGACCACTGATTAGAGTTTGGGAGATATAATGAGGCATATGTGAATAACTGCGATGCAATAAGTCCCTTTACCAATAGCAATCTACCCTGTTGATCAGATCGAGAGTCTATGAATTCCCAAGGGACAGTGTGGCAGACAAGAATGCTAGTACTCCGAGACCTCGGATTTGGTGATTGGCTGTGATAGGCATCAGGGAATCAGTGACTGGTCATTTTAAGTGGTTTGAGAGAGCTGAGGTGGGTCTCCTGGAGGAAAGCTATCTGGATGTTTTCCCTTCTCAGGAGATTAGCAAGAATGGATCTCTTACCTGAGCTATGCAAGCCTGTGACGTTGATGGATCCACAGCATAAATCCGAGAAGTTCGGAGGAGTCATTTTTGAAGGACTGTAAGACACCGGCTATGGACCCACACCTTGAGGTGGGGAAGAAGAGAGACAGAGAGAAAAAAAGGGGGTGGGGGAAGGGAGAGCTAAATAGAAAGAAAGGAAAGAGAATAAGGGGGAGAAGTGGGGAGAGGCGAGAAGAGAGGGGGCATAGTTGATGCAGGTATAGTTGATGCAATTGCAAACTCAATCCTTTATGGTGGCTTTACATGCTTCAATCGCGATCCGATATCGCAGTTCAATGGCGCAGGAGCGCGCAATTAGTGCACGTTCCTCCCGCATCGCATTGAATGTTTAGACGCTGCGATATCGGATTACAACGTCCGTGCGATGTCTCCGCCTCCCAACCCAGGATCGCATAGTTAACATGGGAGTGAATGGGTGACGTATGAAATCGCATCGTAATTGGACGTTTAGACAGCACGATCCGGCTTCAATCGCTATGCAATATCGGGGCATTGAATAGCACGCTCATTCAATCCCCGATATCGCATTGACATCGTTCCTGCATCGTATTGGACGTTCACACCATACAACGCAGGAACGATTTCGCCTCCGACGATTGAACCACGTGACTTTTGATTGAAATCTTAATACGATATCGCGACGTGTAAACCCGCCATTACAGATGTGTGGATTGAGGAGCAATTGCCTTATGTACAAAATGCAATCAAATCAAACCAAACAATTATCTTCGGTCTAAACCGAAGATAGCCACTTCCTCGTAAAAATTGGGGAGAGGCACAGGACACTAGTCCTATAAGGGAAGCGTGAAAAACTATGCAACGACATTCTCACGCAACCAGCAGACAATTAAAACATCATCAATGAGCAAGAACAGAGATCGAACAATTCAAGATAAATGGAGGTATAGCAGGGTAAAATAAAAGATGGGCAAAGGAAGGCTCATAGAGGGCCTTTTCGCCGTACTAAACAAAGCATACAGGTAGAATAATGCAGAGTCAGAATGCAGTACAGGATGTCCTGATGAGAGCGACCTCACTCCGCACCACGCTGCGGACTGGGTGGGCGGCCGACCACAAACCAAGATCTAATATCCAAATGACCATAAGAGAAAAATCAGGTGGGACTGCGCCTGCGGATTTGACGTTTGGTAGAATTCTCTCCAGATCTTCCCTTTCAAGGGTCGTGAAACACATCTCCTCGTATCTCTCCGTGGTGACAACCGTGGAAGATCTACCAATAGCCAATTTGGGCATATGTACTGTAGGCGTAGTATCCAGGAATAGGAAAAGTTTCGGTAACTCCTCAGGTCTTTTGAGGAAGAAATGAACATCTGCCTTCTTAACAATAAGGTGGAAAGGGTGACCCCACCTATATGTAGCACCCAGTTCTTTGATGCGTTGTAATAGCAGAGAGATCAAGCGTCTCATGACCAAAGTGCGGGCAGAAACGTCAGGAAATAGCCGTACTTCCTCATCCTCCAGAAAGAATTTGCCTTATGACCAAGCATGTTGCAATATATTTTCTCTTTTGGTATAATAATGTAATTGCACAAGATGTCATGTGGTTCAGAGGCCTGGGAAGTCGGGTGGCGGGAGACCCTGTGCACTTTGTCAATCATGATCGTGTTATCCAAGGGCTTATGCAACACAGTATTGAAAATGTCAGACACCTTGCTCTGGAGGACGCTTGCAGGGATGTCTTCGGGGACACCTCTAAGGTGTATATTGTTGCGCCTGCCGCGGTTTTCTTGGTCATCTAATAATCGTGTCAGTTGTTGCTTATAGGATTGAGTCTCAGATAGGTGTCTTTCTAGCGTGGCCACTTTAGATGCAAGGGAGGATGTTGTATTTTCCAGGGTTGATGTACGGGAATCCAACAATACAAGTCCCCATGACATTTAGCAGGGGCCCTCTCCTGGGAGGCTTCAATTCTAGCTACCATGCAGTCTAAGGGTATGTGCCCACAGGACGTTTTTTGAGCAGTCATGAACGCAGGAAAACCTGAGGATCCTTGAGTCCTTGACAGGAGAAATGCTATGATCTTGTCTGCGTTTTTTGCGTGTTTTTTGTGCGTTTTTACTGCATTTTTTGTGCGTTTTTCCTGCGTTTTTGATGCTGCGTTTTTCCTGCGTTTTTCACATTGACTGCACTAAAAACGCAGGAATAATTGACATGTCAATTCTTTGCTATCCACACCAAAAACGCAGGTATTTGACAGTTCTTGACACTTGCAAAACCAATGTGTGTGCACAGCGTTTCTGTAAAACACATTGGTTTTGCTGGGAAGCCCAACCGCAGGAACAAATTTGCATAGATTACCATAAAACCAATGGTTTTCTGCATGCGGAAACTGCAGCAAAACCGCAGCAAAAACGCCCTGTGTGCACATACCCTAAGTCCTGTTTTGTGTGTAGTGTCTTTAAAGGGATCCTGTCACCTCCAAAACACCTCCTAAACTAGCAAAACATGTCCCTGCAGCATCCCATCACTAATCTCACACTCCTTTTGTCTCCTAAAAGCATCCTGTGAAAGTGCATAAAAACGTTTTAATACTTACTCATTAGTGATTATAATTAGCAGGGGCTATATTCTTTAGTCACCAGGGGGTGTTGTTTAGCAGTTCCAGGATCCAGCCCTCTCTCTGTCTGTGCTGCTGTGAAACTGAAACTGAAGGCAGGACTAATGATTTGCATTCTGTGAGTGATAGAGAGGGGGGAGGGAATGCCTGCACATCACAGCAAACACACAGAGACAGGGTGGATCCTGGAGCTGCAAAACAGCCCGCCTTGGTGACGAAAGAATATAGTCACTGCTAATTATAATCACTAATGAGTAAGTATTTAAACGTTTTTATACACTTTCACAGGATGCTTTTAGGAGACAAAAGGAGTGTGAGATTAGTGATAGGATGGTGCAGGTACATGTTTTGCTAGCTTAGGAGGCGTTTTGGAGGTGACAAGATCCCTTTAATATGTCAAGCCACCTGGGTGCCACCTGGTACTGAAGATGTTTAACCAGGGTGTATAATGTTAACATTGTCAGGGGCTCCCTTTTCTAAGCCCAACATTAAGGGGTCTATGATCCGCTGGTGTATATTGAGAAGGTGGGGGGACCTCTCAGTGTGGAAATCTGTTTGTGCTGCAGCTGCACATGTAAAAGCCAGCCCTTCCTCCACCACATGTTCTGAGCTTCTGTCTTGCTTCCTCATTGTCTCTTGGGACCCCGTTCTCCCGCTGCTGCTGAGGTACTGAGGGGGTTAAGAGGGCTGGATCCATGTCCCCATCACTCATTCTCCTTCTCGCCTGCCACGCTTTGTGCTGCGCTCTGCCCTGCGGATGCAGCCGTCGGCGCCATTATTGTAGGAGCTGCGGCTCCTGCCTCCCGCTGCTCCACAGCCATTCCAGAGCCGCTCCCCGCCTCTCGGATGATCCCAACAGGTGGCAAGATGAAGCCCTTCTGCCTCTGGGCATCTTTGTACCGGTGGATCAGTTCTGTGCCCTATAATCAAGCTGGGTGTGGAGGAGCTCTAGGCAAAAGCACCCTCACGCCGTCATAGCTAAGCCACGCCCCCTGAAACAAAGTGTTAAGCACTGCGGACTATGTTGGCACTATATACCGTATTTTTCCTTTTATAAGACGCACTTTTTTTCCTCCAAGTTTTGGAGGAAAGTGGGGGTGCGTCTTATAAAAGGAACATAACATTCTATCATCCCCAGTTGCTTGGGAGGGGGTGACAGCAGTGAAGTGGGGACAGAAGTGGCAGGGAATGGTCCCTGCTGAAGAATCCGGGGTGGCAGGAGCACCACGTGTCCCCGGCTCATTAACTACTTAGATATTCACTTCACTTGCTCCCAGTCTCCACCCACCTCTCTGCACTGAACACAGCGAGGACGGGGAGCAGGAGAAGCTGCTTAGCCGGCACACATGGTCTCTCTCCAGCTTCCTGCAGTGGCTGGGATATTGTGTGCTACAGATAGTGAGAACTGAGGAGCCGGGTGCAGCTGCAGCAAGTGAATCAGCACTGAGCTTTGTGCTGATTCACTGCCATGTCAAGATAGGGGCAGAGCAGGGAGATCGTTACCTTGTCACAGTGTGCCTCACTCCCTCTGCTCTCTGTAATGTCTCCTCCTGCTGAGCCCTGCACAGTGCAGAAATCCAGGAATGCTGTCTGCAGATCAGGAGCTTCAGTGTATGGAGAGCAGGGCTGCAGCCTGCATAACAGCTCCCCTGGCCCTGCATCTACTGTACATGTCAAGCTCTGTGGTGACTTGTAATTAGGAGACAGGGCTGGAGCATGGTATTTCAGCAGTGTACAGCCCCCCTCCCTGGCCCTCCCTCATACATTACATCACATCAGAACTTTATATACAGACTGGCCACTTCCTTCATTTCAGCAGGGTGATGGCAAAGCAGGACACATTAAAGTGAGTGCACATGTATATGTAACATAACCACTAATAAAGTAAAGTTAACACTACCAATACTGTGCTTAACTAGAACTCCAAGCATGCTATAGGATCTACAGTACATGCTGGGAGTGATAGTTCTTAAAGGGATTGCTACTACATGAACAAATCCCATCTCATTCATCTTGTTGGCCCTTGTAAAAGTAATAAAGACCATACTAAGGCTATTTGCTCACGGTCGGGAGGAGCTGTGTGTTGGACGCGGCTCCTCCGGACATGAGTGAAGCCGCATGTGGAGGCAGGGAGACCGCAGCCGCCCTGTACTTACCATGTGCGGCGGGTGCAGGGCGGCTTCTCCCTGCAGTCCCCCAATGGCAGCCGCTTCCAACTCCACAGCATGAAATGAACATGCTGAGAAGGAGCGGACTGCCGGCAACCCACACCGCAGCTGTCAGAATGCTGCAGTCGGATGAAGCATAGTGAGTATGGGATTTCTACAAATCCCATCCACTATGCTTGTACTGTACTACGCAGTATTTTGGACACAGCAGCAAGATGCTGCGTCGAAAAGGCTGCGTATACTGATCGTGTGCACGCACCCATACCCCTGATGCTGCAGCAGTTCCAACGTTGTCAGAAGTTGCATAGTCATGTCCCATGTGACATTGATATGAGACTCAGCCCTCTGACCAGTCAGTGCTGGCGTCTGTCTCCCCGCCAACAGACACTGGAGCAGAAGTCATTGGTGTTGCTCACATGCTGCACCTGCATCCCGAAGGAAACAGACGCCAACAGTGACTGGTCGCAGGGCCTGAGTGTAATATCAAAGTCATTTTTTGCTACAAATATTTTTTTGCCTATTTTCCACCTCTAAAATCTGGGTGCGTCTTATAATCCGGTGCGTCTTATAAAGCGAAAAATACGGTAAATAAAGATTTGTATTATTATTATTAATAATAATATAAGTGTTATCGGTGACAATCGTTTCATTAGTCCCAGCTCTACTGAGCACACGCTGGTTGTCTATGCTGACAAATGCTCAGTACTGGCTTAGGCCCCTTTCACATCAGCGTTTTTTTACTGATTGTGGCAGATCCGGCAGATTTACCGCACCTGCCACCTAACGGTACCACTTGCGGCAAGCCCCATGCATTGTTTATGGGGCTTGCAGCAAGTGCGGTATTGCTGTGGTTCTGGCAGTTGTGGTCACAAAAAAAATCGCTGCTGACGTTTTTTTTCGTGGCCACCAGTGCCGATGCTGCACCTGCCGCAATCCCCATAGACAATGCAGTGCTGCAAGTGTGACTGTTAGGCCCCTTTCACATCAGCGGTAATCGCTGATCGCGGCAGTTGCTGTGAAAAAACTGCAACTGCCGCAATTACCGCATAGCAGCCGCACTTGCGGCAAGCCCCATGCTATGTCTATGGGGCTTGCGGCAAGTGCGGTATATATGCAGTTGAGGCAGATGCAGCCATGAAAAAAAACGCAATCAGCTGCTTTTTTTTTTCGCGGCCGCATCTGCTGCAAGTGCCGTTATGTGGTAATCACGGCAGTTGTGTTTTTCTCACCGCAACTGCCGCGATCAGCGACTACCGCTGATGTGAAAGGGGCCTTAGGGTGCTTTCACATCAGCGTTTTTCGTAATTCGCGGCAGATGCGGTGAAAAAACCGCATCTGCCGCGTTTGCCGCATAACCGTTCCACTTGCGGCACGGTTGCGGTTTTTTCCATAGGAAGTATAGGGGGACTTGCGGCAGATGCGGCAAGTGCGGTATTGCACTTGCGGCAGGTGCGGCAGCGAAAAAAACCGCGGTCAGCCGCGGTTTTTTTCTCTGCCGCACCTGCCGCAAGTGCAATACCGCACTTGCCGCATCTGCCGCAAGTCCCCCTATACTTCCTATGGAAAAAACCGCAACCGTGCCGCAAGTGGAACGGTTATGCGGCAAACGCGGCAGATGCGGTTTTTTCACCGCATCTGCCGCGAATTACGAAAAACGCTGATGTGAAAGGGCCCTTAGGCGGCAGACGCGGTAAATCTGTCGGATCTGCCACAATCAGCGAAAAACGCTGATGTGAACGTGGCTTTACTTATCACTGTGTGATCTTATTTTCAGTGCATAGTGACACTGCACTCCCTTGCCAGCTATAACAAGAAGAGAGAGAAACGCAGCTTTTATCTGCGTTGGCATCTGAATGGCTATGCGTCTACAATAGGGTTCAATGTATGAAAAGTGTGCTTCAGAATGCTTGTGTAAAAAGCACCCTAGAACGCACAAAAAAATGCGACATGTTGTGTTTTTAAACTTCTGTGAAAAAATGCAACCAAACGCATGCATCCACAGCGCATCCCCATACGGAAGCACAGCAGATGCGAACATGCACACACTGCTACGCATCCGAACACTAGTGTGAAACCGGCCTAACTGAGGATGGGGACTGGCCCTGTAAAGGTATTTGTGGTCTTGTCATTGATAGCGCTACATACAGTCAAGGCAAAAATTTTGAGAATGACACCAAAATGATATTTTCACATGATCTGCTGCCCTCTGGTTTTTATTTGTGTTTGTCTGATGTTTATATCACATACAGAAATATAATTGCAATCATATTATGAGTACCAAAAGGTTATATTGACTGTTAGAATGAGTTAATGCAGCAAGTCCATATTTGCAGTGTTGACCCTTCTTCTTCAGGACCTCTGCAATTCTCCCTGGCATGCTCTCAATCAACTTCTGGAGCAAATCCTGACTGATAGCAGTCCATTCTTGCATAATCAATGCTTGCATTTTGCCAGAATTTGTTGGTTTTTGTTTGTCCACCCGTCTCTTGATGATTGACCACAAGTTCTCAATGGGATTAAGATCTGGGGAGTTTCCAGGCCATGGACCCAAAATCTCTGTTTTGTTCCCTGAGCCATTTAGTTATCACCTTTGCTTTATGGCAAGGTGCTCCATCATGCTGGAAAAGGCATTCTTGGGCGCCAAACTGCTCTTGGACGGTTGGGAGAAGTTGCTCTTGGAGGACATTCTGGTACCATTCTTTATTCATGGCTGTGTTTTTAGGCAAGACTGTGAGTGAGCCGATTCCCTTGGCTGAGAAGCAACCACACACATGAATGGTTTCAGGATACTTTACAGTTGGCATGAGACAAGACTGGTGGTAGCGCTCACCTCTTCTTCTCTGAATAAGCTGTTTTCCAGATGTCCCAAACAATCGAAAAGGGGATTCATCAGAGAAAATGACTTTACCCCAGTCCTCAGCAGTCCACTCCCTGTACCTTTTGCAGAATATCAGTCGGTCCCTGATGTTTTTTCTGGAGAGAAGTGGCTTCTTTGCTGCCCTCTTTGAAACCAGGCCTTGCTCAAAGAGTCTCCACCTCACAGTGCGTGCAGAAGCACTCACACCAGCCTGCTGCCATTCCTGAGCAAGCTCGGCACTGCTGGTAGTCCGATCCCGCAGCTGAAACAGTTTTAAGATACGGTCCTGGCGCTTGCTGGTCTTTCTTGGGCGCCCTGGAGCCTTTTTGACAACAATGGAAGCTCTCTCCTTGAAGTTCTTGATGATGCGATAGATTGTTGACTGAGATGCAATCTTTCTAGCTGCGATACTCTTCCCTGTTAGGCCATTTTTGTGCACTGCAATGATGGCTGCACGTGTTTCTTTAGAGATAACCATGGTTAACTGAAGAGAAACAATGATTTCAAAACATCATCAAATGCGTTAATCGCATACATATAAACACGAGTTGCTATTACTCCTTTCAGGAAAAGAGAGGCAGAAGGAGGTCAATAAAGTAAGATCGGGGTCAAGTTCAAGGCAAATACACGCATAATAGAAGTATAGCTTACCCCTTTAATACATTCAACTATTCAACCTCGTCCACCTGAAATCGGTGAACACCAGCCTCCTTTTAAAGTGTTCAGTGGTGTCATTCTTACTTAATCATGACTGATGGCCAGCCCTGTCCTCATCAACACGCACGCCTGTGTTAATGGAACAATCACTAAAACGATGTTAGCTGCTCCTTTTAAGGCAGGACTGCAATGATGTTGAAATGTGTTTTGGGGGTTAAAGTTCATTTTCTAGGCAAATATTGACTTTGCAAGTAATTGCTGTTAAGCTGATGACTCTTTATGACATTCTGGAGTATATGCAAATTGCCATTAGAAAAACTGAAGCAGTAGACTTTGTTAAAATTAATATTTGTATCATTCTCAAAACTTTTGGCCATGACTGTACACATACAAATAGTTTGAGCTGAAAACCTGCTGACAGATTCTCTTTAATTTTCATAATATTCCTATATTTTCTTCAATTAGGAATACCTATGTCTTTTTCTTGTACTGTTAAGCAGTAAAAAATATTTATTTTTTTTATTCAGGTTAAGCAGCTAAGGTTAGAAAGGGAGAGAGAAAAAGCCATGCGAGAACAGGAACTGGAGATGCTGCAACGCGAAAAGGAGGCAGAACACTTTAAGACCTGGGAGGAACAAGAAGACAACTTTCACCTTCATCAAGCAAAACTGCGGTAGGTATTGACTTAGGTTAATGAAACATTAGCATTTCTCAACTTCAGCTTTCTTACGTTTATTGTTTTTAATCTGAATTTACCATGTTTCCCAGAAAATAAGACATCCCCCTTAACTCCTTCCCTACACATGGCATAGCGTCTGTGCCATGAAATCCAGTTTCCCACTGTCCCTTCCTGTACCTCCCCCCAACCCCCCCCCCCCCCCCCGTTCATCTCTGCCCTGTCCCCTGCTATCTCCGGTTACCCCCCCCCCCCCCCCCCCGCTCATCCTCCTGTCATCCGCCACCACCCGTGAACCGGCGGGAGGAGGTGATCACCGACCCGGTGATCACTTCCTCCCGCCGCTGCCACCTCCTCCGCTCACTTCCTCCTGCTGCCGCCGCCGCCTCCTCCTCCTGCTGCCGCCTCCTCCTCCTGCAGCTGCCGCCTCCTGCTGCTGCCGCGCCTCCCAGCTGTGCGCCAGTTCCCACTGCCAGTCCCCGCCTGCAGGGGGATCCCTGATCCACATCCCCCTGCAGAGGGGATCCCTGATCCACATCCCCTGCAGGGGGGAACCCTGATCCACATCCCCCTGCAGGGGGGGAACCCTGATCCACATCCCCCTGCAGGGGGGGATCCCTGATCCACATCCCTCTGTAGGGAGGATCCCTGATCCACATCCCCCTGCAGGGGGGGATCCCTGATGAACCTGCATGGGGATTGAGCTGCAGAAAGCAATCTGGCAGCTCGGGCGATCCGCGCCCAAGTTGTCAGATCTCTTTCTGCAGCTTGATCTCCATGCAGGGAGATCCCCCTGCATGGGGATTGATCTGCGGAAAGCAATCTGACAGTTTGGGTGCAGTGATCCACTGCACAGTGATCCGGAGTTTCAGACCACTGCACCCGAGCTGTCAGATTGCTTTCTGCAGCTCAATCCCCATGCAGGGGGATCCAGCCCAGTGATCCACTATGTGGATGCAGGGGGGATCATGCTGCAGTGAACTAATCTGACAGTCCTGGTGCAGTGATCCATTATGTGGCTGTCAGATCACTTCACTGCAACGTCGGGTCACCTCACCCAATCTTCAGAGATCATGTGATCTCTGAGACTTGGGTTTGCACAGTGATGCTGCACTGTATGGCAATGATCTGCCATACAGTGCATTATCACTATGACACCAGAGACTGCAACAAGAGGACACTTGATTCCTTTGCTGAAGTCTCTGGATGTAGCAGAAGGGATCGAGCGTCGTGGGACCTTCATTATGGACTACGTCGGAGGTGATCGAGCATCGTGGGACCTTCGTTGTGGACTACGTCGGATATTTTTATAATAAAGATGGAGTCCGAAATTTGTTTGTGTTATTTTTTTCTAATAAAAAGATTTTTTTCTGTGTGGTGTATTTTTTGACTATTTACTAGAGACTCCTAATGGCCGGATCTAACATTGGCCCGACATTATGAATCTCTGGTTTAGTGCCAGCTGCCATTAAAAAAGCTGGCATTAACCCCTTTATTACCCAGTTTGCCACTGGCAACTGGAAGAGTCTGGGTACAGTGCCAGAAAATGGCGCTTCAATGAATGCACCATTTTTTGGGGCGGCTGTGGGCTGCAATTCGCAGCATGGGGGGCCCAGAATGCTTGGGCCTCTCCATGCTGAGGATTCCAGCCCCCAGCTGCCTAGTTTGTACCTAGATGGACCAGAAATATGGCGGAGCCCCACTTCATTTTTTTTCTAGAATTGGTTATAGAAATAATGGGCTTCGCTGTATTTTTGGTTGCCAGCCAGGTACAACGAGGCAGCTGGGGGTTGGTGGCAGTCCATAGCTGCCAAGTTGTACCTGGCTGGAATATGGCGGAGAAATAATAGTACTAGAAATAATAAAAATAGTGAGCTTTGCCATATTTTTGGTTGCCGTCAAGTACAAGTTCGGGGGCCAGAATCCTCAACATGGAGAGACCCAACTGTTGTGGGCCCCCCACGCTGCAAATTGCAACCCACAGCCACCCCAGAAAATAGCGCATTAATTAGAGGCACTATTTCCTGGTGCTGTACCTCAACTCTTCCAGTTGCCCTTGTGCTGGTGGCACACAGGGGCTCTCCATACGCAACATGGTGTCCGCTAACAAGTTGAATGGAAAATTAGCTCCAATTCTTAGCGGACACCATGTCGCGTATGGAGAGCCCCTGTGTGCCTATACATTGGAGCTCCCACACAAGTGACCCCATTTTGGAAACTAGACCCCTCCCCCAAGGAACGTATCTAGATGCATAGTGAGCACTTTGAACCCCCAGGTGCTTCACAAATTGATCTGTAAAAAGGAAAAAAGAAAATTATGGAGAAAAAAAAAAAAAAAAAGTACTTTTTCATTTTTACGGATCAATTTGAGAAGCACCTGGGGGTTCAAAGTGCTCACTATGCATCTAGATACGTTCCTTAGGGGAGGGGTCTAGTTTCCAAAATGGGGTCACTTGTGTGGGAGCTCCAATGTATAGGCACACAGGGTCTCTCCATACGCGACATGGTTTCTGCTAACAATTTGACTGAAAAATCAGCTCAGATTGTTAGCGGACACCATGTCGCGTTTGGAGAGCCCCTGTGTGCCTAAACATTAAAGCTCCCCAACAAGTGACCCCATTTTGGAAACTAGACCCCCCCCCAAGGATCGTATAGATGCATAGTGAGCACTTTAAACCCCCAGGTGCTTTACAAATTCATCTGTAAAAATGAAAAAGTACTTTTTTTTATGACCACATATGAAGTATCAGTGTACTCAGGAGAAATTGCCCAACAAATTTTAGGATCCATTTATCCTGTTGCCCGTGTTGAAATGAAAGAATTGAGGCTAAAAGAACATTTTTGTTGGAAAAATTAAAATGTCCATTTTTTCCTTCCACGTTGCTTTAGTTCATGTGAAGCAACTGAAGGGTTAATAATCTTCTTGAATGTAGTTTTGAGTATCTTGAGGGTGTAGTTTTTGGAATGATGTCACTTTTGGGTGTTTTCTGTCATGTACACCCCTCGAAGGGACTTCAAATGTGATCTGGTCACTAGAAAAATGTTTTTGTAAATTTTGCTGGAAAAATGAAAAATTGCTGATGAACTTTGAACCCTTATAACTTCCTACCCCCAAAAATTTTTTTTTCTTGTCGTCCAAATCTGGGAGACCCTGACAGTGGGTGTTATATGCTGCCCCCTGGAGGTCACACCAAATATAGAAGAGATTTACTCCTCCTTCTCCCCTGCAGCATATACGCCCTCTACAGGAATACTGTCAGTTTGTTATTTGGTGTCGTTGGAGGCACATCTCCACACTGAAGCTCCTGCTACAGATGAAGCTTAGGGGACCATCGGGGTCCCCCGGCATGGGCCTTCGGCCCCATATGCCATGCTCCCTCACCATACTCTTTCAAAGAGCCTCTGGTGAGGTGGAAGCCGACTGAGGGGTCCACGGTTCTCTGTGCCCCTGGCCTATACACAGTCACTGTGTGGCCCCTGTGATGGAGTTCAACTCCCGGTAGTCACAGGTGACGGATGCAGGCTCCACCACAAGGTACCGAGCTGGCCCCTATCTTCTCCCCCTATGGGGATCCAGGTATGTGCTGAGCACATTGGGCCCCCGCATCCACAGCAGGATCCAGGACAGGACCTGCTATAGTGTCCCTGCAATGGCCCCTAGCCTGGCTAGCAGCCCAGCAGCGATCCCCTCCCTGCCTGTCTTAGCACAGCAGGGGGATGGGGCATTGAATTTGGAGCATGGGGCTCCCAGCAGCGATCCCCTCCCTGCCTGTCTTAGTACAGCAGGGGGATGGGGCATTGGATTAGGAGCATGGGGCTCCGTTTTCCCGCATCCGCGGGCGTTTTGCGGGACTTCCGCGCCGGACCCCTCACGCAGGCCGGCCGCGGCCTCAAATTTAGTCCCCGGCTTCGCCGGAGGCCTAGGCCGCGTATCCGCCCCCTGCTTGTCTATCAGCAGCGGGGGGCGGGGATTTGCTCAGAATAGCCCTGGGAGCTCAGGGCTTGGTCTCTGGCCTCTCCCACTCACAGGGCTCGGCCTTCCCCTCCTGTGTACACAATGGGGCCACAGAGCCCGCGTTTTTACAGGCCCTTCCCTCTCTGACTCCCCTTTCTTTCTCTGTGGGGGCCATCTTGGCCTCATTTTCTGCAGATTCTCTCATCTGCTGCTGGGAGTCTCAGACTGGGGATCAGGGCTTTGGCAGTGAGGTAATCCACACCATTGGTGTGGATTCCCCTCTGTGGCATCCCCCTTCTGTTAGTTTGTACACAGGATTGGGTCAGACTATGTCTTCTTCAAGGAGCACATAAGCCTGCTATATTGTATGCAACTGGTACAGTGTACACAATCACATTGCCTGTGCAGAGTGTCATTCCCTCTGCACGACCGGTGAGCAGACTGGGGCTCCGGATATCCTCGGAACCCGGCCCCAGGTGGATGCCCCTGCCCCCTCTGGGGATCAGGCGTCCGTTCCCCTGGTTTTTAACACGGCCCCTCAATGGACTGACGTTCTATCTCAGTCATTGTCTGTTTCAGTGGCCAGGGCAGTGTCACGAGCTATGTCACAATCCGTAGCCTCTATGACTAAGCCCATCATTCAGGCCATCACGGCCGGACGCGGCGGCTCCAAGCCTCGGTCCAACAGGCCCTGAGCCCGGACCAGAAACTAGGGAATCAATGTGGAGGGTTCTCATCGGTCCCGGGTCCGTCTCTTCCTCCTGGCCTTACCAGGCCCTCTCTGCCTCTTGGTGAGCCCTGCTCCAAAAGACAGAGACCCTTCCCCCTCCTCTGGAGGGTGAGGAACAGGATCCTTCGTCCTCTGGCTCGGAGGCGGCCTCGGACTCTGTCCCGGAAGGGGACGCTCTGGCTGACAATAAGCCATTCTTCGTCTTCTGCTCCCGACACTCAGTCTGTGCAGCGAGCCAAGGTCTCACTCAGGGATCCGAAAAGACCTGCCAACGTCTTCTCCGATCACCCTGACTTTTCAGACTCGGTGCAAAAGCCTAGAGCTTTTCCGGCCAACACCACGGATCCCAAGTATCCGTTTACCGGCAATACTATCGGGCTGGTCTCAACCTCCTTAGGTGGACCCGACGGTGGCCAGATTGGCAACTAGTACCACAACTTCCATTGCCGACAGCTCGTCTCTAAAAGACTCGGCAGACCGTCAGGTTGAACTGTTGACCAAGTCCTTCTATGACGCGGTCGGCGCTGCGTTTCCTCCCGCTTTTGCAGCGGCCTGGTCTCTTAAAGACGCAGTTTACGCCAAGACACGCCACACGGTACCTGAGGTGTCTCTCCTCCTAGACCAAATGGCTATGGTCTCGAACTAGGCTCTTTACGCCGTGCTTAACTCAGCCGGTCGTTCCGCATTGGCAGCCGCCAAATGCCCTTGCCATTCGGAGAATTCTCTGGCTTAGGGATTGGAAGGGGGTTGCTTCTTCCAAGAAGCATCCTACAGGGATTCCCTGTACAGGGGATCGTCTTTTAAGGGAACGTCTGGACGTACTTATTAAGGACTCAAATGGAGGCAAAAGTACTCTTCTGCCCCAACAGAAAGGTGGAACACCGGCGCAGCAAGAGCTGCCAGGTTCCGTTCCTTTCGTTCCTTTATTTCCCTGGCTGGTCCTCCAGACAGAACGTTTCGTTCTGACACGGCCCAGTCCTTCCGAGGCCAGGGTTCTTCCTGGCGCTTCGCCCGCAGTAATCCTCTAGTCTGAAGCTGTCCAAGCCAGCTTCTGCATGACTCGCATGGCTCCAGCTCCGCACACAGAGTCGGGGGCGAATTGTCCCTCTTTCGGGACGTTTGGCTTTCCAACGTCCTAGACCAATGGGTGCGAGATATTATCTCTCACGGCTTCTTCATAGGACTGTACTCAGTTCCCCCAAGCCGATTCTTCATGACGTCTCCCCCTCCCGCCAAGATCCGCGCTTTTCTCCGAGCGTTGGAAGCTCTGAAGCGGGAGGGAGTCATTGTCCAGGTTCCGTCTAGGACCGGTTTCAGGGATTTTATTCAAATCTCTTTATTGTACCCAAGAAGGACGGGTCCGTCCACCCTGTACTGGACCTAAAACTCCTCAACAAGCACGTCAAAGTGAGGCGTTTTCGCATGGAATCGCTTCGTTCTGTGATAGCCTCAAAGTCTCCAGGGGAATTCTTGGCTTTCATAGCCATAAAGGATGCATGTCTACACATCCCATTTGCCCCAGCTCACCAACGGTTCCTGCGCTTTGCGATTGGAGACGACCATTTCCAGCTCATGGTTCTCTCCTTCGACTTGGCCACCGCTCCACGAGCACTCACCAAGGTGATGGCCTCCGTAGTCGCCTTGCGGCACTCACAAGGTCTGTTGGTCCTCCCTTACTTGGACGACCTCCGGGTCAAGGCTCCTTCACATCAGGAATGCCAGCAAGCAGTGTCCGCGACGCTGTCGATGCTCCGGAGCTTCGGCTGGATAGTCAACCTCCGAAGTCGGTCCTCGTGCCCACCCAGAGTCTGGGGTATCTAGGCATGCTGTTCGACACTCGTTTGGCACTGGTACTTCTGCCTCACGAGAAGGTCGTCTCTCTCCAAGCAGGTGTTCGCTCCTTCCTCCTGCCTCACTTGTACTCCATCAGGCATCTGATGCAGATCCTGTTAAAGATGGTAGCTTCAATCGAAGCAGTCCCATTTGCACAACTGCATCTGCGTCCCCTTCAGCTGGAGATTCTCCGTGTCTGGGACAAGAATCCGAGGACCCTGGATCACAAGATTTCCCTGTCCCTCGAACCTAGGGGATCTCTCTAGGGGATCTCTCCAGTGGTGGCTGACAGATCAGTCCCTGTCTCAGGGTCACTCCCTCCTCCCGCCATCTTGGTCGGTGGTCACTACGGACGCCAGTCTCTCTGGCTGGGGAGCGGTGTTTCTTCACCACAGGGCCCAGGGTACTTGGTCTCCACGGGAGTCCTCCCTTCCCATCAACATTCTGGAGATCAGGGCAGCGTACCTGGCTCTCCTAGAGTTTCAGCCGCTCTTAAGCGGCCGCCAAGTGGGGATCCAATCAGACAATGCGACGGCCATCGCTTATATAGATCATCAAGGAGGCTCTCACAGCACCCTAGCGCTGCTGGAGGTTCAAAAAATCCTGTGCTGGGCGGAGACCACAGGCTCCGCCGTCCCTGCGGTCCACATCCCGGGGGTGGACAATTGGGAAGCAGACTATCTTAGCCATCAGGGTATGGACCCTGGCGAATGGTCTCTCAACCCAAAAGTATTCCAAGCCATTTGCAGGGGGTGGGGGACTCCGGATGTTGACTGGAGATCCTCTTTCCTCAACAACAGAGTTCTGGTGTTCATAGCCAGGGCTCACGACCACAGGGCATTGGCGGCGGACGCTCTGGTCCAGGATTGGTCTCAGTTTCGTCTGCCATACGTGTTCCCAACTTTGGCTCTGTTGCCTCGAGTGCTCCGCAAGATTCGGGCGGAATGTCACCGTGTGATTCTATTCGCACCCACTTGGCCCGGGAGAGCCTGGTTTCCGGAACTGCTCCGCCTCGCCGACGGCGACCCGTGGGGCCTGTGAGATCGTCCATACCTTCTCTCTCAGAGTCCGTTCTTCCGCCACAATTCTGTGGCGCTCAGGTTGTCTGCTTGACCCCTTGAATCCTGGGTCCTAACACAAATCGGGTCTTCCCCGGGAGGTTCAGGACGCCATGACGCAAGCTCGTAAGCCTGCCTCGCAAAAGATTTATCACCGGACGGGGAGAATTTTTCTCTCCTGGGGTTTTACTAGAGGCCAATCTCAGTGGCCTTTCTCCTTGCCGACATTCCGTTTGTTTCTCCAGTCGGGGCTGGACTCTGGTCTTGCCTCGAGTTCTCTGAAAGGACAGGTGTCCGCGCTCTCCATCCTTTATTCCAAACGGCTGGCGAGGCTCCCGCAGGTTCGCACATTTATGCAAGGGGTGGCCCACATTGTCCCTCCTTACAAAGCGTCCGCTAGATCCTTGGGATCTTAATTTGGTTCTCTCGGCCCTTCAGAGACCTCCGTTTGAACCTATCTCAGGTATCCCTTTGTCCATCTTGTCACACAAGGTGGCATTTTTGGTAGCTATCACCTCGCTTCGGCGGGTGTCTAATTTGGCGGCATTGTCATTCAAGCCCCCATTCTTGGTGGTGCATCAGGACAGGGTGGTCCTGCACCCCGTTCCCTCTTTTCTACCGAGGGTAATCTCTTCTCTTTCCACCTCAATCAGGATATCTCTCTTCCGTCCTTTTGCCCAAACCCAGTTCTCAAGGTTGAGAAGGCTCTCCACACTCTGGATTTGGTTAGGGCTCTGAGGGTGTACTTGTCTCGCACAGCTCCTCTCCGTCGGACGGACTCCCTTTTCATTCTCACGGCCGGACGCGGCAAGGGCTCTTCCGCTCCCAAGGCCACAATTGCCCGTTGGATCAGGTCGGCTATCTTGGAGGCCTATTCGGCCTCGCACACGTCGCCCCCAGCGGGTCTCAAGGCGCATTCCACCAGGGCTGTGGGCGCCTCCTGGGCTTTGCGGCTCCAAGCCTCGGCCCAACAGGTGTGTCAGGCTGCCACTTGGTCAAGCCTCCACACGTTCTCAAAGCATTACCAGGTACATGTTCATGCCTCAGCGGATGCAGGTCTGGGCAGACGCCTTCTCCAGGCGGCTGTTGCCCACCTGTAAATGTCTGAGTTGCCTTTCAGGGTGCAGTGGTTTTTTCCCACCCAGGGACTGCTTTTGGACGTCCCACTGTCAGGGTCTCCCAGATTTGGACGACAAGAAAAAAGAGAATTTTGTTTACTTACCGTAAATTCTTTTTTCTTTAGTCCTTAAATCTGGGAGACCCAGCACCCTCCCCTTTATTTTTGCCCTTCGGGCGTACCTGTGGCTCTTTTAAGCACATAATCTCTGTTGGCCATGGTTCTGGCCTTATACCTTTCCTGTTCGGCCCGTTGGCCGGGAATTTGGTTTACAGTGCAATGTTTTCCTCCTACTGCTCATATACCAAACTGACAGTATTCCTGTAGAGGGCGTATATGCTGCAGGGGAGAAGGAGGAGTAAATCTCTTCTATATTTGGTGTGACCTCCAGGGGGCAGCATATAACACCCACTGTCAGGGTCTCCCAGATTTAAGGACTAAAGAAAAAAGAATTTACGGTAAGTAAACAAAATTCTCTTTTTTTCCAAAATTGTGCTGATGTAAAGTAGACACGTGGGAAATGTTATTTATTAACTATTTTGTGTCACATAATTTTCTGGTTTAGCAGAATAAAAATTAATAATTTGAAAATTGCTAATTGATTTTTTTCACAAATAAATGCAAAAATTATCGACCTAAATTTAATACTAACATGAAGCCCAATATGTCACGAAAAACACTCAGAATTGCTAGGATCCGTTGAAGCGTTCCAGAGATATTACCTCATAAAGGGACGCTGGTCAGAATTGACAAAAATGCCTCGGTCTTTAGGGTCAAAATAGGCTCGGTCATGAAGGGGTTAAATAAGATTTACTGGGGGTTTTGTCAGGCTGCTAAATATAATCCCTCCCTGAAAATAAGCCCTAGCATATTTTATTCTTTCTTAGTCATGCCCATCTCACAGAAGTTCAGGGCATGCAGCCGTGTGTGTGTGTTACACTGTATTGTCCACCCACCGCTGCAGTATTACGGCACCACTCTGAGCTCTCTGCCTCAGCTGTGCAGATGAATGGGCGGAGCCGTCGGCCAATCACAGTGCAACAGCTGCCAGCCAATCACTGTGCAGCAGCCGTGCTCTGATTGACCGGTGGCTGCTGCGCTGTGACTGGCCGGCGGCTCTGCCCATACATCTACGCAGCTGAGGCGGAGAGCAGAGCGGCGCCCTTAATATTGCAGCAGCGGACCGGTGAGCAAAGTGTATGTGTCTGTGTGTCTGTCTCTGTCCCTGTCTGTCTATCTCTGTCTGTCTCTGTGTCTGTCTGTCTCTGTGTCCGTCTGTCTCTGTGTGTGTCTGTCTGTCTCTGTGTGTGTCTGTCTGTCTCTGTGTGTGTGTGTCTGTCTCTGTGTGTGTGTGTGTCTCTGTGTGTGTGTGTGTGTGTGTCTCTGTGTGTGTGTGTGTGTCTCTGTGTGTGTGTGTCTGTCTCTGTGTGTGTGTGTCTGTCTCTGTGTGTGTCTGTCTGTCTCTGTGTGTGTCTGTCTGTCTCTGTGTGTGTCTGTCTGTCTCTGTGTGTGTCTGTCTGTCTCTGTGTGTGTCTGTCTGTCTCTGTGTGTGTCTGTCTGTCTGTGTGTGTGTCTGTCTGTCTGTGTGTGTGTCTGTCTGTCTGTGTGTGTGTCTGTCTGTCTCTGTGTGTGTCTGTCTGTCTCTGTGTGTGTCTGTCTGTCTCTGTGTGTGTCTGTCTGTCTCTGTGTGTCTGTCTGTCTCTGTGTGTGTCTGTCTGTCTCTGTGTGTGTCTGTCTGTCTCTGTGTCTGTCTGTCTGTCTCTGTGTCTGTCTGTCTGTCTCTGTGTCTGTCTGTCTCTGTGTCTGTCTGTCTCTGTGTCTGTCTGTCTCTGTGTCTGTCTGTCTCTGTGTCTGTCTGTCTCTGTGTCTGTCTGTCTCTGTGTCTGTCTGTCTCTGTGTCTGTCTGTCTCTGTGTCTGTCTGTCTCTGTGTCTGTCTGTCTCTGTGTCTGTCTCTGTGTCTGTCTCTGTGTCTGTCTCTGTGTCTGTCTCTGTGTGTCTGTCTGTCTGTCTCTGTGTCTGTCTGTCTGTCTCTGTGTGTGTCTGTCTGTCTCTGTGTGTGTCTGTCTGTCTCTGTGTGTGTCTGTCTGTCTCTGTGTGTGTCTGTCTGTCTCTGTGTGTGTCTGTCTGTCTCTGTGTGTGTCTGTCTGTCTCTGTGTGTGTCTGTCTGTCTCTGTGTGTGTCTGTCTGTCTCTGTGTGTGTCTGTCTGCCTCTGTGTGTGTCTGCCTCTGTGTGTCTGCCTCTGTGTGTGTCTGCCTCTGTGTGTGTCTGCCTCTGTGTGTGTGTGTGTCTGTCTCTGTGTGTGTGTGTCTGTCTCTGTGTGTGTGTGTCTGCCTCTGTGTGTGTGTGTCTGCCTCTGTGTGTGTGTGTCTGCCTCTTGTGTGTGTGTGTCTGCCTCTTGTGTGTGTCTGTGTGTGTGTGTGTGTGTGTGTGTGTCTGTCTGTCTCTGTGTGTGTCTGTCTCTGTGTGTGTCTGTCTCTGTGTGTGTCTGTCTCTGTGTGTGTGTGTCTGTCTCTGTGTGTGTGTGTCTGTCTCTGTGTGTGTGTGTCTGTCTCTGTGTGTGTGTGTGTGTGTGTCTGTGTGTGTGTCTGTCTCTGTGTGTGTGTGTCTGCCTCTGTGTGTGTGTGTCTGCCTCTGTGTGTGTGTCTGCCTCTGTGTGTGTTGTGTGTGTGTGTGTGTGTGTCTGTGTGTGTCTGTCTGTGTGTGTGTGTGTGTCTATCTATCTGTCTGTCTCTCTGTCTGTGTTGATGGGAGCCGAATGGGGATGATTATAGGTAAGGAATACGGTATTGGGGGCTTGAAGGCAATGTTGAGGATATTGGGGGCTGCAAGGGGATGATGTGGATCAAGGAGAATAACACATCCCCTGAAAATAAGACCTATCACATCTTTGTGAGCAAAAATTAATATGAGACAGTGTCGTCTTTTTGGGAAACCGGTATGTTTTTTGTCATTTAATAGCATGATTCACTAGATTTCTTTTTCTGCTCTCTATCAAAAACAGATCCAAAATACGCATTAGGGATGGCCGTGCAAAACCCATAGATCTGTTGGCCAAGTACATCAGTGCTGAAGATGATGATCTGGCTGTTGAAATGCATGAGCCTTACACTTTCCTAACTGGACTCACAGTCTCTGATCTCGAGGACTTGCTAGAAGACATTCAGGTGAGTTATTTACCTCAGTATAGGCAAGGTTTGATTAATTTATATTTAGACTGGAAAACCTATTTATTACTTGTTACTTTTACTTATCAGATCTACATGGAGTTGGAGCAAGGAAAGAATGTGGACTTTTGGAGAGACATGACAACTATTACAGAGGATGAAATTTCCAAATTGCGCAAACTAGAGTCATCTGGCAAGGGACCAGGTAAGATAGATTTGTTGTTAGCTTAGTAGTAGGTGTATAGTGCAGTGGGAAGTGTTAGTGTAAACCACCATGCATATATGGCACCATGATTTTGCCGACTCACCAACAGAAACTCCAAAATCATCAGTGTGTCCGCTATAAATCATAACGGAGTGAGGTGAAATGGCGCCTGAGAGTAATGGGCCTGGAATACTCGATGATGTACCCTGCCAGACTGCAATTGGTTGCACTAGGTCAAGTGCATTTCTTTCAGTCCCCAGAAGAGGCCACTGAGTGGATTGATAGAAATGTCAGGAGGTTAAGAGAGAGAGGAGACTGAGACGGCAGTCAGTTATCTCTGGACTCTGGAGGGGAAGTGGTTGAGCTGTTGAGATGTGGCTGGTCTAATAATTACACAAAATGTTCAATTTTATGTTTGTGATGTTGACATAAGGTGGGAGGGGGAAGAGGTGCATTGTTATATCGGTTGAGTATATAATTTTTCAAAAGTTCTTGCTCTAATACATAAGGGTAGACAGCGGTCTAGATAGAGTAGGAAGGTGTGGGAGAGGTTAGGCAGTGATTACCCCACTCTCAGTAGAGAGAAGTTAATTAGGGAAGGTAGTGTAGTTGGGAGGTAGGTTAGAAGGGGGGAAGGAAATAATAGGGGAGTGGGTGGAACTGTTAAGGGTAAGGTAGCTTAAAGTTTGGTTGTTGGAAATGTTTGGGGGCTGAAGGGGAGGAAGGGTTGGAATGGGAAAAAAAAGGGGGAGGGGAGTTGTAGACTGTGAATGCAGAGGGGTCTGGAGCAATGGGTACAGTCTATGCTAGATCATGGCTGGGGTTGTTAAAGTGTTGAGCTGGAAAGTTAGGGGTCTGGCGGATGGAGGTAAAAGGGCGGTGGTATGACAGCATGCCTCGTACAAGCCGTCCATAATCACTTCGTTAAAGATCGAGTTTGAGTTCTAGACAGAAAATGGATCATGCATACGTATCATGCTACATATTCTAACTATGCAAGGGGGGTCTCCGTTCTGGTCCATTTTCACTGCCGTATGAAGAAGTGGATTTGGATAAAGATGGACAGTGTGTTTTTGGTGTGTCGCGTGTATGGGCAATTGATGTGTTTGGTTGCAGTGTATTTCTCCTTCGCATCATTGGGGGACACAGGACCATGGGTGTATGCTTTTCTGCCACTAGGAGGACACGAAGTAAAGAATTTTAAGTCCTCTTCCACAGTCTACACCCACTTGCAGGAAGTAGGATTTTCATTTTAGCTTAGTGTCACAAGGAAGCACATGTGCTTTGTTTGTCAGACCACATTCATAGACAATTTTAAGTCTTTATTTTTATTTCACTTTCATTTTTAACTTTTATTCTTACATTTTTCAGGCGACGGCACCCTTCAGGGCTCCACAATCCTTTTACAAAGGGATCGTGCAGGAATAACCCACGATACCCAGTGCCCGAGTTTCATCAAAGGGTACCTATTACACACGGCAACTTTTCTAGGAATTTCACTGGCAACTTACTGGTTGCAGTGAAATCATAGACACATTGTTCTATCTTGTTGCTGTGTACAAATGGAACAATGTCTCCATGATTTCACTGCAACCAGTAAGTTGCCAGTGAAATTCCTAGAAAAGTTGCCGCGTGTAAAAGTACCGTAAGGGTGACTGGTCCCTCAAGGGCTCCGATCTCCACATTCATCACCAGAAAGGTACCGTCACACGCGGCAATTTTGCAAGCAATTTCACTGGCAATTTGCTGGTTGCAGTGAAATCATGGATACATGGTTCTGTTTTCTTGCCGACTAGAAATGGAACAATGTGTCCATGATTTCACTGCAACCAGCAAATTGCCAGTGAAATTGCTTGCAAAATTGCCGCGTGTGACGGTACCTGAAGGTATCGTGGAGTGTCGCCTCCACTTTTTTCCTTCTGCAGCCTGGCCCATTTTTTCCTGCATTTCCAAGCCGGACCGCATCCCTGTCACATCCTGAAGGGGTTAACCCTCTGGATGCACAGTACAGACTAAAGTGTCTGTGCAGCTCCCGCCACATCCCCCTGCATAACAGAGGCGATGGATGAGAAGCAGATGAACCCTCTCCAGTCAAGGAGAGAGTGGATCGAGGAAGCATCTCCACGCAGCACTCCACTGTGTTTCACAGGCAGCATCACCCAAGGTCTGGTGGCCCCACATCTGCGGCCGCTCCATGCCGGGACGCACACCTCCGGTAAGATAAGGGTGTGTACCCTGGTTAGACTGATCGCAGCAGTCGATCATTGGGACCAATCTGGAGTCCAGTATATCTGCAGGACAGGTATACTGTATAGGCAGGCGGCCAATCTGTCATCCTCTCCATTCCCTCTCACCAATGAGAGGGTCTGCATTGAGGTCCGCAGACATCCATGCCCCTCCAGTCATTCCTGGGGTCGTAGCTCTCGGACAATGACCTGGCCTTTCCAGCTCACAGATATCTCGGCAGTGGCTCCAGCCGGGACACGCATCTTACGTCTGTGCGTCCACGGCAGAGGGCTCTCCCGGCTGTACCCGGCTCCATCGTGGCATCGGCCAGTAGTCCCCGGATCCTGGCCAAAAATTTAGACCCCGGCTTTGGCCTGCACGCAAGTTCCACCAGTCCCCGCCCCCTGGATGACGCACACTTCTCGAACATGCCCCCTTATTTCGGCGTCTCTCATCCTCAGGTAAGACTTTCAGTGCGCCTTTCAGTGCCTGCACACGCCCCCTTCTCCCTCTGTATGCAAGGAACCAGTTTCCCAGCTCTTCCACACTGCACAGTTGGTAGGAAGCAGTGATGGAAGCAACATTTTCTTTGAGGGACACTACTGCCTTAGCCCTCCCCCTCATAGAGCCAGTGAAGCAGTGAGCTAACACTCTAGTCTGTGATTGACCTGAGGGTCATAAGTTTGAGCCCAGGATAAGGGGCTCACTACAAAATACATATTACCTTATATCCCATGGTCCTTCAGTCAACTAGCCCACAGCACAGACATGCCACCCTACTATGCGTAGGCACCCAAGAGCCACTAAGGCTGGACCCAGTGTACCTAGGCCTCCTAGGTGTTTTTTTGTCCCTAGTTCAGTCCGTGATCTCACTAGGCGATGAAAAAACACGCATCCCGACAGTGAATTAAAAGCTCATTAACTGCCTGCAAAGAAGATTTATTCTAAAGTGGTATAATGTGTGGCCACTGCACATGGGTGTTCCTTTTAGAGAACGCGGAAACCATCTCATATGTGTCCATCACTGCAGGTTACAGAAGCCCCCACTAGTGAATGGAAATTCACCAATCCTGTAACCCATTCCCGTTTGATACAGCAGGTTACACTGCCCGCACTACTACAACTGCCCACAAAACTGAACCATGATATCTGGCTCCAACTTTCTCTGATTGCTGTTACCAGATCAGCTTTACAGTTTTGTCAAGGGCAATTTTCCTCAACTTCCACCAAAGATTTTCTATTGGACTGAGATCTGGACTATTTGCAGGCCATGACATTGACCTTATGTGTCTTCTTTCAATAAATGTTTTCACAGTTTTTGAATGATTTCATCTTCCCCAAACATTCTTTCAATTGATAGGATAAGAAAACTGTCCAAAATATCAATGTAAAATTGGGCATTTATTGAAGCTGTAATGACAGCCATCTCCCCAGTACTTTTACTGACATGCAGCCCCATATCATCAATGACTGGGGAAATTTGCATGTTCTCTTCAGGCAGTCATCTTTATAAATCTCATTGGAACGACACCAAGCAAAAGTTCCAGCATCATCACCTTGCCCAATGCAAATTCGCGATTCATCACTGAATATGACTTTCATCCATTCATCCACAGTCCACGATTGCTTTTCCTTAGCCCATTGTAACCTTGTTTTTTCTGTGTAGGTGTTAATGATGGCTTTTGTTTAGCTTCTCTGTATGTAAATCCCATTTCCTGTAGGCGGTTTCTTAGAGTTCGGTCACAGACATTGACTCCAGTTTGCTCCTGTTCGTTCCTCATTTGTTTTGTTGTGCATTTCCTGTTTTGGAGTATGTTTCCCTTTAACAACCTTCCCATGTTTGTATTTCTTTTTCGCTCCATTGGGAGACCCAGACATTGGGTGTATAGCTTCCGACCTCCGGAGGACACACAAAGTATTACACTGAAAAGTGTAACTCCTCCCCTACTGCCTATACACCCCCTCCAGGAGGAATTCCATCAGTTCTTAGCTTTGTGTTGAAGGAGGCACACTCTGCACTCATGCACTTTCTCTTTAGTCTTACTCACTCTCCCTGGAGAGTGTCGGATGGAAGAAAAGCAGATCCATATGGATCCCCAGCATGTCTCCTTCCTCACCCTCGGGCAGAGGCGGTTGAGGTACCCTTGGGGTACAACGGGCTGGAGCCCTCATGCTGATTTTTTCCTTCTCCATCCCTTGGAGGTTCTGGAGAAGTGGGATCATCTCGGGCTTCCATACAGTCTGAAGCCCTAACTCCATCCACAGCCCCTCATGGATCTGCTGGCCGGAGTTGTTACCCCCAGGGACCGGGCCCTGCACCGATAAGGTACTCTGTGTGGAGGTTATACTGCAGCTGCAGTCTGGCCTCCAGTTCCGTCTAACTGGGGTATTCACTGTGCGGGCTCCTCAGCTACCTGCTCTCAGCCATGCTGTGGAATATCCGTTGTTTTCCGGCTCTCTGCTGTGTCCCGCTACTAAGCCTGAGGCCTCCATAAGCTGGAGGCCCCCCTACGCTCCCTGCACTTGGGCAAGGGGGTAGCCTGGTCCCCGGCACAAGGATGAGGAGGCATCCTTCACTCAGGATGCGCTCCCTCCAGCTTCTGCCTGACAGGCCCTGCATTGGGCTCTGTGGTAGCCGGGATTTCCTGAGGGCTCCTTACGCTGGAAACCCCCCCCCCCCTACGCTGCAAGGGGGTAGCCCGGTCTCCGGCACAAGGATGAGGAGGCATCCGTCACTCAGGATGCGCTCCCTCCAGCTTCTGCCTGACAGGCTTCTGGGGCTCCGGGAACAACAGTCGTCCGTTTGCCCCAGAACGCGGGAGTTCCAGAGTTCTGCTCCTCCCGCGGGCCTCAGTGCGGCAGGACCTAAGCGTTTTGGCGAGGATCGGGTGTTTTTTCACACTCGCCCGGACCTCCGCGCCAGCCCCGCGCCTTTCGCGGCACGGGGTTTCTACTTTAGGCCGCGGCTTCGGCCTATTGTGAAGCCGCCGCCTATTGCCCGCCCCCGGCCCGCCTTTCCGAATGACGCGATTCGCGTCATGGCGGGGGCAGACTGGACACATCACAGGGGCGGGACAGTGGCTCCGGGCGCCCCTCGCTCTCTGTGAGAGCCTCTGCGCGCCTTTTGTGAACTGGACCGCCCTCCTCACAGGCAGCGGCGCCATTTTAAGGAGGGTTTTCAGGGCACTGTTGATCAAGTGCTTATTCCTCCATTCCTGGTGAACCTTACTGTCAGTCACTGTAGAGGGTTCCACCGTCCCTTAGTGTGTCATCCCCTCCTGGGGCATAAACCCCAGAAATATTCTGGGGGGTACCCTCTCTCCACAGGCCCCCCAAACGGTCACGGAGAGCTCTCTCTGCCTCTCCTCATTTCGCCGGGACCCATACAGTGGAATCTCGGCTTAATGGGGCTGAGGATCGGGGCTACATTTGTGGGACTTAGTCAGCCTCTAAGGAAGATCCCTTTGTGGATTCCTTACATTAGCTCCGTGTTGGACTTATGGCCTCCGCCTCGGCGGCTGCGCTCTCGGAGGAACTGTCTCAGTCTCTTCCTCCGTCCAAGTCACACGGCCTGTTCTTTTTGATCACTCTAATTTCGGATCAACTATGCAGGCGCCCAGGGCTTGCCCTGATAAACGTTTCACTAGACAACAGACGGTGTCTCGTTATCCTTTCCCTCCAGAGGTGGTAAAGGCTGGCGCCTAAGGTGGACCCAAAGGTCTCTAGACTGTATGCCAATTCTGTCATGTCAGTGGCAGATGGGTCCTTCTCTAAGGACTCCTCTGAACCCCAACTTGAGCTCCTGCAAAGGTCAATTTACGAAGCTACAGGAGCCTCGTTTGCCCCTGCTTTCACGGCAGTGTGGGCCTTGCAGGCAGTTTCTGCCTGCTTGGCGGAGTTCGACGTAGTACCACAGGATATTCCTAAGGTGACTCCCTTATCATTTCTGGCCTCCGCATTCGCAGATTTGGCAGGACGGCGGTCATAGGACGCAGCCCGCAGAACGTTGTGGTTGCGGTATTGAAAAGCTGACGCCCCTTATAGGAGCCGTGGCCTAATGGTACGCACGGCTGCCTACCACCTCAAGGGTGCCTGGTCCGAGCCCCGCTGAAAACCCTTTCTCGGGGAATGGGCTTTGAGGGGGTAAAGGCATCTACAGGTGGAGATTCCACCTCCTTGCCTCTAAGGTGCAGAAGTCTGGACAGCGTCAAGTGCATGCCTGATTTCTGTCCTATCGTCCCTCATCTAGCCCTCTCCGCCCTTCAGTCTAGGTTCTTACGGGCGGGTCGGTCTATGTCAGCCAGAGCCTCGCCGGCCTCACAGGCAACCTCCACAGGTCTCGCCGTCATTACCAGCAGCAATCTCTTTCGGTGTCAGGCTCTTCTGGTTTTGAGTCATCTGGCGCTGCCATTTCCAAGACCGGTGGGTGTAACTATTTTTCCCCTGGGCTACAGGATAGATCCATCCTAGGGCCCACCGACTCATTTCTGCCTTTACTCGTGCCTGCCAGCTAGGGCTTCGGCCTTTCATCTCTGAATGCCCTGTATCAGGACAGGGTCGTGATTCAGGTCCCCGATGTGGAGCTCCTCCTGGGGTTCTGTTCAAACCGATTCACGGTTTCTAAGAAGGACTGGTTTGGTGGGGCCGGTTTTGGATCTCAGCTGTTCATCCGGCTCGCGACAGGCAAAGATTTCAAGATGGAATCATTCGGCACATGATTGCCTCATTATGGCTTGGGATCTTCCTGGACTCAGTGGATGTCCAGGATGCCTATCTTCTCGTCCCCTTTGCTCCTGCTCCTCAGCGTCGGCTGTGGTTCGCGGTGGGGGAGGAGCGCTTTCAGTTGGTGGCCCTGCCCATCGGCCTGGCCTCAGCTCCGTGAGTCTTCTCCAAGACGATGGCAGCAACGGTAGCCGTACTGCATTTCTAGTCCGCGCAGTAACCCCATACTGGACGTTCTGCGGGTCAGAGCTCTCTACGGAGCAGTATCATCTCAGTCTCTCGATAACTCCCGACTCTCTGCAGCATTTCGGGTGGCTGATCGACGGCCCAAAGTCCTCTCTCCTGCCTGCAGCAGACGCTCACGTTTCTGGGAATGGAATTTCTCTCCGTTCCGTCTCTGGTCATACTGCCTTTAAGCAAGCAGATGTCGATTCTAGAGGAAATCTGATCCCTTCTTCATTCGGGTTCAGTCTCCATCAGTCGTCTGATGCACATTCTAGGAAAGATGGTTACTGCTATAGCAGCAGTACAGTTTGCGCAATTTCTCCTGCGTCCGCTGCAATTGCAGATCCTCCGCGGTTGGGACAAGACCTCCATCATTTGTCGTCAGGCACATCTCGCTGCCTCCGTCAACGTAGGAATCACTCCTCTGGTGGCTGCTTAACATGTCGCTGTCTCGAGTGAGAGGCCTGCGGCCCCCCTCTTGGTTGGTAGTATCCACGGACGCCGGCCTCCTCGGTTGGGGCGCCGTGTTTCTCCACCACAGGGATCAATGCATCTGGTCGGAGCAGGAATCCATTCTTCTGGTCCACATCCTCCAGATTCAAGCCATTTACTTGGCTTCACTGGCTTTTCAGAGGATTCCTGGTGAGGAATCTTATTCGGCTTCAGTCCACCTTCGCGACCGCGGTCGCTTATATTGATCACCAGGGAGGCTCTCGAAATTCTCCGCATTGTCTGCAAATTTTTTCGTTGGTCGAGACGACGACTCGTCCATCTCGACGGTCAATTTCCCCGGGGTGGACAATTGGAAGGCATACTACCTATGTCGGCAAGGTATGGACGCGGGCGAATGAGCTCTTCACCCCAGCGTCTTTCTTCAGCCCCGACAGATGAGGCTCCACAGACGTGGATCTGTTGGCTTCTCGGTGGAACCACATGGTTCCGGTCTTCATGTCTCGCTATCGAGACCACAAGGATGCGGAGGCGGACGCTCTGGTCCAGGACTGGTCCCAGTTTCGCCTCCCCTACGTGTTTCCTCCAGTGCCACAAGGTTCTACGGAAACTCAGAACAGAAGGTCGACAAGCCCTGTTCGTCGCCCCAGACTGGCCCTGGGGGGCCTGGGGTCAGGACCTGTTACAGTTCTCGGCGGAAGTTCTGTGGAAGCTCCCGGCCAGACCTCTTGTCGCAAGGTCCATTATTCCACCACATTCCTGCGGCCCTCAGCCTGATTTTGTGGCTCTTAAAGACTAGTTGCTGACATTTTGTGGCTTCTCTTCGGAAGTCGCCGCAACCATGAGACGGGCCTGAAACCCTACATCGGCAAGGAGTTATAGAGGAGTCTGGAAGACCCCTTTTTTTCCTCGGTGCTGTCTCAATGGAAAGTCTCCTTGGCCTTTCACCCAACCCTCCTTGACTTCCTTCAATCAGGGTTACGTAGGGGCTTGGCCCTTAGTTCCCTCAAAGGACAGACTTCTGCGCTCTCTGTGCTATTCATCAGACGTCTGGCTACCCTTACTCAGGTGACGTCGTTTGTACAGGGAACGATTCACATCGTTCCTCCCTGCAGGTCTCCCTTTGGGATCCCTGGGACCTTAATCTGGTCCTTGCGGCATTACAAAAATCGCCTGTCGATTCTCTGAGGAAGGTCTCTCTCCAGACTCTCTCGCTCAGAAAGTTGCCTTTCCTGGGGCCTTTTCCCTTCGGCGGAGGGGGTTAGAGCTGCCGGCAATGTCTTACAAATCTCTATTCCTAGTGATCACCTGGATTAAGTGGGGCTCCGGCCTGTGGCAGAGTTCTTACCTAAGGTGCTTTCTCCGTTTCACCTGAACCAAGACATTGCCCTTCCGACCTTTTGTCCTGATTCTGGTGTCCAGTGTGAGAACTTTCTCCGTACTTTGGACCTGGTCAGGGCTGTCAGGAATTATGTCCCCTACACGGCTTCTTTTCGCCGTGCGGATGCCTTGTTCGTTCTTACGACAGGTCAGAACCAAGGGTGAATCAAAGCTCCTATCCAGGAAGCTTACCTTTCCTCTGGTACCCCTTTGCATGCGGGTATTAAGGGCATTCCACAAGTGCTGTGGGTGCCTCGTGGACCTTATGTCATCAGGCCACGGCACAACAGGTGTGTCAGGCGGCCACTTGGTTTGCCTTCACACCTTTACAAAACACTATCAGATTCATGCGTATGCTTCGGCTGACGCTAATGTGGGCACACGGATCCTTCAGGCGGCGGTCGCTCACATTTGAAGTTACTGTCTTGCTTGGGTCTCTTCCCACCCAGGGATAGCTTTTGGACATCCCAATGTCTGGGTCTCCCAATGGAGCGACAAAGAAAAAGAGAATTTTGTTTACTTACCGTAAATTCTTTTTCTTCTAGCTCCTAATTGGGAGACCCAGCACCCACCCTGTTGGCCCTTCGGGCGTTGTTCTTGTAAGTGAGTGACTGGTGTTGTACATGTCGCTCTATCAGCCCTGTTGGCCGACAATGTTTTCCGGACCTTTTGGTCTTGGTGTGGGTTTTATCCTCCTTCCTGCTTGTGCACCGAACTGTTGGAATTCCTCCTGGAGGGGGTGTATAGGCAGTAGGGGAGGAGTTACACTTTTCAGTGTAATACTTTGTGTGTCCTCCGGAGGTCGGAAGCTATACACCCAATGTCTGGGTCTCCCAATTAGGAGCTAGAAGAAAAAGAATTTACGGTAAGTAAACAAAATTCTCTTTTCTCCTTCGCCTCATTGGGGGACACAGGACCGTGGGTGTTATGCTGCTGTCCACTAGGAGGCGACACTAAGTAGAATCTGCAAAAGAGTTCAGAGACTCCTCTGCAGCATACACCCCTGGGGCAGACACTGCCTCACCAGTTTTGCTTAGTGTCGCTCAGGAGGCAGACCTCTTTTATTGTTTTCCCTCTTTTAGATTTTTTAGAGTTTTTTCTTTTTCTCCCTCTTTTTTTCTACAACTCCTAAGAAAAAGAAGAATCTTTCTCAGCTCCCCACATGGGCTGAGTTTATAGAACCTAATCATCTCCTTCCCAGCTACATCTTAGATCCTGGGCCAAGGTTCAGTCAGAATCCTTTATTTACAGCTCTCCCCAGGCCTCGGAGCTGAGCCCTGGGTTGAAGGATGAAGGTCTAGTCTCAGTCTCCATCCCAGGATACCATTATGCATCTGGTTGGTAGCATGCAGACCGGTCTCTCCTACACGCAAGACGGACGCTTGCCCTCCCCATCCTCCCCTTACGGGGACTCCGGGTAGAGGAGCCAACGACAGGTAGTATGATTTCCCTCCCTTCCACCTCCACGTTGCTCCCGTGCTCCGGCGGTCGCATGCCTTCGGTCTCCGACCGACTGGACCCGGACACTACCAGTTCTCTGCACCTGGGGACTCCCCCCGTGCCGCAGCAGCAATCTGGCCATTATTTTTTGTCCGGGTCCGGCGGGTCCTGCGCGCCGTTCCCCCCTCTTTTCCGGGGCCGCGTTCTAATCCAGGCCCCGGCTTCGGCCTAGCCACGTTAGTCCCGCCTCCCTCCGCCCCTCGCGTGACGCGCAACAGCGGCAGAGCCCGCCCAGGCCGCGTCAGAAGGGGGCGGAACGGCCTTCTCTGCGCGCTTCTCGCGCATCGCGTGATTTCACACGGAGCCCTTTCATCTGGCCCGCCCCTTTCCTCCAGGTCAGCGGACGCCACTTCCGCCCGGGGCACTTTGAATACATTATGGGCGCCGCTGCATACCGGACCCTGAAAGGGCAACAGCGTGTGGCGCGCTGGCGCCGCTGGATACCCGGACCCTGGTGGGGCACATCTTGTGGCGAGCAGGGTAAGTGCTCTTCCGCTTGCACAGCCCTGCTTGCCATGTCTACAGTAGCCTGCAATAGCGGCAGATGTGGCTCAAGTAGCCCCTAATGGCCCCAAGGACAGTGCCAGGCTGATGGTTCCAAGCTGAGTGTTCGGAGGCCTCCATGGGCCACAATGACTATAGGGATATCAAGCCTTCACATTTAGGCTGTTCCCTTCCTTCCCCTATACTTCACAAGGTCGAGGCAATGCAGGATATTCATTATTATGTAGATCTTTCCTGCCTCCGGCACAGTCTTCCCCAGCTGTCAGAATCGTGCTCCTACCAGCGTACAAGATTTCCATTTCTCCCCCCTACATACTGGGCAGGTTGGGTCCATTCTACATCTCAGTACAGGGACAAGACCTCTGGTCCTACAGGGTCGCCCAACGTGTGACTCACACCGGTCCGAATCGCAACGTGGGGATCCACGGTACAGACAGCACACCTCCTCAGGCGTCTCTACCATCGATGCCTGCAGCGGAATACAATATAAGACAGCTGTCTGTGGATGCATACTTGGCCTTGGTATTCCTTGTCATATCTCTAAGCTTGTAGCTGGATATTGACTAAAGTGCCACTTACCATGGTAGTTATGGTTTTATCCGCAGAAGCCACCCCTTGGCTGGGCCCTTCCCTGGAGGGATATCTGGCTAATCCTGTGTTTCAGACTCCTAACCGAGTCTCCACAGACTCTATTTGCATATTACGACAAAGGACGCAGGTACAGTCGACTGGATTAGACATTGCCCGTCAAATCTAATCTCTAGACTACGGCCCTGATTTTCCACAGGTACGGACGCTTTAAAATATATAGGAACCATAGTGTAGTGGTTAGCACAGCGGCCTGCCAATGCAAAGGTGCCCGGTTCGAGACCGGGTATGGACGCTTTCCCTACTGGACGTGTCGCACATTTGGCAAGGGTTCTTACCCTACTCAGGCCGTTAACAAACACTACCCTTGCGCAGTCCCATGTCTCACGGACTCATTCACAGAAAGAAAACGGCCGCACAAATGTTTAACAATTCTCACGCATTACAGGTGGTCCTTCAGATATATATGTCCCATTCACGCCGAATATCCTCCCGGTGCCAACTGGAGTCCACCTTCACCACCCACGGGAGATGAAGGGCGACGGTACCTATGCGTACCGATTTCCCAAAACCAACAACAGGCGGGAACGCGGAGTGTTACCTCCACGTACCCCCTCCTGCTCCGAGGGAACATTATGACGACTGTTTCTCAGCCTTCCGATCCTCATCTAAGGACTGTTTTGAAAACTGATTCAGACGATCATCTGATACTTTCCCTCCTCTCCAGGATAGAGTCTTCACGAGGACGCATCACACCGTCAGATACGCAACAATGCAGATGACAACCGATGGTGCAGCCGTAGTGGCTTCAAGCACCATTAAGACTAGAGGTGCAATCTAGCCACATGAGGAACGACAGAAACTGTTTTCAGTACTCCCCAGGGAAGATGTAGGGCGACGGTACCCGTGTGTACCGATCTCCCAAACCAACAGGCGGCAACGCGGGGTGTTACCTCCACGTTTCCCCTCCTGATTTGAGAAACATCATTTATGGCGACGGTTCCTGAGTGTTCCGATCTCCTATACAGGACGGCTTGGCCGGCGGAGAAACATCGTTTATGGCGACGGTTCCTAAGGGTTCCGATCTCCTATACAGGACGGCTTGGATTGCGGAGAAACATCAATTCTGGCGACGGTTCCTAAGTGTTCCAATCTCCAATACAGGACTGCTTGGCTCGCAGATCCGGACAATCGTCTCTCCTGGTTCCTGTTCAATGCATAACAGTTTGATACGCGGATCCGGACACTCGTCCTCCCCAGTTCCCACTGTTGGAGCTGGGTTTGGGTTTGCAGTACATAGCACTGTGATTTAGTAGCCTCAGTCTCCCCATTAGCCTTCCCCAGGGCACTTGGGTTGTAGCACATTTATATTGTCGTCTTCAATATGAGACTCCTCATCACGCGGTTTTGAAGATTCGTCCTCTCCAGCTCCCACAGCTGGATGTGTGGTTTGCAATGGATGGCACCACTATTTGCTACTCCTTAGTCTCCCCATCCGTCTCTTCAGGACATTGGGTTGCAGCACGTACACAGTACCGTCTCCAATATGGGACCGTTTTCTTTAGTAATCTTCAGGCTCCCATCCGTTTCCTCATGGCATTGAAGTCGCAGCTGAAGCGGACGTATATCTTCACTGATCGTCATCAGGTTCCCCCGTAGTTCCAAAACAGGGAAACGTCACGGACCTCCCTGAATTTTTTTTCATCCATGGTAGTACAAAGGTTCCTGGCCCTCATGTATGTTGACACATTTTTCTACATATTTCCGAGTGCTCCATAGTTTTCTTCTCTCTACCTAGCCCTTCGGTGGCTCCGCGTGATACCGGCGATCATATCCATTTCTCAATCAAAAGGACAAGTTGTCCTCCCTTACCTAGAGGTTCTCCTTATCCAGGCTCTTGCACTTGGAGGCTGCGCAGATGCGTTTGCACGCTACAGTGACCCTTCTCAGCTCAGTTAACCTGGTTGCTTCACAAGGATACACTCATCAAGACGCCCTCTTTTGGGTCTGCGCAGTGGTGTTCACACTACAATGAACGCCCTAACTCGTCTAACCTAGTTATTCCATACCGAGAAATTTTCTCCAGTTCCGATCCAGACGCCATCGTCACACACGCAGACCCTCTTCAGTCCTCACCTCTCTCTTCGAGATGTTGGGGCATACGGGTTGGTTACATCTTGCCCAACCATTTTTTCTGGACTCTCCACATGATTCTCCTTTTTCCAGTCAGGTTATTCAGTCTGACTCAGGTTTTCAACCGTTTCTCCTTCACTGGTGACCGCACCTGTCCTTCCTCTCACATGCCGTCTGGCGCACACCTATATGAAGGATAGTGTCGCCCTGTCATCACACGGTGCGGGGCAGCGGGCGACCTTTCGGTTGTTCCTGCCTATCACTCGCCTAGGGATTGGTATCTCATCATTGGTGCCACGCAGGTGTAACCTACACCACACATGTAATGTCCAAATTAGGACCCAGTATAGAGCGAGTCAGATCACTCCGGTTTTCTTCGTCTTCAGCTCCGTTACTAATACACAGCACGTACCTGTGTTCGGGCTATAGCTCACAATTCACAACTTATGAGAGCGGATACCCCTCTGCCTCTCTTGCTTAGTCTGAGGCGAGGATTTAATCTCACGGCCTTGCAATCATCCAGATGACCTTGGCAAGGTTCAGGTCCAATGACGTTACAGTCCTCCAGAGGATCCCGGTTTGGCCCAGGCGCACTTACTATGCCGAAATATTTTCACTCACCACTGTTTTTTCCTGACATCCTCCAAACCGTACAGGCCCTCTTTTCAGGGTCTTTTCTCACAAAATTCAGAAACTTTAATCCTCATAGTGTGGCCCTGACACCTGGTTGTAGCTCCGATACCTAGTTCTCCTTTCGCGAACAGGCGCTACATCCTTGACTCGGGGTACACACCTGTTTCCGTTCACATTGATTCTCTCCCTCTCTTTCTCTCGATTTCCTCAGAGGGCACATCTTCATGCTACCTTCTCGGTAACGCCTCCATTGCGTGGCTGTAGGCTCTGGTTAGCAGCTTCCATCCGGGACATTTTCACACATTGTCCCCTCCTTCCTTACGATAACTGCGGGTAACATGGGGCTTCATTCAGGTTTACTATGTGCTGCAGGATCCTTTCCTTCACACCTTCACGGAAATTTTTCTTTCACCTTTGTTACCAGAGGTGGTGAAAAACAGAAAAATACCGCTATCTCTGACCCTAGCGCTCCCTTCGAACCGCCTTTTTTTTTTTTTTTTTCGGTGGTCGCCAAGATAGGTTGGGATGCGACCTGTACCATCTTTCTTCTTAAGATGGCAGGGTCATTCCATCTAAACAAAGACCACACCGCTCCGACTCCTCTTCAGTCGTTCAGCACTGATGCACCGTATCAACATGACTCAGCGCACGTTAGTTCGCCCGACCTCTACGTGTCTGAGGCTAGGATGGCAGCTTCCAGAGGTTCATTCCGTCCTTCGAAGGAACTCTGACAGATCGTTCTTCATCCTCGCGGTGGGCCACTGTCTGCGCATGCCAACATCCTCAGCCAAACTGGTTACACGAACACACTTCCTATTCAGGAAGTTTAGCGGTTGTAAACATGCCATTTACATCAGGTATAAGGTCGCGCATGCACTCGTACGACTGAGGGCACTCTACCTCCTTTGGGCCCAGGCCTCTCCGCTGTAGGTGGCCGAGGCTGTCACCTAGTTCAGTTTTTACACTATTGCGGTACAGCACAGTGTTCGTACGCTTACACTGTTGTGGAACTTCAGTGTTCATTTTCTTTCCTTATTAGATGTAGATCTAGTTGATGCATCTCCCTGGTGACAGCAGTTCACCGGTGGGGTGCAGGTTATATAAGAGTCTCTACTGTATTCTTTTCCCGCCCAGGGACTGCTTTAGGACGTCCCACGGTCCTGTGTCCCCCAATGAGGCGAAGGAGAAAAGGAGAATTTTGTGTACTCACCGTAAATTCCTTTTCTCTTAGCCTCTAATTGGGGGACACAGCACCCACCCTGTTGCCCGTTCGGGCCTTCTTACTGGCTTCTGAAGCTACTGGTCTCTCAGGTTATTTCTGAGCTATTACATACGTGCCTGTTTTTTACAGGCCTGGCTATTTTAATATTCTGTTACTTGTTCTATAGGTGCCTGGTTTTTACAGGCCTTATTATTTTGTTAATCTGTTACTTGCTCCTACTGCTTTAGCACAAAACTGGTGAGGCAGTGTCTGCCCCAGGGGTGTATGCTGCAGAGGAGGAGTCTCTGAACTCTTTTGCAGATTCTACTTAGTGTCGCCTCCTAGTGGACAGCAGCATAACACCCACGGTCCTGTGTCCCCCAATTAGAGGCTAAGAGAAAAGGAATTTACGGTGAGTACACAAAATTCTCCTTTTTGCCGTGCGGATGCCTTGTTCGTTCTTACGACAGGTCAGAACCAAAGGTGAATCAAAGCTCCTATCCAGGAAGCTTACCTTTCCTCTGGTACCCCTTTGCATGCGGGTATTAAGGGCATTCCACAAGTGCTGTGGGTGCCTCGTGGACCTTCTGTCATCAGGCCACGGCACAACAGGTGTGTCAGGCGGCCACTTGGTTTGCCTTCACACCTTTACAAAACACTATCAGATTCATGCGTATGCTTCGGCTGACGCTAATGTGGGCACACGGACCCTTCAGGCGGCGGTCGCTCACATTTGAAGTTACTGTCTTGCTTGGGTCTCTTCCCACCCAGGGATAGCTTTTGGACATCCCAATGTCTGGGTCTCCCAATGGAGCGAAAAAGAAAAAGAGAATTTTGTTTACTTACCGTAAATTCTTTTTCTTCTAGCTCCTAATTGGGAGACCCAGCACCCACCCTGTTGGCCCTTCGGGCGTTGTTCTTGTATGTGAGTGACTGGTGTTGTACATGTCGCTCTATCAGCCCTGTTGGCCGACAATGTTTTCCGGACCTTTTGGTCTTGGTGTGGGTTTTATCCTCCTTCCTGCTTGTGCACTGAACTGATGGAATTCCTCCTGGAGGGGGTGTATAGGCAGTAGGGGAGGAGTTACACTTTTCAGTGTAATACTTTGTGTGTCCTCCGGAGGTCGGAAGCTATACACCCAATGTCTGGGTCTCCCAATTAGGAGCTAGAAGAAAAAGAATTTACGGTAAGTAAACAAAATTCTCTTTTTCGTCCAGATTTTAGACACAGCTGACAGTGAACAACCGTCATCTTTTGCAACATTGTGTGATGATTTACCCTCTTTTAAGAGTTTGATAATCCGCTCCTTTGTTTCAGTTGGCATCTCTCGTGTTGGAGCCATGATTCATGTCAGTCCACTTGGTGCAACAGCACTCCAAGGTGTGAGCACTCCTTTTTAGATGGAGACTAACGAGAAGATCTTATTTGATGCAGGTGTTAGTTTTGGGAATGAAAATTTACCTTATATACTCGTGTATAAGCCGAGTTTTTCAGCCCAAAATTTGGGCTGAAAAGTCTCCCCCTCATCTTATACACGAGTCACTACGGTACCTCTGGGCTGTGGAGGCTGGAGGAGGCGGGGGGGGAGGCTGCTGTATGAGCGGCCCCGTCACGTGGGGCCGCTCATTATATATGCACTGCTTCCCCCTGTCAATCAGCGGCAAGGGGAAACAGTGCATATATGCCCCCCAAAAGCTGGCACTGTCCCCCCTTGTAAGGGCCCCCCCCCTGCTGCTTATATATTACCATCCCGGTCTTCTGATCAGCGCCGCTCCTCGGTGCTCCTTCTTCATCCTCCTGTCCTCGCTGCATCCGGATCTCCGGCCGTCGCAGGCATATGACGTCATCGCGCGACGGCCGGAGATCCCGGATTCAGCGAGGACGGAGCATGAAGAAGAAGCACCGAGGAGCGGCGCTGATTAGAACACCGGGATGGTAAGAGAAGCAGCGGGGGGGGCCTTACAAGGGGGGCGAGTGCCAGCATTTGGGGGCTGCTGGGTACCCCCAGGGGGCTGCTGGGTACCCCCAGGGGGCTGCTGGTACCCCCAGGGGGCTGCTGGGTACCCCCAGGGGGCTGTTGGTACCCCAGGGGGCTGTTGGGTACCCCCAGGGGGCTGTGGGTACCCCCAGGGGGCTGCTGGGTACCCCCAGGGGGCTGCTGGGTACCCCCTGGGGCTGTTGGGTACCCCCTAGGGGCTGTTGGGTACCCCCTGGGGGCTGTTGGGTACCCCCAGGGGGCTGTTGGGTACCCCCAGGGGGCTGTTGGTACCCCCAGGGGGCTTTTGGGTACCCCCTGAGGGCTGCTGGGTACCCCCTGGGGGTCGCTGGGTACCCCCTGGGGGCCACTGTATAACCCCTGGGGGCTGCTGTATAACCCCTGGGGGCTGCTGTATATACTGCTGAGGCCTGTATACCACTGAGCTGCTGTATATACCACTGGGGCTGCTGTATATACCACTGGGGCTGCTGTATATACTGGTGGGGTCTGTATATACCACTGGGAGGCTGCTGTATACCACTGGGGTTGCTGTATATGCCACTGGGGAGGCTGCTGTATACTACCATTGGGGGGCCTGTATACCACACTGCTGGGGGCTGTACACCTGTGCTGGGGTCCACCCTCGGCTTATACACGAGTCAATAGGTTTTCCCAGGTTTTGGGGGCAAAAGTAGGGGGGTTGGCTTATACATGGGTCGGCTTATACACGAGTATATACGGTACCTAGTGATTCCATAATTTTTTTCCTCAGAATTGAGTGATTCCATATTTTTTTCCCTCAGCTTGGTTTGATAAATATTACCTTACTGACTACCACATTTTTTATCGTGATTTCTGTTATTGTTTCTTAAAACCATAAAGTTGCCATTTGAAATGACTTTAGTTTTGTGCCATGTCTGTGATCTGCATTTTTTCTACAAGATTAAACAACTGAATGAACATCCTCTGAGCCACGTGATTCCATACTTTTTGCTAGGGGTTGTATATATATATATATTTACTTTTCAGAGTCAGGTAAATCTCTTTTGGCCCATTTTTTCATTAAAAGGAACCTGTCACCTGGATCTAGCCCTCTCTGCTATCACTAGCTGTACCTGCACCTTCCTAGCTGTTCCCTAACTATCCCTCTCTGAGCTAAAGGGGCCCTATGACAATTTAGAAAAATGAATTTGAACTTACATATGGTCCCCATGTAGGAGACTGGAAAGGCGGGCTCCATGAATCCCTCCTTGTGGTGTCCAAGCAGGCCCTGCTGGGCGTCATCCTTCTTGCTGCTTTGTCACCTCCATTTGGAATCTCCCGCCCTCTCATCCAGTGTAATGCCCAGGCCGTAACGTCATATCCGGCCAGGTGCATTATGGGCCTGATCATGTGATTGGCACGGCCTCAATATGCGCGGAGCCGGGCCGATCACGTGATCAGGCCTATAATGCGCCCGGCCGGATATGACGTTACGGCCCGGACATTACACTGGATGAGAGGGCGGGAGATTCCAAATGGAGGCGGCAAAGCAGAAAGAAGGATGATGCCCAGCAGGGCCTGCTTGGACACCACAAGGAGGGATTCATGGAGCCCGCCTTTCCAGTCTCCTACATGGGGACCCATATATAAGTTCGAATTCATTTTTCTAAATTGTCATAGGGCCCATTTAGGTTAGAGAGGGATGGTTAGGGAACAGCTAGGAAGGTGCAGGGACAGGTAGTGATAGCAGAGAGGGCTAGATCCAGGTGAAAGGTTCCCTTTAAGTAAACAAGCTGTCTAGCTGTCTAATAATTATACATATTTTGTTAAAGGGTGCTGCTTTGTTAGGTCACACCCTTTCTCAATTCACCTGATTTGCCTCATCCTATAAGCAATCGTCTATACAGTTTGGAAAATTGCACAAAAGTGATATGGTCAAAATAATCAGTTGTCTTCTGATTGTGCACACAGTGTATGGAATTGAAAAACAAAAAAAATAGTGGATTCAAAATAAATGCTTTAAAGTGATCCTAAACCCAGAAACTGACCCCCCCGTATCTTTAGACCTGTCCCTGCACCCCCTCTTACCATTTCTAGCCATCCCTTTTGCAGAAAAAATCGCTTTTGTAAAGTAAGAGAAAAGGTAATATTACTTTGTCCTGTGTGAGTTCTCTCTTTCTGTGGAAGCCGAGATGGGCGGGGCCTGTCTGCTGCTGCCTGGTAATTATGAACGCCCCTCTCTGCTTCTAAGAGCCTGGCCGCGTCATGAAAGGGGGCGGGACTCCGACATGGTGCGATTTAGCCCCGCCCCTTTCATGACGCGACTAGGGTCTTAGAAGCAGAGAGGGGCGTTCATAATTACCAGGCAGCAGCAGACAGGCCCGTCCCATCTCGGCTTCCACAGAAAGAGAGAACTCACACAGGACAAAGTAATATAACTTTTTCTCTTACTTTACAAAAGCGATTTTTTTCTGCAAAAGGGATGGCTAGAAATGATAAGAGGGGGTGCAGGGACAGGTCTAAAGATACGGGGGGGTCAGTTTCTGGGTTTAGGATCACTTTAACAAAGGAAAAAAAATACAAACTTCTTTCTTTGTTTTTATTTTGAGGTGAGAGACGAGAAGGAGTAAATGCGTCTGTCAGCACTGATGTGCAAGCTGTGTTTAAAGGAAAGACCTACAGTCAGCTGCAGGTCATATCTCAAGGGATTGAGAGCAAGATAAAAGCAGGTGGACCAAATCTTGACATCGGTTACTGGGAGAGCCTGCTTCAGCAGCTTCGAGCTTACATGGCAAGAGCTAGGTAAGTAGATATTGCCTGCTTGTTTTATTAGTAATATAATCTTGAGACCTATCATGGATGAAACTGAGATTATTAGCTTTTGTTCATCACCATGTACATAACCCCTTCCTGTAAATCAGAGGTGCACAATATTTTCATAATGAACCAATCCAAAGGGCCGCAAAAAAATTAAGAGATATTTATTTGAATACATCAGCAGAACCACACATTATCATCATCACAAACAAACATGTTTTCAGTATTTGAGAAAGATTTAGAGAGTTTCTGACTGAAAGAAAAAGTTTGAGCACATGTTAAGTTACACTCAGTCTTTGGAGCAGAAACTTAAACAAGTCCCCCTCATAATTTCAAAACTAACGTTTTAAATTGCTACATGATCAGACAGCCACCGACGGTACAGGAATGCAGTACCAGAACCTGTCTGTACAGGAATACATCACAAAGCCTAGCACAGTAATCTGTTGCAGTTTGAGGTCAGCCCTTTATACACTTGTAAATATGTGACCTAATTATTCTGCCATATGAGTGAAAATATCCCCCAACACTGTCCCTCTATAATAACCCCCCCCCCCCCCTTCCCTGTCCTTTTCCATATTATCCCTCTGCACCTCTCTGTAATGTTTTCCACAAACAGCTCCTCTCTATAAGACCCCGCCCACACACAACTCCTCTCTGTAATATACCCCCCTCACACTAACCCTCATTGTAATGTTGCCCACACACTGACTCTTTCCATAGTATTACCCCCGTGCTGCCCAACTCCATAATATCTTCCCCACACACAATTCTTCTACATCATATTCCCCCTGCTCTGCGGAATTGTTCAACTGTATATGCAGTTGAATTATGTGAATACAGTTGATTTTAGGGGAAAAAAAACTGTAACCTCCCAGTTATCTGTGAGCCACACATTCTTCGATGGGTAGTATGTTGTGCACGCATGCTGTAAATGGGTGGAACTGTATTTTGAGATTCCAGTTGATTTCTTTGCTATTAGCCATACACTTGTGCGGCACGTCAGACAGCATGTCTCCCATGTCAGACATGCCCTCTGACGTGGGAGACACCTGTTATATATCTGTTATATATATAACAACTGTTATATCTGCACTCCATGCTTAATGTGCTGAGACCAACCAAAGCTCTAATCCCATCACTTAAAGTTTACCCGCCTTTTAAATTTTTTATGTAATAATAATGTAGAGCAAGTGATTATAAGAAACTTTCAAACATACTTTATTAATGAAATCTAGAAAAAAAAATTCTAAATCCTTTCACGCGATGTCCCCACTAGACTGTGTCTGAAGCTCATTCTCCGTTAGATCTGTCTTCAGCTTCTCACACAGACTGAATACCGTCATATAAGTGTTGGAGGGTGTGGCCCACACAGTGTCCCTATCTAATGTGGCTACTGCTGATCTATGTATTGTCTATTTACCTCATGCAACATAAGAAAAGAGAAACGGGGCGCTCAGAGTGAACCCTGGTAGTCTAGTGGTGTATGTACTAGAGCGGTGATACCCTTGCACAACCATGGGAAGAGCTTGTGATTAGAGCAGAGTTGGCTGCCAGGTTGTGGGGCGTTGAAGGAAGGCTTTAAAGGAAAAACAAGGCGCTACCCTAGGGTGTTACCAGCATAACAATTGGAGCTGTTCAGAAGGCTTACACTCACCTCGCTTGGTTGTGAAAGCCACAACCACTATAATAGCGTGTAAGAAGGTTTGCTTCCCAAATAAATTGCACCAATAAAAATAGAATAAAAGGAAAGGGATTCTTGACCGCGCTACCATATAAACAATCAACATTTATGTTGATAAAATGCGATTTTTATACCTACGTGTTTCTGGGCTCTCTGGTCCCTTCATCAGGAAAAAAATCAGATGTACATCTGTGATTTTTTTTTTCCTTATGAAGGGGCAAGAGAGCCCAGAAACGTGTAGGTATAAAAATCGCATTTTATCAACATAAATGTTGATTGTTTATTTGGTAGCGCGGTCAAGAATCCCTTTCTTTTTATTCTATTTTTATAGGGTTGTGGGGCGTGGAATCCGAGCTGTCATGTGACAAGACACACGTCACCGAAGGTCCTGCAGCTTTCCTAGTCAGAGTGTCCGTACTACTCCATCTGCAACCCTCGAGGAGGGGAGGTAACAGATAAAAGAATATTGCAGTCAGACGGAGCACTGGGCACACAGAACAGGGTATAAGATTAGTATCAATATACAGACCTATCACGTGATGAAGGCGGCATACTGCCACCAAAACGCGTTGTGTAGCACTGTGTAACATTAAAGGTCTGTACAGTGGGTACGGAAAGTATTCAGTCCCCATTACATTTTTCACTTTTCATTGCAATAATTTGGTAAATTTAAAAAAATCCATTTTTTTCTCATGAGTGTATACTCTGTACCCCATCTTGACTAGAAAAAAACTAAAATGTAGATATTTGTGCAAATTAAAAAAAAAAAAAAAAAAAACTGAAATATCACATGGTCATAAGTATTCAGACCCTTTGCTCAGTATTGAGTATAGAAGCATCCTTTTGAGCTAGTACAGCCATGAGTCTTCTTGGGAATGGTGCAACAAGTTTTTCACACTTGGATTTGGGGATCCTTTGCCATTCCTCCTTGCAGATCCTCTCCAGTTCCGTCAGGTTGGATGCCATTATCGGGTCTCTCCAGAGATACTCAATTGGGTTTAGGTCATGGCTTTGGCTGGCCCAGTGAAGAATGGTTACAGAATTGTTCTGAAGCCACTCCTTTGTTATTTTAGCTATGTGCTTAGGGTCATTGTCTTGTTGGAAGGTGAATCTTCGACCAAGTCTGAGGTTCAGAGCACTCTGGAAGAGGTTTTCATCCAGGATATCTCTGTACCTGGCCGCATTCATGTTTCCTTCAATTGCAACCAGTCATCCTGTCCCTGCAGCTGAAAAACACTCCCATAGCATGATGCTGCCACCATGTTTCACTGTTGGGATTGTATTGGGCAGGTGATGAGCAATGCCTGGCTTTTTCCACACATACCACTTAGAATTGTCACCAAAAAGTTCTATCTTCATCTCATCAGACCAGAGAATCTTATTTCTCATAGTCTGGGAGTCCTTCATGTGTTTCTTTCTTTTTTTTTTTTGCAAAATCTATGTGAGCATTCATATGTGTTGCAATGAGGGGAGGTTTCGGTCGGGCCACTCTGCCACATAGGCTCAACTGGGAGATAGCTGCAGTGATAGTTGTCTTTGTAGAACTTTCTCCCATCTCCCTACTGCATCTCTGGAGCTCAGCCACAGTGATCTTGGGGTGTTTCTTTACCTCTCTCACGAAGGCTCCTGTTCCACGATTGCTAAATTTGGCTGGATGGCCAGGATTAGGAAGACTTCTGGTGGTTCCATACTTCTTGCATTTAAGGATTATGGAGGCCACTGTGCTCTTAGAAACCTTGAGTACTGCAGAAATTATTTTGTAACCATGGTCAGATCTTTGCTGTGCCACAATGCTGTCTGTGAGCTCCTTGGTCAGTTTCTTTGACCTCATGATTCTCATTTTTTTCTGACATGCACTGTGAGCTGTGAGGTCTTACATAGACAGGTGTGTGCGCCTTTCTAAATCAAGTCCTACCTGTTCAATTAAACACAGCTGGACTCCAATGAAGGAGTAGAACCATCTCAAAGAAGATCACAAGGTAATGGACAGCATGTGACTTAAATATGAGTCTGAGCAGAGGGTCTGAATACCTATGACCATGTGATATTTCAGTTTTTCTTTTTAAACAAACTTGCAAAAATTTCTAGATTTCTGTTTTATTCAGTCAAGATGGGGTGCAGAGTGTACATTAATGAGAAAAAATGAACTTTTTTGAATTTACCAATGGCTGCAATGAAACAGTGAAAGATTTTAAAGGGGTCTGAATACTTTCCGTACCCACTGTATACTGACGGTAATCATCTGCTCCGTTCTGTGTGCCCAGTGATCCGTTTGACCGCAATATTAGCATACCTCATGCAGGCACAGTACTGATCTCCGGCTTTTGGCGCACAGCTCCTGTGAGATCTTATCTGACTCCTCCATTCACATTGGCCCTGCTCCTTGCAATCAGCTAATAACCTGGAGCAGGGGCCGTGTGATTGGAGGAGATAAGATCTCACAGGAGCTGTGTGCTGACAGCCTGAGATCAGTACTGTGCCTGCATGAGGTAAATTGATACACTCATAAGGGTGCTGTCACATCACGTTTTTGTTGGATCTGTGGCTGTTCGTTGTAAAACGTACAGCCAAGGATCCGATTTGACCCCATGTTATCCTATGGGGGTCGGATCGGATTGGATTTGGCCTAATTGCCATCCGATCTTGTGGGATCCGATTTTTTTGCTGTGCCCAATATTGGACACTGCTCCAATTTTGGGCACAGAAAAAAATCGAATCCCACAAAATCAGATGGCAATTAGGCCAAATCCGATTAGATCCTCGGCCGGGTCATTCCATGTCAAGTGATCCAAAAATGAATATTTTTTTTTCCCTGACGTCCTCAGATTTTTTTAATTTTTTTTCTATATGAAGAACAACTTTAGTTAATTACAAAAAAAAAAGTTTTGAATTTTTTTCTTTATCAGTTAATTTTTTACAAATTTTTAAAGTTTTAAAAAAGTGTGAATTTTGGCCTGGTATGGCTTTACATTTTCTATCATATCTCGGGCTAGAAATAAGATAGAGAAACAAAATGAACACCATTCTACTCAGAACTATACAGGCTTTCACCAGATATGTCACAAGAGGATCTTTGTTAATATTTTACCCATGTGATCGCAAGCGCAAAACTTTAAAATGCATTTCCGAAAAATCGGCGCACTTTAAATATTTCAAAAACTGCCCATGTGTCTGCTATGCTCTTAGCCACATCTGTACCAAATTTCAAGTTGGGATCGCGATGGGATCATATTTTAAAATATTTTAATATTAATAGCTTCAATGGGTCATTCTATATCAAGTGATCTAAATATGAATATTTTTTTTTACCTGACGTCTTTAGATTTTTTTTATTCTTTTTCTTTATGAAGTACAACTTTAGTTAATTACAAATTAAAAGTTTAGAATTTTTTTCTTCATCAGTTAATTTTTTACAGATTTTTAAAGTTTAAAAAAAGGGTGAATTTTGGCCTGGTATGACTTTACATTTTTTTATCTCAGGCTAGAAATAAGATAATGAAGTGGGAGAGGCATCCTTTTACTTAGAACGGTAACAGCTTTCATTTGATATGTTACAAGACTATGTTTCTTTATATCAAATTCAAACTATTGACGGGCAATTGTGAAAAAATGACTGATTGTGTTCTTGGTTATATTTGTGCAGAGATTCAACTTGGGACCTGTCAAATTTATATATTTTTTATTTTATGGTTGTATGAGTTATCACAACTTATTGAATAAAACATTTATATGCAACAAAAAAGAAACACAAAAAACAAATCCCATAAGTGCCAGGATAAATATATCTTAATCATCAGAACACAACGCTCAGTATTTTCAACTTGAATGTATTGCATAAACCAAAAGAAGAAAGGTGATCATATCCTCAAGTTTGATTAAACAAGATTAAAAGAACCAAAAATGTTAACCCCCTATTTATACATCTAAATTTGTTTTCTATTCTATCACTAAACATGTGATTTATGAAGTGTTTAATAAGTATAGTACAGTAGTTAAATCATCGTTCTATAAATTATGAACTACCGTATATACTCGTGTATAAGCCGAGTTTTTCAGCCCAAAATTTGGGCTGAAAAGTCTCCCCCTCTGCTTATACACGGGTCAATACGGTACATGGAGTGGTGGGGGCTGTGTCCCGGGGCTGTGGAAGCTGGAGGAGGCGGGGGGAGGCTGCTGTATGAGCGGCCCCGGCACGTGGGGCCGCTCATTAAATATGCACTGCTTCCCCCTGTCAATCAGCGGCAGGGGGAAGCAGTGCATATAGCCCCCAAATGCTGGCACTCGCCCCCCCTTGTAAGGGCATCCCCCGCTGGTTATATTACCATCCCGGTCTTCTGATCAGCGCCGCTCCTCGGTGCTCCGTCCGTCCTGCTACATCCGGGATCTCCGGCCGTCGCAGGCATATGACGTCATCGCGCGACGGCCAGGGATCCCGGATGTAGCAGGACGGGAGCAGCGAGGACGGAGCGCCGAGGACCTGCGCTGATCAGAAGACCGTGATGGTAAGAGAAGCGGGGGGGCCCTTGCAAGGGGGGGCGTGGCCAGCATTTGGGGGTTGCTGGATACCCCCTGGGGGCTGCTGGGTACCCCCTGGGGGTTGCATTTGCGTTCACATGGGTACAAAATTAAAATTAACAAATATACTCTTGTGACATATCTGGTGAAAGCCTGGACAGTTCTGAGTAGAAGGGTGTTTATTTTGTTTCTCTATCTTATTTCTAACCCAAGATAAAAAAAAATGTAAAGTCATACCAGGCCAAAATTCACACTTTTTTTAAACTTTATAAATCTGTAAAAAATTAACTGATGAAGAAAAAAATTCTAAACTTTTAATTTGTAATTAACTAAAGTAGTACTTCATAAAGGAAAAAAAATACAAAAAAATCTAAAGACGTCAGGTAAAAAAAAATATTCATATTTAGATCACTTGATGTGTAATGACCCATTGACGCTATTAATAGTAAAATATTTTAAAATATGATCCCATCACGATCCCAACTTGAAATTTGGTACAGATGTGGCTAAGAGCAAAGCAGACACATAAGCAGTTTTTGAAATATTTAAAGCACGCCGATTTTTCGGAAATGCGTTTTAAAGTTTTGCGCTTGCGATCACATGGGTAAAATATTAACAAAGATCCTCTTGTGACAAATCTGGTGAAAGCCTGTATAGTTCTGAGTAGAATGGTGTTTATTTTGTCTCTCTATCTTATTCCTAGCCTGAGTTATGAGGAGAAACGTAAAGGCAGGCAACAGCGAAATTCGCACTTTTTCCTAACTTTGAAAATCATTTTTTAAAAAAATTAATTTTTAAAAAAAAATTTCTCTTCACATTTTGCATTGTCTGACATGCTATTATCAAATAACAAAATCTCAAAAGAATTAAAAATATAGAGGTAATAATCATTGGTTCACTTGACATGGAATGACCCGGCCTTTAACATGGTGGCCTATGAGCGCAGGTCCAAGGAAACAGCTGATCGTTTCTTGGACTCGATTTTAGTGTACTGAGCAGGCTCAGTACACTAAAATTGCTCCTAACCATCTAATTTCACTTCTGCAATGTATAATAATCATTGCAGAAGTGAAATTAAGTAAAACCAAGAGTTAAAAATAATAAATCTGTATGCTCACCTGTCCGCGATCCACCACTGCCTCCAGCAAGGTCCGGGTGCTAGGACCTGCCTTGATGTCACAACCCAGCAGTGTCATCGGGTCACATGACCGCAGTTACCGCAGGTCATATAAGCACCCAGGCCTTGCTGGAGGCAGCGGTGGTTCGCGGACAGGTGAGCATATAGATTTTTTATTTTTAACTCTTTCTTTTACTATATTTCACTTCCGCAATTGCTGCATGGCAATCTAAATGTAGCATGTCTGCTGCATTCAGGGAAGGGGTCCCCCATGTGTCTGTGTGCTGTGTACCCCGAGATATAACCTTTGTAAAACGTACAGTTAGAAGCCATGGAGGCACTCACTGTGGTTGGAGTGAGCTTGATTGACTGTGGCCATTCCATTCCCCACTGCGCCTCTGTGTTGCTTCTGCTGTGATGTTGATGCTTTGTCAGGGCAGGACTTTGGAGCTGACGTCAGGGCAAATGATTTGCATGTTGTGAGTGACAGAGAGGAGGAGGGCAGAGCCATCACAGCAGAAGCAGCACAGAGAGGCAGGGCCAGAGATGAATCTTACTACAATATGATGCCCATCAGGGCATGATAAAGGATCATGGAGGTTGCAAACCAACACGCCTAGGGGAACTATGGCATATAGCCCCTACTTCATTATCATCCTTATGAGTAAGTATAAAAACGTTTTTTACAACATTGGAAGCAAGCATTTAGCAGAGAGAGGGATAGTTATAATGGTAATAGGAAGGTGCAGGGACATGTATTGATAGGTTAGGTGGCTTTTAGGAGGTGACAGGTTCCCTTTAAGTCCCTCTCCAGTGATTATAATGTGCACTGTTCATTGTCTGTTCTATAGTCTTGTATGTGATTACTATTAAATTTCTCCCCAGGCTTAGAGAGCGTCACCAGGATGTTTTACGTCAAAAGCTATTCAAACTTAAGCAAGAGCAAGGGGTAGAAAGTGAACCTCTGTTTCCAATCGTAAAACAGGAGCCAGATTCCCCCGATGAAAGGTAAAGACAGAAAGTTCTGTTGCTATTTAAAGGAGTTAAGTGTTAAAAGAATAAAAAATAGACACAAGACATGAGTTAATGACTGTTAAGTTGATAAATCTTTAATTGTCCTGCGCTAATGACATGTTGACCACACACTTATAAATGACGGAGGGCCAGTTTGTGACCTTTTAGGCCTCCAACGGGGATGCAACAGTCACATTCTTATTAGTATGTCATCCCTGTGTGATGAGTAGAATGCTATAGTTCTACCAGAATGAATGCATGCTAACACTGATGTTTATAAATGTTATATTGGTGTTATTTTTGAGAAAAAATAAAAACTAAAATGTTTTTTCAAAAAAACTCAGATGTAAATTTTTTTCCGTTTTTTTCCGGTTTTTATGGTTCTTGAATGAATAGAAAAAAACATTTTAGCTTTTATTTTTTCTCAAAAATAACACCATTATATTATAAACATCAGTGTTAGAATGCATTGACTTAGGGCCCTTTCACATCAGCGGTTTTTTGAAATCGCGAGGAGATGCGGTGAAAAAACCGCATCTGCCGCGATTACCGCATACCGGCTGCACTTGCGGCGCGGTTGCGGTTTTTGCCATGCAAAGTATAGGCGTACTTGCGGCAGGTGCGGCAAGTGCGGTTTTGCACTTGCGGCAGGTGCGGCCGCGAAAAAAAACGCGGTCAGCCGCGGTTTTTTTCGCGGCCGCACCTGCCGCAAGTGCAAAACCGCACTTGCCGCACCTGCCGCAAGTACGCCTATACTTTGCATGGCAAAAACCGCAACCGCGCCGCAAGTGCAGCCGGTATGCGGTAATCGCGGCAGATGCGGTTTTTTCACCGCATCTGCCGCGATTTTCAAAAAACGCTGATGTGAAAGGGCCCTTAACCAGTGTGCTGCTATTATTTTTGATTTTATATATATATATATATATATATATATATATATATATATATATTGTAAGATATACTGGCAATATTGTGCATGGCTGGTATACATCGCACAAGCGGAGGTCTGTTGCAATGTAAATGTGAATGGTTTCACTGTAACTTGCAGCATTACACAAGAGGGTTAAATACATGCAGGTCTGTGTGTCTAATTGAACACACATCTTCACCTGTTCTGTAATGTAAACAAGGCCTTTCACCCTTCCTCTTTGTGAACCATATGGCAGACAAACAGGTCTGAGACTGGAGCTGGGGCTCCTGTAAGTCCAAGTGGTACTTAAAGGGAACCTGTCACCTCATCTAGCCCTCCTAACCTATGAATACCTGTCCCTGCAGCCTCAAACTACTTTAGTAACCATCCTTGTCTGAGCTTTTACAGCTATATACAAGTTCAATAAATCGTTTTGTAAATTTACACTCTCTATGTCGATTGGACATTCCAAAAGGGGTCTTTGACAAGTGGGCAGTGTCTCCAGGGCTGCGCTCCCTCTGCCTTGCTGCTAAAATTACGCCCTGATGGGCGTAATGCTTGTTTTCTGAGCGCGGACATGATTCAAGTCACGTGATGCCGGCCGGCATCGCGTCACTTCCAGTCGGCGTATCGCTGGGTGTTATCAACGCATTCGCCGCCCTCCGAGCATGCACAGATGTCATGCTGAAGGCAGCTGGTGCGCTGAGTACACCCAGCGACCTGAAGTGACGTGATCCTGGCATCACGTGACCCGCGTCATAGCAATGTGGCAATAGGCAGGGAATTTGAATCATACCCGCGCTCAGGAAACGAGCATTACACCCATCAGTGCGTAATTTTAGCAGCAAGGTGGGGAGAGCACGGCCCTGGAGACACTGCCTACTCGTCAAAAAACCCTTTTGGAATGCTCATCCGACATGGAGAGTTTAAGTTTACAAAACAATTTATTGAACTTGTATATAACTGTAAAAGTTCAGACAGGGATGGTTACTAAAGAAGTTTGATGCTGCAGGGACAGGTTATTCGTAGGTTAAGGAGGGCTAGATGAGGTGACAGGTTCCCTTTAAGGCCCGGTGGATATGGATTCACGAAGGGTACTTACACGGAGCAAGTCCAAAGACCTGGTGGGTGCTCACTGAATGCAGCCTACTGGACAGCATGACTGGCAGAACCCAATGTGAATACTGCTAAGCTGCAAGAGCAGGTAAACCCTGAGTGGGATATTGTATGCTGACTGAGGTCAGTAAATGAGCAGCGAGGGATATCCACGGTTGAAACGGACTAGTGATCACAAACACTTCCCTAATGTGTGCGGTATACCTGCTAAAGATAATGAACTGTATGTTGTTCATGTTATATGTGTCAAATGCTAGATGGAGGCCTGATATCTCCCCGGGAGGGCGGTAATGTGACGATGGGGTAGGCTTTGCAGCACTGAAAATCTCTCCTCCCCAAGTGCTCACCCACCCATCCCCGCTCTTCCCCCTACATGCTCTCTGTCATGTTCTCTCTTCTTTAACCTATGTACCCATGTGCTCTCCCCCTTGTATGCTCACTCTCTTCTCTTCCGGTGCAGTGTTCTTTCATCATGCTTTCTCTTGTTAAAATGAAAACAAAGTATGTAAAAGGTATCATTTTATTAACATGGAAAAATGTAACACAAACTGTGCTTTAGTTTACGTTGTATGAAACATAAGCAGAATCAGAAACACATATATCTATCTATGTATTCATCTTTAATGGATCTAGTGTATTATCGAGTATTCTTAATGCGGCCGTCACGCTACGATATCGCGAAAGATATCGCTTGAACGCGCCAGATTTAAAATCCGCTATGAATCATATCGTGCGTGTTGTTACGGCAAGATACTGCGAGCGAGAATTGATGAAATCGCAAAATCGAGATCGTACTACCGGAGCTCAGATCTTGGGGATGATGCGATTTACGATCTGTCTCATCGTGGGTTATAACACCGATGAACGATCTCCCAGCGGCAGAGCCTATGCTGGAGATGGTAACCTATGGTACCGTCGGGTACTACAGCGACGCGCGGGCTAGTAACCGTAGTGTACCATAGTAACCAGCGATCTCGTGGTCCACATCGCTGTGAGTCTGCCTGTGTGACAGCACACAGCGTGTCAGCGATTTGTAAGCGATCGCGCGTGCACGTGATCGCTTACAATATCGCTAGCGATATCTTAGCGTGTGACGGCCGCTTATATAGATCTATATCTATGTTTTTGTCATCTGTGTCTCAATCTATATTTAATGTATGAATGTCATTTCTTCTTTTCTATGTGTCATCGATGTATGTCTCATGTACCTATCATATATCAATGTAAGGCGGCCGTCAGACGCTACAATATCGTGAGCGATATTGTTAGCGATCACGTGCATGCGCGATCGCTAACGATTTCGCTCACATACTGGTGAGTGTCACACAACAGACTCACCAGCGATGTGGACGCCGAATGGCTGGTAACTATGGTACACATCGGGTTACTAGGGCGGCGGGCTTATGTAACCCGACGTTTACCAATTTACCATCTCCCAGCATAGGCTCTGCCGCTGGAGATCGTTCATCGTGGTTGTCACACCCACGATGAGCAGATTGAACAAGCGTTTATCGCTTGTATGGCTCTCGGTCTCTTTTAAATGCGATGTCACGATCAAGCGATTTTTATTGTAAAATCACTTGATTGCATGCAGCGAGTCACAAACTATAACGCTTAAGCGATCAAAAAGCAGATCACTTAACGATATCGTTAGCAATATTGAACGTTGTTGACGTCCGCCTATGTTATCTATCTAGCAGCTATGTATGTATTTCATTATCAACATCTATGCATCTCATATCTATGTAGCTATTTATCATGTATCGATATCTATTACTATGGACCACAACCCTGAGGTTGAGTTTTGGTGAATAGCCATCCCACCCATCTCATTAAAGGTAACCGTTAACGCTTCAATGTTGAACGATATCCTAACGATCTAGTGGCCGCATGGTCGTTAGGAAACGTTTTTAGAGATTGTTGGAGATGTCACACTCCTAAATATTGTGGATTGACGCACAACGATCCAGCGAGCAGGTATCGTTCGCACAACCAGCGAGATACCTGCTCATTGCTGTGAATGGGCGATAGTCGTGAACGACAAGTTATCGCGGTTTATCACACAACGATAGCAGCAGGTTGGTGATCGTGGATATGAGAACATGTTTTCAAATCTGCGATCACCGATCCAACGATTTATCGTAATTGAATCTGTGTCACACGCAACGAAGTAGTATGATGTCGCTGGAACGACTCCAAACCCGTGATGTTTCAACGTGTAACGCGGCCTTAACTGTTCACAAAGTACCAGCCTTAATGAAGTTAATTTAAGTCTCTCAGTACCAGTGACTCTGTAGAATTAAATCTGGGTTTATATCATCGGATTACAAACTGGATGACGCATATCTCCCCTGTGATCACCTTGCAATATGAAATATCTATCTATATCTCATAGCTATCATCTATCTTTGTCTATGTGCATCTATCTATGTATCCATCTATCTACAGTGTTGCCAAAAGTATTGACACCCCTGCAATTCTATCAGATAATACTCAGTTTCTTCCTGAAAATGATTGCAATCACAAATTCTTTGGTATTATTATCTTCATTTAATTTGTCTTCAATGAAAAAAAAACACAAAAAGAATTGTCCTAAAGCCAAATTGGATATAATTCCACACCAAACATAAAAAAGGGGGTGGACAAAAGTAATGGAACTGTTAGAAAAATCATGTGATGCTTCTCTAATTTGTGTAATTAACAGCACCTGTAACTTACCTGTGGCACCTAACAGGTGTTGGCAATAACTAAATCACACTTGCAGCCAGTTGACATGGATTAAAGTTGACTCAACTCTGTCTGTGTCCTTGTGTGTACCACATTGAGCATGGAGAAAAGAAAGAAGACCAAAGAATGTCTGAGGACTTGAGAAACCAAATTGTGAGGAAGTATGAGCAATCTCAAGGCTACAAGTCCATCTCCAAAGACCTGAATGTTCCTGTGTCTATCGTGCGCAGTGTCATCAAGAAGTTTAAAGCCCATGGCACTGTGGCTAACTTCCCTAGATGTGGACGGAAAAGAAAAATTGACGAGAGATTTCAACGCAAGATTGTGCGGATGGTGGATAAAGAACCTCGACTAACATCAAACAAGTTCAAGCTGCCCTGCAGTCCGGGGGTACAACAGTGTCAACCCATACTATCCGTCGCGTCTGAATGAAAAGGGACTGTATGGTAGGAGACCCAGGAAGACCCCACTTCTTACCCGAGACATAAAAAAGCCAGTCTGGAGTTTGCCAAATTTTACCTGAGAAAGCCTAAAACGTTTTGAAAGAATGTTCTCTCTTTTTGGGCAAAGGCATCAACATAGGGTTTACAGGAGAAAAAAAGAGGCATTCAAAGAAAAGAACACGGTACCTACAGTAAAACATGGCGGAGGTTCCATGATGTTTTGGGGTTGCTTTGCTGCCTCTGGCACTGGACTGCTTGACCGTCTGCACGGCATTATGAAGTCTGAAGACTACCAGCAAATTTTGCAGCATAATGTAGGGCCCAGTGTGAGAAAGATGGGTCTCCCTCAGAGGTCATGGGTCTTCCACCAGGATAATGAGCCTAAACACACTTGAAAAAGCACTAGAAAATGGTTTGAGAGAAAGCACTGGAGACTTGTAAGGTGGCCAGCAATGAGTCCAGACCTGAATCCCATAGAACACCTGTGGAGAGATCTAAAAATGGCAGTTTGGAGAAGGCACCCTTCAAATATCAGGGACCTGGAGCAGTTTGCCAAAGAAGAATGGTCTAAAATTCCAGCAGAGCATTGTAAGAAACTCATTGATGGTTACCGGAAGCGGTTGATCGCAGTTATTTTGGCTAAAGGTTGTGCAACCAAGTATTAGGCTGAGGGTGCCAATACTTTTGTCTGGCTCATTTTTGGAGTTTTGTGTGAAATGATCAATGTTTTGCTTTTTGCTTCATTCTCTTTTGTGTTTTTTCATTGAAGACAAATTAAATAAAGATAATAATACCAAAGAATTTGTGATTGCAATCATTTTCAGGAAGAAACTGAGTATTATCTGACAGAATTGCAGGGGTGTCAATACTTTTGGCCAACACTGTATGTACCTATGTCTATGTGATATTATGTACGGTATATATTACTGTAAATATCTATAGATTTATAATACTATGTACCGTATATACTCATGTATAAGCTGACTTTTTCACCCAAAAATTGGGCTGAAAAGTCCCCCCCTCGGCTTATACACGAGTCATATACTTTTCTGTGAAGTGGGGGCTGTGTTCGGGAGCAGGAGGAGGCAGGAGAAGGCTGGAGGAGGTGGGGGGGAAGGCTGCAATGTGAGCGGCTCGTGACGTGGTGCCGCTCATAACTTATTCATGATATGCACTGCATCCCCCGCCCATCCGCGGGGGGAGCAGTGCATATCGCCTTACAGCCCCCCAGCACGGGGTATACAGCCCCCCACATCCCTCACAGTATGGCGCCCCCCCCTCCATGCTGCCGCTGCTGTACAATAAATAGTGTTATTATCTCACCGGCCTGGTCTCAATGAATCCTCCCTCCTCCCTGCGTGTCATGTGACCGGGGCTCATGGCGATGACGTCACCGGCCGGTCACATGACACGCAGCCTCGCAGGGAGGAGGGAGGATTCACTGAGACCGGGCCGGTGAGATAATAACACTGTATTTATTGTACAGCAGCGGCAGCATGGAGGGGCAGCCTGAGCCTGGGGGCCTGTGCACCCTGTGCACACTGAGCCTGGGGGCCTGTGCACCCTGTGCACCCTGAGCCTGGGGGCCTGTGCACACTGAGCCTGGGGGCCTGTGCACACTGAGCCTGGGGGCCTGTGCACACTGAGCCTGGGGGCCTGTGCACCTTGTGCCTGGGGGCCTGTATACCCTGTGCCTGGGGGCCTGTATACCCTGTGCTGGAGTCCACCCTCGGCTTATACGCGAGTCAATAAATTTTCCCAGTTTTTGGGGGCAAAAGTAGGGGGGTCGGCTTATACACGGGTCGGCTTATACACCAGTATATACGGTATGTATATCTATGTGATGTTTATCATCTACCTCTAAATCATATATATATATTAATCATATTACAAATAAAATAGATTAATTTAAAACATTTTTATAAACCACATTCCTTGTAAAAGTTGTATTACTATTACATAACTTTCCTTGAAGTGATGTATTAATAACATTCACTTTGACATGGGAGTGTTGCTTCACTCTGGAGAAAGCATCATATAGCTGCCCATGTCCAAAGGCTGGTTCAGGTAAATAAATACCGACTCGATTGAGGGTCTGTCCTTTGGACATGTTAATAGTCATGGCGAATGCAGGTTTGACTGGAAACTGTCGTCTTCTTAATTTAAAGGGTAACCCAGTCTCGGAAGGACACAAATGTATATGTGGAATAAATACTATGTCTTTTTTGACAAATCCAGAAATCACTTTAGCCTGTATGATGTTGGGGTGTAAGGCAGTGACAATCAGCCAAGTTCCATTGCAGAGACCTTTGTTGGTGGTATGGTTTCGCAGTAGCTTGACAATGGTGCCAATGTTAAGTTGTAGCCGATGCTGGCATTCCCGATGGCGTCAGTGAATTTAAAAATTCCACTGGGTACTGTTCATGTTCATTAGCATCCACAGAATCGTCGCTTGTATATAAAGTGTACTCGCCACTTATTCTATCCATTATTTGAGAGTTGAGAAAGTGTACATCTTCATTTTTTGGACAGAGTATTGCATGTGATGCTGCAGTGTTAACACTTTCTTTGTCATTGACATTTATAGTAATGTTTTGTCCATACATGTCATCACAAAGCAGCCATTGGACAGCATGTCAGGGGGAATTTCTATGACATCATCTCCAAGGTTGGGTTCATTTGACAGCTCACAGTTTCCAAGTTTAAGCATCCAACTGCTGTATTCAGGATCACTGGAGCGCATGTTATTCAATGGCGGCATTCTTGTAAAGTTGTTCCATTGTTTTGAATATTTAACACAGCAATCTACAATTTCTGTTCTTGTTGCATTAGCAAGTACAGGAAGGCATTGTCTGAAATCTCCAAGGGTACTTGATTTTTGTCAGCAACATGTGTTGTCATGACATCACGTAGAAGTCTATCAATAACATTCAAAGCATGGTTTTATGCCATTTGTGCACGCATCAGTGATAAAAAGTTTAGTATGTTGTAACTTTTTGGCTGCGTTGATATCCCTTTTAATCCTGGAAACAGAAGTTTCATTGATAGGAATTGGTATGCCGTAAAGCAGGGGTTGGGACCCTTTTTCTGTCGGGGGCCATTTGGAAATTTATACCAACCTTCGGGGGCTGCACAAAATTATCAACGTGAAAATTATCCTGCCGTTATTGGTTAAACTATCAACTCCACCTCCCCCCCCCCTACTGTGGTGGGTGGAGCTAATTTTCCTTGACGTGGCTGTGATGTTAGGTGATATTGATCATGTTGCTTTACAACTGTTTCGAGGTTTCTTAGAGCTATACACATCACCCGAGAGGCTGGAGCATATACAGTACAGACCAAAAGTTTGGACACACCTTCTCATTCAAAGAGTTTTTTGTATTTTCATGACTATGAAAATTGTAGATTCACACTGAAGGCATCAAAACTATGAATTAACACATGTGGAATATAATTAACAAAAAAGTGTGAAACAACTGAAAATGTGTCTTATATTCTAGGTTCTTCAAAGTAGTCACCTTTTGCTTTGATGACTGCTTTGTACACTCTTGGCATTCTCTTGATGAGCTTCAAGAGGTAGTCATCGGAAATGGTTTTCACTTCACAGGTGTACCCTGTCAGGTTTAATAAGTGGGATTTCTTGCCTTATAAATGGGGTTGGGACCACCAGTTGTGTTGTGCAGAAGTCTGGTCTGAGACACAGCTGATAGTCCTACTGAATAGACTGTTAGAATTTGTATCATGGCAAGAAAAAAGCAGCTAAGTAAAGAAAAATGATTGGCCATCATTACTTTAAGAAATGAAGGTCAGTCAGTCCGAAAAATTGGGAAAACTTTGAAAGTGTCCCCAAGTGCAGTTGAAAAAACCATCAAGCGCTACAAAGAAACTGGCTCACATGAGGACTGCCCCAGAATAGCAAGACCAAGAGTCATCTCTGCTGCGGAGGAGTTCACCCGAGTCACCAGCCTCAGCCCGCAGAGTTCTAGCAGCAGACACATCTGTACAACATCTGTTAAGAGGAGACTTTGTGCAGCAGGCCTTCATGGTAAAATAGCTGCTAGGAAACCACCGCTAAGGACAGGCAACAAGCCGAAGAGACTTGTTTGGGCTAAAGAACACAAGGAATTGACATTAGACCAGTGGAAATCTATGCTTTGATCTGATGAGTCCAAATTTGAGATCTTTGGTTGCAACCATCGTGTCTTTGTGTGACGCAGAAAAGGTGACTCTACATGCCTGGTTCCCACCGTGAAGCATGGAGGAGATGGTGATGGTGTGGGGATGCTACGCCAGATGACCTGGCCTCCACAGTCACCAGACCTGAACCCAATCGAGATGGTTTGGGGTGAGTTGGACCGCAGAGTGAAGGCAAAAGGGCCAACCAGTGCTAAGCATCTCTGGGAACTCCTTCAAGACATTTGGAAGACCATTTCCGGTGACTACTTCTTGAAGCTCATCAAGAGAATGCCAAGAGTGTGCAAAGCGTAATCAAAGCAAAAGGTGGCTACATTGAAGAAACCTAGAATATAAGATATATTTTCAGTTGTTTCACACTTTTTTGTTAAGTATATAATTCCACATGTGTTAATTCATAGTTTTAATGCCTTCAGTGTGAATCTACAATTTTCATAGTCCTGAAAATACAGAAAACTCTTTGAATGAGAAGGTATGTCCAAGCTTTTAGTCTGTACTGTATGTCACTGGGGAGGCTGAGACTGGGGCATAGAGATAACTGGGGAACTGGATTTAAGGAGTGCATTGTTCGTCCTCCTCGTAGCAAGTTAGCCACTATTCCTATTGTGGCTGCAGGTGAGACGATGTCTCCTTATCCATAATTTATGAGTAGATGGTATAGATAGGTTTTTTCACTTCCACCAGGGCCTCAATAAAGAAGCACTTAGGTTTAATGTGGTGTCTTGTAAAGCTTGCCTCGTAGGCAAAACGTTGCTCCCGATTCAGAGCTTTTCATCTCTGCAGCCCTTGTTAACTCATATTGCTTATCGTACTCGTCTTGAGGCTGACTTTTTTTGTTTGCTGGTCGTTGTTAATTGACATCCTCAAAAGACTTCCCATGGATTAGCAGCACCTCTTTCGTAGTGTACCCTTCACAATTGATGCAATGTGGTGTTATTGTGGTATCTATGAAAGTAGTCTTTTAAAAAATGTTCCTTAAACTCATTTCATAACTCTACGGGGTTAGTAGGGGGCCTAAAACACAGATGTAAGCAAACATCTCCCGAAGATGTGTAGGCATGTTCAGAACGGTGGCATCTATTATAATATTTTTCCAGACATTGTCATCTATTAATAAACCTAATGCAGCATGTTTAAATATTTGATGTGTAACACCTTTTACAGATTTAATGCTCTCAAAATGAGTTGGACCTTTTACATGCAATAGTAACAAACGTAAATAATATTGTTCTTAGTCTTTCACACTAACTCTTTACATTCTTCCAATTACTTTTACGCTTTGTTGCTTTCTGGGTTCCCATGTGCCTTGTTTCCAAACATAGTGTTCAGTAATTTCTTGGTAGTAATATTGATGTGCATTTAGGTCGATCTTACTAAGGTTGGAAGTTCGCCATTAGTGTGTACTTGTTATGGAGCTTTTGTTGAATGTTGTCAATGGGGTCGTCTTCATGAAAATATAGTGGCTGAGGGTTAGGCAGGTGTACCACTTACCACTAGGCAAATGATGGCGTGAGATTGTGTATGCATTGGGTAAGAAAATATTCTTCATGCAGCTTGTGGCGCACTGACATATCTGGAATCTACAAATAGGTTTGTTTCATCATGTTTGATGTCTGTTGTGTCCTTTGTATACATATTTAAACAAATATTTCACAGTTTGGATGGATGCACAAATTTTTACAATACTGCAGTGTTTTGGTTTTTTTGGTTTGTTTTGTTTTGTTTTTATCAAACATGGGTTATATGGAAGAACCCATGAATTATCAATTGTCTTTGAATGATGGTCATATGTTCTCCCAATATTTCTCCTGTAACTTCGATAGCCATCCTTTTCTTTGATGGTATATTCGTGGTATTTTTTTTGGGGAAACTTTTGGTATACTTTCCATTATCCATACAAGGGGAGTGATTGGCTTTTCCACAGGAACCATGAATCATGTTCTTAATAACAATGTAGTGGAGCTGAGGGTATTTAGTTTCATCTGGAATTTCTGCCCATACTATAATGTCCAGGTCCTTGTCAGTTCTAGGGAATCAAGTTTAATTTTAAAAACACATGCCATCGTCTGGCCTATGTTCAACCCGTTGCCACTGTTCTAAATTTTCTTTTATTTCAGTCCACTTGGAATTACATGTCATGGTTATAAACAGATCTGGTTGACCGTACTTTACTATAAACATAGCATCCTGGTAGCACTGTTGCATGTTTCTTGGACTGACTTCAAAAGATGAGGGCAAGGGGCGTGGCCTGACAGCACATGTCTGAGGCCGCATAACGCGGGAGCTCCGTGCCCAAAGGATGCAAAGCGGCTACTAAACAGGCACCGGCGGTCTTACATACCCGGAATATACCATCACCTGTGGACCCCGGTGAGTGAATGGGAAAGAGCAGGCCCCGTTCCCGCGATCCTCCCAGACGAGTCACAGACTTCTTTGCCGGCGCTCGTTCTTCTCCTGCGCCCTCCAAAATGGCGCCTCCGTCTCCTCGCGCCGCCCGCGCCTCACGGCAGGGATCCCAGCCATTTATCGGGCCCCTCGCACATGAACAGTCAGAGGCTCCTGTTACAAGAGAAGCCATGCAAGCAATGCTGACGGACCTCAGGTCCTCTCTATAGGAGGACATGAAATCCATGATGGCAGATATGAGGGGGGAAATAGAGAAGTACTTGCTATTTGTATTGTTGTTTGTTTTCAATGCACTAGGTTTGCTCTATGCTTTTCTCCCTTATCATGACCATGAGTATCTCGATTCAGTCAGTCAGTGTTAATGGCCTTAATTCCCCAGGCAAGAGGTCCGTTGTATGGCGCCAGCTGTCTAAGGGGCATGATAACATTAGAATGCACTCTAACCTGTACCCACACCAATTTTTTGCCCATGGCAAGGCCAAGAAATCAGGAGTGAGGATTTTTTTCTCTAAATCGGTGGCCTTTCAGCTCACTAACTCTGTGTCGGACCCGCAGGGGAGATTTTTGATAATTTCCTGCCTTATAAATAACGCACCCTTCGTCTGTGTACGCACCTAATTCCGGCCAAATTAAGTTTATAAAGGGTTTTCTTAACTCTCTGGGGCCATTCAAACACGGCCATACGATTGTCGCTGGCGACTTCAATATACCCATGTCAAAAGTTTAACATTGCACAGCTCCCTCCCAATCCAGGAGCGAAATGGGCCCTTTAATATTTTCGCATAATCATGACATTTGGTGGTATCTCCATTGCACGGAGAGAGATTATACCTTTTTGTCCTCGAGACATCACACATATAGCAGAATCGACTATATCCTGGTTGACGATGTAGCTTTCCCCCATTGTGTCTCAGCAGACATCGGAAATATTTCCTGGTCTGATCACGCCCCTGTCACTCTTTGTTTATCCTACCCAAGTAATCTACGACCCCCAGCTTAGTGGCGTTTCAATGACAGCTTATTAAAGGATTATAGAATTTTTTTCCATTAATGATGGCCGGATATGTTTCTGACGACTCTCTCTGGTTTGCCCACAAGGCTGTGGTACAGGGAGCCCTCATTAAGCTCGCTGCAGTCACTGAGTGGAAATACACCGCCTCTCTGTGTTCTGCTCTTGTCGCCTTGAGACTCCTAGAGGCCCAACATAAGCAATCCCCCTCCCCACTACTTCTCAAAGAAGCTAACTGAGATTCTGCTTCGGATACGTCACTTTCTTTTGCATAGAGCGGAAAAAGACATTAAAAAGGCTAGGGCTAAATTTTACTCCATGGGCGATAGAGCGGGCGCTATGCTCGCTAGAAGGTTAAGAAACATGAAACTCAGTCTAAAGTCCCATTTCTGATTAAAACGGGCGGATCACGCGTGTACAATTCGATTGACATTGCGGATGAATTCGCCTCTTATTATACTTCCCTCTACAATTTAAAGGAGGACCCAACTGTCCCACAGCCTTCCCTAGATTTTATAAAATCCTTTCTGGATAGGGCAAACCTCCACAATGTCTCCTCGGCCTACCTCTCCCAACTCAATAGTCCTCTCCCAAGCCATTCTCTCCGCTGAAAAACAGTCCTCCCCGGGCCCAGATGGCTTTTCCTTTTCTTATTATTCCCATTTTAGTACTCAGCTCTTCCCCTATCTCCTCCGTCTTTTTAATTATTGTCAGGAGTCGGGCGTAATAAGGGCAGAAGGTTTAGAAGCTTCTATAGCCACTCTCCCTAAAAAGTGAAAACCCCCTACTTCACCTGGGAACTTTCGCCCGATAGCATTGCTGAACTGCGATGTGAATTTATACGCCAAAATTTGGGCCAATAGACTGATGCCAGTATTTCCATCATTGGTGCATCCAGACCAGGTTCGGTTCTCAGCCGGACGACAGACTAGAGATGGCATGAAATGTTTTATTGACCTGCTGGATGTGGTGGCGAGGGAGAGCCTCCCCAGTGTATTCCTGTCCCTGGATGCCGAAAAGGCTTTTGACAGAGTACACTGGGGCTTCATAGGAGAGGTATTGCAGAAATTTGGTTTAACCGGTCAGATAGCTAGTGCAATTATGGCTCTATACTCAAACTCCTGTGCCTCGATCCGTGCCTCTGGGTTTCGCTTGAAGGTGTTTACCATCTCTAATGGCACACGGCAGGGCTGCCCCTCTCCCCTCTCATCTTTGCTCTCGTCATGGAGCCCCTCGCTGCTATCATTAGACATAGTCCGCAAGTCAGGGGAGTACTAGTCTGTGATCTGGAGCACAAAATTGGGCTGTATTCTGACGACGTCGTCCTGACCAGTACCGATCCCATGGTCTCCCTGGATGCAATCACGTCCCATCCTGAAGACTTTTGATTGGCGTCCTTTTATAAGCTTAATCTAACAAAATCCACTCTCTTCCCCCTATATCTCTCAACAACCTCGCAGATGCAAATTCAATCTAAATACCCCTTTTTTTTTTTTGGTCCACTGTCGGCTTCACGTATTTGGGGATTAAGATTACGCACCTAGCTGACATTGTCCGCACCAACTGTGAAACTGTCCTGTCCACTATTAAATCCGAACTCTCCAAATACTCACAACCCCTTCTCTCATGGATGGCGAGAATTCAAATAATTAAGATGCTCGTTCTGCCACAGATAATATACCTTTTCAGATGCCTCACTATTCTCATTCCCAGTAAATATCTTTCGCCATTTTAATCAGCCATAGACCGCTATATATGGAATAACAAGCCACAGTCTCCCGCCATATCATGACTTTACCGTATGACAGGGGAGGCCTGGGGGTTCCTAAGATTTTAGCGTATCATAGAGCCTCTCTTTTGGAATCGGCTAAAATTTGGTGGGAAGGGGAATCCGCACTTCCATGGTTTAGTATAGAATCACACTTCGCCCCACGAGGATCCCTCCGATTGCTCCTAGAAATGTCAACACTTATGGTCCCCTCTCATCTCTCCCATTTGCGGACAATGATGTCCTTAACTACAACGTGGTCCATGTATAGCCCATTATTCCTTACTTATTTACACAGATATACAGTTAGGGCCAGAAATATTTGGACAGTGACACAATTTTCGCGAGTTGGGCTCTGCATGCCACCACATTGGATTTGAAATGAAACCTCTACAACAGAATTCAAGTGCAGATTGTAACGTTTAATTTGAAGGGTTGAACAAAAATATCTGATAGAAAATGTAGGAATTGTACACATTTCTTTACAAACACTCCACATTTTAGGAGGTCAAAAGTAATTGGACAAATAAACATAACCCAAACAAAATATTTTTATTTTCAATATTTTGTTGCGAATCCTTTGGAGGCAATCACTGCCTTAAGTCTGGAACCCATGGACATCACCAAACGCTGGGTTTCCTCCTTCTTAATGCTTTGCCAGGCCTTTACAGCCGCAGCCTTCAGGTCTTGCTTGTTTGTGGGTCTTTCCGTCTTAAGTCTGGATTTGAGCAAGTGAAATGCATGCTCAATTGGGTTAAGATCTGGTGATTGACTTGGCCATTGCAGAATGTTCCACTTTTTTGCACTCATGAACTCCTGGGTGGCTTTGGCTGTATGCTTGGGGTCATTGTCCATCTGTACTATGAAGCGCCGTCCAATCAACTTTGCAGCATTTGGCTGAATCTGGGCTGAAAGTATATCCCGGTACACTTCAGAATTCATCCGGCTACTCTTGTCTGCTGTTATGTCATCAATAAACACAAGTGACCCAGTGCCATTGAAAGCCATGCATGCCCATGCCATCACGTTGCCTCCACCATGTTTTACAGAGGATGTGGTGTGCCTTGGATCATGTGCCATTCCCTTTCTTCTCCAAACTTTTTTCTTCCCATCATTCTGGTACAGGTTGATCTTTGTCTCATCTGTCCATAGAATACTTTTCCAGAACTGAGCTGGCTTCTTGAGGTGTTTTTCAGCAAATTTAACTCTGGCCTGTCTATTTTTGGAATTGATGAATGGTTTGCATCTAGATGTGAACCCTTTGTATCTACTGTCATGGAGTCTTCTCTTTACTGTTGACTTAGAGACAGATACACCAACTTCACTGAGAGTGTTCTGGACTTCAGTTGATGTTGTGAACGGGTTCTTCTTCACCAAATAAAGTATGCGGCGATCATCCACCACTGTGGTCATCCGTGGACGCCCAGGCCTTTTAGAGTTCCCAAGCTTACCAGTCAATTCCTTTTTTCTCAGAATGTACCCAACTGTTGATTTTGCTACTCCAAGCATGTCTGCTATCTCTCTGATGGATTTTTTCTTTTTTTTCAGCCTCAGGATGTTCTTCTTCACCTCAATTGAGAGTTCCTTTGACCGCATGTTTTCTGGTCACAGCAACAGCTTCCAAATGCAAAACCACACACCTGGAATCCACCCCTGACCTTTTAACTACTTCATTGATTACAGGTTAACGAGGGAGACGCCTTCAGAGTTAATTGCAGCCCTTAGAGTCCATTGTCCAATTACTTTTGGTCCCTTGAAAAAGAGGAGACTATGCATTACAGAGCTATAATTCCTAAACCCTTTCTCCGATTTGGATGTGGAAACTCTCATATTGCAGCTGGGAGTGTGCACTTTCAGCCCATATTATATATATAATTGTATTTCTGAACATGTTTTTGTAAACAGCTAAAATAACAAAGCTTGTGTCACTGTCCAAATATTTCTGGCCCTAACTGTATACCGCTTAAGGCAATAGAACAAAAATTATAGGTTCCCTCTCTCTCTCTCTTGCAATGGACTACCTGTGGGATTCTGCTGGTCTCTGATTTGTATGATGAAGACTGTTTGTGCTCTTTTATAGAGTTAGTTAAGACATAACCTCCCTAAATCGGTATTCTTTCAATACCTTCAGTCACGTCATTTTTTACGGACCAGTCATTTATCCTTTGAAGCTCCCCCCCTGATTGATAACCCGGTCCAAAGATTTTTTAAACCAAAGTCTTCTTTTCATCACGACATCTCTATAATATATAAAGCCCTCATTGCTCCTGATGGTGATTCTAAACTCCATTTCATGACAAATTGGGAGACAGATCTTTCCTTTTCAACTTCACTCTCGGACTGGAGATCAACCTTTACCCTCTTCCAAATTTACCTCCTGTATTAGCCATCTAGAGCAATCCAAGAAGCTTCATTTGCATTGGTACTTGACTCCTGCTCGCCTTGCAAAATTTTATCCTGTTTCCTCGCCATTGGGCTGGAAAAATTGTAATTTCATTGGGTCGACTGTACACCTCTGGTGGGATTGTCCAAATCTTCAGGCCTTCTGGCGATGGGTGGAGGCTATGATTTCAGAGGTTATTAGGATACCCTTTGTTTTAACCGGACCTCTGTCTTTACTGGGTATTTCGTTGCCTAATTTCCCTACCCTTCTTCAGCCGGTGATATCCAATGTCTTGATGGCAGCAAGGCAATGTGTTGCCAAATATTGGAAATCCCCCACCATTCCTACTGGAGATGAGCTCATTTATCGTGTAAACCTTCATTACCATTATGAGACCTCCTTATCACATAATATCACTAGGAAGAATAATCTCCTCTCGTGGTAGGATCCTTGGTCCTCTTTCCCCTATTTTATTGCTTCTTAATGTACACTGTTGAACCTATGAATTGGTACTCTTGTATTGACCATTTATACTTATTTCCTTGTCCCTTTCTCCACTTCTTCCTCCCCCCTCTCTTGCTCCTTTCCCCCTCCCACCTCCAGAACCCCTTTCTGGGATGATGTACATCCCTGCGGTTGTTTGGTATTATGTAGTGTTTGAAATACTTAATAAAAATTGATTGGTTCAAAAAAAAATGAGGGCAAAATTACTGTCTTTCCAATTGGGATGCCCTTTTCAATAGATTTTTTTTAGTAAATGTTCTTGTAGGAGGCAATAATCTTTCACTTTTAAATGTTTCTGGTGCATTTTGATGTAATGAAGACGATTTAGCTTCAATTTTGACATGTGCATCGACCAAATATTGCTGGGTGAGTTTGTCACGATTCACTGGTGTATTAAATCCCTTCCTGACCGATAATATGTAGCTATAGTTGGGTTATTTTTCATGCACTATTTCTCTGTTGTTTTAGACTGTCATGACAACCTTGGTCTCCATAAGAAAAAATGATAAGATACAGCAGAGCTTGTAAATTGCTATGGAAGATGCTAATACTTGTGTTTTTGGAGTCACATGGTTGCATGGATCAGGTTTTAAATGAATATGTCTCTATTGAAGGGAGGCTCACCATCATCATTCTGAAAGACAACTGCTACTTCACTCACTGTTGGGTTGTTGTATCGCCTTGGATCTTGAGTCCTATCTTGCTTAACCCCTTCATGACCGGGAAATTTTTCATTTTTCAATTTCGTTTTTTGCTCCCCTGCTTCCAAGAGCCATAACTTTTTTATTTTTCTGTCAATATAGACATATGATGGCTTGTTTTTTGCTGGACGAGATGTACTTTCATATGCAATAATTTATTTTACCATATAGTGTACAGGGAAATTGCAAAAAAATTCTAAATGCAGTGAAATTGCAAAAAAGTGCAATAACACGTTTGTTTTTTGGGTATTTTAGTCGCCATGTTCACTATATGGTAAAACCGACATGACGGGGTGATGCCTCGGGTCGGTACGTGTTCGTGGACACCCAACATGTATACCTTTATTGGTATCTAGGTGGTGAAAAAAAATTCAGAAGTTTGCAAAAAAACAAAAACTGATTCTTTGCGCCATGTTCTGCGACCCGTAGCGTCCTTATTTTTCAGGATCTGGGGCTGTTTGACTGGTCTCCCTGACTACCGCCACGTGACGCGCCTCGTCATTTCCGGTTTGCGTCTGCTTGCTTAACCGCTTAGCAACGCAACCAGGTGTACGCTCTTAGGCCTTGGCCGGACCAGGAGGCGGCGACTACATACACCGGTATTTAAGCTCTACATTCACGCTGCCCAGACATCCCCTGACGAAGCCGCAACCCCTTGCGGCGACACGCGTTGGAAGGGCTGTCTCGGGTTCCCGCACTTGTGTACCATACTCCCTATACTTACTGGTAACTAGCAGCGCTATGTCTCCCGACATTGCCTCCACATTTTAGCTGAGGGCACTTTCTTAGGTCTCTGCATGATCACTGGCTGTGATCATAGGTCGTTTGACTAGAGAGAGATCCTATCTCTCCTATATTTGTTATGGTGATGTGTAGTGTTACCTCCAGACTGGCATCTTGGTGATTCACTGTTTACTCTACAGTCTAATTGGATTATTCAGCCTAATTGCCTGAGGTGACTCACACTATCCAGTTCTATGTGTAAAACTCTTAGACCTGTTAAACATTAGCATTTGCTTAAGATACTTGTAACACCTAACACTTGAGACCATCTAGTGCCCCTGAGACTAATGTGTTATCTACAAACACAGTGCTACTGTGTATTACATCTTACTTACCACATATGGGTATAGGGAGGTTTGTAATTATGTATTCCCAGTTTTGGGATAATGTACTGTATCCTTATTGATCACCCACGTACATGTTGTTGTCCAGTGCAACTGCCTAAACGGGTGTTGTAGAGGGATATACATTCTATCACTTACTGTATGACGGTCAATTTTTGCTGGTTATGATCTGTACTGTGAAGTGTATTATATATGCAGATTGCTGACACATACCAGCGTCACTTTCCATTGACCTGTGTTATATGTATATCTATATTACCCATGATAACTGCACTGTATTACATGCTATTTTAGCTTCAGGATAATCTTATACCTTACATATTGTGGGCTATTCATCTATTGTTGATGTCTATAAGTACATTTGCTTATTTCACTAAGCATGGGAACCCTTGATCTCGGTTTTTAAATTGGTTTTATATATATTTGTCTGGATTTGTGTGAATAAAATCATATATGTATATTTTTGACTATATACCTGTGTGCTCCCATTTTTATGCCATGTCTGTTTCTTATATATACTTTGTGAATTTCGTGGCATGGTGAGCACCTGGATCATATTTACCCCTATATTGTGGTGCTCCTCTTAGCCTTTTTTACGATCTGGGGCTGTTTGACGGCTTATTTTTTGCGTCTTGATCTAACGTTTCTAATGATACCATTTTTGGGGGATCCGCAGTTGTGATAGCCCATTATTGCATTTTATAGCAATGTTGCAGCGACCAAAAAAACTGAATTTTGGCGTTTGGACCATTTTTTTCCGTTACAGAGTTTATGGCGCTCATTAACGGATTTAATATGATGATAGATCGGGCGATTCTGAACGCGGTGATACCAAACATACCGTATATTTTTTTTATTTTTTTAATACTTTTATTGTGATTGGGGGAAAAGCGGGGGGGGTGATTTGAACTTTTATTTTATTTTATTTTTTATACAGGTTTTTAAAAATTTTATTAATCAATTCATTCTTATTTTTACACTGCCTCTTTAAGAGGCACTTGCTGCACAATCCGATCGCTTCTGGGAGATACTGATGAGCTGCAGCTCATCTGTATCTCCCAGAATCACGACCGTGTTGTGGTTGGCAGCGCCTGCCAACCACTACACATAATTGCGCTCTGACAGCATCCGGGGTCTAGCCAGCACCCCGGGTTGTCACGTGAGCGCAGGAGATCCCGCGATGCTATCACAGGATCTCCGGAGCAGGCGGGGAACAGTGCGTTCCCCGCCTTGGATCCCGCTGTCAGCGATTGACGGCGGGATCCAAGGGGTGAACAGCGCCAATCGGATCCCGGATCTGATCGGTGCTGTTACCCCGACATCTCAGCTGATGAGATCAGCTGAGATGTCGGAGCTTTGAAGTGAGCGCGCTCACATCAAAGCCCCCTTACCGGCCCAGGACGTTATACAACGTCCTGAGTCGGCAAGGTGTTAATGGCCATTGTGATGGTTGGCATGAAAGTTTCATTTTGATGAGCTTTGATCTTTTCTTGTTCTTCAAAGTTGTGTAGCATTCGATAGGCAGCAGCGAATGGATTGATAGCATTCAATTGATCAGCAGTAATGTTCATCAATGTAGGATGACATTTTTCATTTGCTTTTATTTTGAGTCTGAGTTCATTAGCGTTAGCAGTATCCAATACTATAAAGTTAAGCAAATTTTGGTTGGTCTTCCTCAGTTTGATGTAGTGTGCCTGTTCGATGACAGATCTGTCCATCTATGCGAAAACAGTATTGGCCACGTCCAGGGGGTGGTGAAATACTTGCTTCCATGGAGGCAAAAGCAAAAGAACTGTTAGAGGAACTGTGTCCCTCCCTGGTGCCTTCCAAACTGAAAGCACCACAGAATGCAATGTGTCTGCTGCATTCAGGGAAGGGTCCCCCCCATCCGTAAGCTATAAAAGTCCGGAAGGACTTACTGGTTATGGAGTCATCGCTGTTCTCGGGTGTCCTCCCTGCCTCCTGGTTCTGTGTGTCTCCCCTCCTCGCCCACTCATGCACCTCAACGTCTGAAGTCACGCAGGTGCAGAGCGAGCAATAGTTTGAAGCGGGTTCTGGCAGCTGAAACGCCTCTTGCCCGTGACATCAGCTCCAGTGCCCAACCTGCTCCAGATTATGTTGTATGCACACAGCGGGGCAGGCTCCGGCGCTGACATCACGGGGGCAGGAGGCATTTCAGCTGTCGGGACCAGTTGCAAACCATTGCTCGCTCTGTACCTGCATGACTTCAGATGTTGAGGCGCATGAGCGGGTGAAGAGGGAAGACACACAGAGCCAGGAGGTGGAACAGAGAAGAGGGAGGCGGGGAGGACACCCAGGAACAGCAATGACTCCATACTCAGTAAGTCCCTCTGGACTCGTTATCTCCACACTTTCTAAAGTGTTTTTTACAGCTTACAGGGGGGGTTGGAACATGGGAGACTCCTTCCCTGAATGCAGCAGACACGCTGAATTCAGTGGTGCTTTCAGTTTGGAAATTTTTGCTGAATTAACTTTCTCCTTGCATCAACTTTTTAAAGTTTTCAGGATACTGTAGTAAAGGTAGATGAACGTTACTTTTCTGACAGTAGTGTGTAAACATTCCATCAGAAAGGGTTTCAGCGTAAAAATTCATAGACTGGCAATGTGGACATAGATGGTTCATGGAACCACAGCTGTGTTTTTCAATGGTATGTTTATCTTGGGTACAATTTTTTGCTTGTAATTGAATGTTATATCTTGCCATTGGAGATTGTTGCTGACCAGTTTGAGTTGAGCTAATGCAGTTTTATGTAACCGAATTCACTTTGAAGTAGTTGAGTCACTAGCATGTTGTGCTGGTTGAGATTTGGCATCTTGTGAGCATGGTATTGCTGTTGATACTGCAGATTTATGCTGGTGGCGCTGTTTTCGGGCAATATTATAGTGTGATAATCTAATGGCTTTTGCATCAGGGGACTTGTCTGCGAAATGCCGACGCTTATATGTATTGTCTACGTCACAGCCATGCTGTTTTTCTTCAGGTGTCTCGTTTGCGCCTAGTTGTCTTTTGTGTAGTGCATGTGCTGCTTTCCTTGCAGCGTCATTGGCATACTTTTTAGAAGGTGTCCTGTTGTTGACGGTATTTGCAATCAATTGAAAATAAATTACCACAGTTGGGGTAGGCAAAAAGCCAGTGGCTGACTGGTATGTTGGGCTGATGGCTTTTGGCACTTGTGGCTGAGGCCTGTATGTAACAGTGTTGTCCAAAACTCCCACCTTATGGTAAAGTATATCAGACCTGAGGCTGAGTTATAAATGTTAATAGCCAGAGGGTTGATAAGGCTAGGGTCACACTTGGGTCAACCCTTACGTCTGACGCAAGCGCTAAAAACTTAGAAATTTTTCCTGCAGCGCATAACGTTAACGCTATGCGCTGCCAGAGAACACTGCCCCATAGAAACCCTCTGTTTACCTTAGCAGCGGCCACACAGGGAGTGCGCTTTATCAAAGCACACAGGAAACGCTGTCTGCAGGTAAACAGAGGGTCTCCATGGGGCAGTGTTCTCTGGCAGCGCATAGTGTTAACGCTATGCGCTGCAGGGAATAATTTCTAAGTTTTTAGTGCTTGCGTCAGCTTTAAGGACTGACGCAAGTGTGACCCTAGCCTAAGACGTAATGAAATGTAGTTTTGAAAGCAGGGTGGTGGCTCTGTTGTGCAGTGTCACTGTGTTCATTTTGTGTTGGAGTGAGTGCTGCTGTATGACGCAGCTGCAGGCTGGGTCACAGTTGAGTCATTCCATGTCAAGTGAACCAATGATTTTTACCTCTATATTTTTAACTCTTTTGAGATTATTTGATAATACAATGTCAGACAATGCAAAATGTGAAGATAACAAAATTGTAAATTTATATATATATATATATATATATATATATATATATATATATATATATATATATATATATGTATTTTTAATGGATTTTCAAAGTTCAGAAAGTGTGAATTTTGGCGATGCCTGCCTTTTACATTGCTCCTCATAACTCAGGGTAGAAATAAGATAGAGAAACAAAATAAACACCATTCTACTCAGAACTGTCCAGGCTTTCACCAGATATGTCACAAGAGGATCTTTGTTAATATTTTACCCATGCGAATTCAAACGCAAAATTTTAAAACGCATTTCCAAAAAAAAACTTATGTGCATTTTTGGGAATTTTTAAATTATATGTCTGCTGTGCTCTTAGCCACATCTGTACCAAAATTCAAGTTGGAATTGCAATGGGATCATGTTTTAAAATATTTAATAAGTATAGCATCAATAGGTCATTCCATATCAAGTGATCTAAATATGAATTTTTTTTTTACCTGACGTCTTTTTTTTTTTTTTTTTTTTTCCCCCATATGAAGTACAACTTTGATTAATTAGAAATGAAACATTTTACATTTTTTTTCTTCATAAGTTAAGCGCAAATTTTGTCCTGGTATGGCTTTACGTTTTTTTTTTATCATATCTCGGGCTAGTATTAAGATAATGAGGTGGGAGAGGCATCATTTTTCTCACAACGGTACAGGCTTTCATTTGATATGTCTCAAGACTATGTTTCTTAATATCTTGTTAATAATCTGCATATTCATAAAGGCTCTTCAACATAATGAGCTGGTCTATGACTCACTGAAAGTCTTATCACATACACAATCTGACAAGATAATAGGAATCTATAGAACCGTTACTAATGCTCCACAGCTCAGACCACTTTGTGCTGCAAAGTACAGTATACATTTTAACAAAATATAACAAAATTATTAACAAAAAATTAAGAAACAGTCTTGTGACATATCAAATGAAAGGCCGTAGTGTTCTGAGAAAAATGATGCCTCTCCCACATCATTATCTTAATTATCTTCGATTTTAGAAAGTGATTTATTCAAATACTCTATTGTTAAATTAGGATGTATAAAATCCTCTGTATTGAAGTTACAGGTTCTTCAGAATGTTGTGCCTGCAGAGTATTTTTCTCTTTAGCAAGTTGCTTTCTACAGCTGTCACAAATGTTCATACTGCATTGATTGATGAATTTATATCAAACATCCAATCTTGGACCGGCCTAAGATTTTTTCTTGTTGTGTGTCCAGTTTTTTAAAGGGGTTGCAACAGTATATATTATAACATGCTGTTCCTTGAGAAGCAGTAGCCATTGCTCCATGAGAAAAGTACAGTTAATATTAAGGAAGATGGGTAAAGAAATAAAGATTTACAGTACACCTGAGATTCCTGTATTCCCCATACACTTCCCATTGAAGCATTGAATTTTTTCTGACTTCACCTCCGTGTTTTCATCGGGCCTCTGTCAATTTATATTAATGTGTGTCAAACATTTCCTCAGGACTAACTTTTTTAGGTTTGATGAAAAATACTATTTACAACTATGTGGTTGTCCCATGGGGGCGGGTTTCTCCCCATCGCTTGCAAACATCTACATGATGTACTGGGAACGTAAATTTATACACAACGCGAGCAACCCATATCTAGATCAGGTGATATGTGGGGGAGGTACATAGATGATATCATCATAATCTGATTATCAGATGATTCTGTACCTCCCCCATCATCAGATAAGTTTAAGGATTTCATGAAGCACATTGGAAACAACACGTACAATTTAGCATTTTCATTTGATGCACATGGTAATTCTGTCTGCTGTTTAGATGTAGAGCTTATGGAAGACCTTGCATTGAGAATAAGTCATTCTAAACTTTATAGAAAACCGATCAGTGTAAACGCAATTCTACTTGCCGAGAGTTGCCATCCTCGGCATGTAATTAACTAATTAATTAAGCTTCCTTTCGGGGAACTAATCGGGGCCAAGAGATTGTGCTCTGATGTGGTTTCCTACAAAAAAGAGTTTGCAAACATTTCGAATCGTCTTAAGGGGATGTCACACGCGTCAATATCGCTGTCAATATAGCTGCTGCGCGTGATGTTGCAGCGATATTGACGCGTGTGACATGCTGAATCAACCAGCGATAAATCGCTGGTTGATCATCGCCAGGTTTTCGGACTGGACCGAAAACCTGGCGATGGTCGCCCCGGTGTACACGCAGCATCACTGCGTGTGACACCGGGAGACGCGATCAGCCAGCTCCCAGCGCCTCTCAGGAAGCGCTGGGAGCTGGTACCCAGGGTAAACTGCGGATAACTAGGCAGCGCGCGCTGCCTAGATACCCGATGTATACCTTAGTTACCAGCCTTCTCTGCTCAACGGCTGGTATCTAAGGTACACAGCAGGTAACTAGGGTCCCTAGTTACCCGCTGTGTACCTTAGATACCAGCCGGTGAGCGGAGAAGGCTTGTAACCAAGGTATACATCGGGTATCTAGGCAGCACGCGCTGCCTAGTTACCTGCAGTTTACCCTGGATACCAGCCTGCAGACATCGTGGAAACGATATTTAAATAATTTCCACGATGTCGCAGGTAAAATGATCGCTGGTGAGTCTGCCTGTGTGACAGGTCACCAGCGATCAGCCGTCAATGTCACCAGCGATCAGATCGCTGGCGACATTGATGTGTGTGACGGGGCCTTTATGAACTGTGGATACAAGCCACACTGTCAGAACAGGGCCACATCAAAAGTGCAGCGGTTATCTAGAAACTCCCTTTTGGAAAATAAACCATGTAACAATCATTTAGTTGCCTCTTTTTTACCCACATTTTCCACCAATTATAGTTTGGATTATGATAATATAGTTTGTGCACTGATAAAAAACACAATGCCCATTTTGAATCAAGATCCAATACTATGCAAAATAATAAAACAAGGTTACCGCTGTGATCCTAAAAAAAACTTTAAGTCTAGGTAATTTATTGTCACCGTCAGAATATAGGAGCAACAGGAAAAAACCTACATGGCTACAAACTATGGGTAATTATCGTTGTGGAGGAAGGAGATGCAGTTTATGTAGGCACATGGAGGTTACTAAAACCTTAAAAACAAAGTCATGGAACGAGAGTATAAAATCTGTGCCTAAATGAACTGCAATACAGCAAATGTAATCTACATAGCCACATGTAAGTCATGCGCAAAAGATTATGTGGGATGCATGACCAGACCCCTCAAAAAAACAAATAGCTGAACACATAGCATCGGATAATCCCGATCTATGTGCCAGCCGATGAAGTATTTCCAGTCTGTCCAGATATTTCTTTGGACGCACATAGGGGCGATGTCAATAATCTAGAAATAAAAGGTATAGAAAGGGTGGTATTTCCAAGGAGGGGCGGAGACAATGAGCGTCATGTCTTAGAGCGTGAAGCTCATTGGATATGAAGGCTATGTGCACACAGGAAGGTTTAGCAGAGGTTTAGCAGCGGAAACCGCCGGTCGGTTTCCATGAGGTTTATGCAAATTTATGTTAATCCAAAAGCGGCTTTTGGGTTAACATATAAACCTATGGAAACCGACCCCCGGTGTGCACACACCGGCGGTTTCCACATGCTCATCCGTTGCTAACCCGCTGGGTTCCCAGCGGGTTAGCAAAGAATGAGCATGTTCTATAATCCGGCCGGTTCTGCAGCGGCTGCAAGCAGAATCATGTGCTGCTTCCAGCCGCTGCAGAATCGCCGGCGCTAACCCGCTGTGCACCGCCACACACCCGCCCGTCTCCCGCAGCACGGACCCGACAGGAAGCCGGTGGACGCTCCGGAGCTTCCTGTCGGGTCCCGCCCAGCCGCCGCCGCCACTAACCCGCCCCCGTGTGCACATACCCTATCCCTTAATGCCCAACAGCCAGATGGGCTGAATCTACGGTCAGATCTGTCATATTTCTATTAATGTTATTACTATGGTCCATCTATAACATCAAACATTGACTAGTTTTATTTTTAAAAAGTAAAGATTCTGAATTATTTTTGTAAAAATTAACATTAAGTCTAACATAATTATCTGCGCTGTAAATTCATTGTAGCAGCTACCTGATCTTTTGTAACAGATTGATGTCCTGCAAATATATGTCAATCTAGTAGGAGGGTCTTCAGCCTACGTAAATTTGATTGTAATTTGATCCATATTTGAGGAGAAAATTTTCATTATAATTTTATGCTGTTGATGAAGGACTTCTGTCTGAAATGTGTCCAGCGTTGTAGTGGGGCTTCGGTCCCATGGTGTACCGTATATACTCGTGTATAAGCCGACCCGTGTATAAGCCGACCCCCCTACTTTTGCCCCAAAAATCTGGAAAAACCTATTGACTCGTGTATAAGCCGAGGGTGGACCCCAGCACAGGTATACAGCCCTCAACAGTGTGGTATACAGCAGCCCCAGAGGTATATACAGCAGCCCCAGTGGTAGTATACAGCAGCCCCAGAAGTATATACAGCCCCAGTGGTAGTATACAGCAGCCCCAGAGGTATATACAGCCCCAGTGGTAGTATACATACAGCCCCACAGGTAAATATAGCCCCAGTGGTAGTATACATACAGCCCCACAGGTAAATATAGCCCCAGTGGTAGTATACAGCAGCCCCACAGGTAAATATAGCCCCAGTGGTAGTATACAGCAGCCCCACATATATATGCCCCACAGGTATATACAGGCCCCCCCATCTATATACAGGCCCCCCGCCGCAATCCTGTAAAGGAATAGATTAGTATACTTATCCATCCGCTGCAGCTGTCCCGCCGCCATCGCGATTCAGCATCTTCCGACTTCCAGCGTCTCGCGTCTTCTTCCGGTTTCCTCCTCGGTCGCACAGGCAATGACGTCATTGCCTGCGACCATCGGAAGGAGACGCGAGACGCTGGAAGTCGGAAGATGCTGAATCGCGATGGCGGCGGGGAAGCTGCAGCGGATGGATAAGTATACTAACCTATTCCTTTACAGGATTGGGGCGGGGGCTGTATATAGATGGGGGCACTGTATACTATATACAGTGTATACAGTATACAGTGACTCGCGTATAAGCCGAGGGGGGGACTTTTCAGCCCAATTTTTGGGCTGAAAAACTCGGCTTATACGCGAGTATATACTGTAATTTATTTTATTGTGCAATGCACGACTAAACATGGAAAATTGAAGACTATGGTCCGGTGCTGGAATTTCTTTACAAGTTATACCGATTGGATTGTGGACTTCCATTCAAGCACCAAACGGCTTCAGGTGAAACCAGTGTTAGCACTCTCCCCTCCCCTTCCCCTCCTAATTTCAAACTTGAACTGTTTTACTATAAATAAAGTGAGTATAAAGGTACCGTCACGCGGCAATATTGCTTGTAATTTCACTGGCAATTTCCTGCTTGCAGTGAAATCATGGACACATTGTTCCATTTGTACACGGCAACAAAAAAGAACAATGTGTCCATGATTTCACTGCAACCAGCAAATTGCCAGTGAAATTGCAAGCAATATTGCCGCGTGTGATGGTACCTTTAGGGCTAGAGCATACACAACCTTTTCTGTCTGCGGATAAACGCTGCCGTTTTGGCAACTTTTTTCTACTGAGTTATCACTATATCTGCATTAGTTTTTTTCATCCCTAGTGAAAACGATGGCAGATTTTTTTTTTTTATATATAGTGATAAATGCTGCGTTTATTGCAGCAATCAAAAAGTGCAAGCAGTGATTTACTCACTCTTGAGTGTCTCAAAAAACACTGCATGTGTTTAACCCTGTTATTTCTAGCTCGAGATATCATAAAAAAATGTAAAGCCATACCAGGCCAAAATTCACGCTTTTTTAAAACTTTAAAAATCTGTAAAAAAATTAACAGATGAAGAAAAATTGAAAAAATTGAAAACTTTTAATTTGTAATTAACTAAAGTTGTACTTCATATAGAAAAAAAAATCTAAAGACATCAGGGAAAAAAAAAATCATATTTAGATCACTTGATATGGAATGACCCATTGACACTATAATAGTTAAATATTTTAACATATGATCCCATCGCGATCCCAACTTGAATTTTGGTGCAGATGTGTCTAGGAGCATATCAGGCACACGTGCATTTTTGGAAATGTTTAAATTATATGTTTTTTTTTCGGAAATGAGTTTTAAAATTTTTGTGTTTGCATGGTAAAATGATAACAAAGATACTCCTGTAACATATCTGGTGAAAGCCTGTACAGTTCTGAGTAGAATGGTGTTTATTTTGTTTCTCTATCTTATTTGTCGTCCGAGATATGATAGAAATTGTACAGCCATACCAGGCCAAAATTCGCGCTTTTTACAAAACTTAAAAAATCTGTTAAAAATTAACTGATGCAGAAAAAAAATTCTAAACTTTTTATTTGTAATTAACTAAAGTTGTACTTCATATAGAAAGTTAAAAAAAAAAAATCTAAAGACGTCAGGGGAAAAAAATATTTATATTTAGATCACTTGATATGGAATGACCCAGTTGTTAAAATATGAGTTCAGTTGTTTTGGGCAACTGAGTAAGGGGCTTTCAGGTGGCAGGGTGGATTTGTGCAGCATCACTGTGTTGCACTCTGTGTGAGTGAGCGCTGCTGTATGAGTTGGCGACAGGCTGGGTCACAGTTGTAGAATTGTGAGTTGAATTGTTTGTGCCGCTAATGGACTTGCAGCAAGGGTCTTTAGTGCAGTGTCACTGTGAAGGACTGTGGCACAGTGACCTCTGCTGTAATGTCCTGCGGCAGTGTGACCAATAATTTGGGTATTTAATGCCACGTCACTCTGAAAGACTGTGGTCCAATGACCGCTGGTGTACTCTCCTGCGGCAGTGTGGGCAGTAATTTTGGGCTATTGCAGCGTCACTGTGAAGGTCTGTGGTCCAATGACTGCTGCTGTAGTCTCGTGCAACAGTGTGGCCGGTAATATTGGGCTAGTGCAGCATCACTGTGAAGGACTCGGGGGCAATGACTCATACGGCTCATACGGCAGTCTCATACGGCAGCGTGGCCAGTAATTTGGGGCTATTACAGCGTCACTGTGAAGGACTGTGGGCCAATTACTGCTGCTGTAGTCTCCTGCAGTAGTGTGGACAGTAATTTTGGGATAGTGCAGCATCACTGTGGAGGACTGTGTGACAATGACTGCTGCTGTAGTCTCCTGCGGCAGTGTGGGCAGTAATTTTGGCTATTGCAGCGTCACTGTGAAGGACTGTGGCACAGTGATTGGTGCTGTAATGTCCTGCGGTAGTGTTGGAAGTAATGTGGGGCTATTGCAGCGTCGCTGTGAAGGACTTTGGGACACTGACAGCTGCTGTAGTCTCCTGCGGCAGTGTGGCCAGTAATTTGAGGCTATTGCAGCGTCACTGTAAAGGACTGTGGTCCAATGACCGCTGCTGTAGTCTCCTGCGACAGTGTCCAGTATTTGTGGGCTAGTGCAGGATCACTGTTATGGGCCTATGACCGCTGCTCTAGTCTCCCAGTCTCCTGCGGCAGTGTGGCCATTATGGACTAGTGCAGGGTCACTGTAGCACAGTGACCACTGTTGGAAGAGGCAAGGGTCCGTTGAAGGCTCATAATTAGTGTGTGAGTGACAGCTGGGGGCTGTGAGCTGAAAAAGCGGTGGACAAGAGGTAGGGTAAGAATAATTGTTGTACGTCACAGCTGTGGATCTAAATAGCATGTGCGTGCTGCAGGTTTTCGCGCATGGGCAGTAAAGCCCACTGGCCATTGGCATAGGTGTGATGTGCTGCACATGCACGTTCGACGAATTTTTGCATAGTACATCAGAGCCACAGCGGGGTTTTTTTGCTGTCGCTTCTGTTTGCGGCGGTGTACGGCGTTCGGGGCTGCCGCTGGTGGTAGTGCGGTAGCCGCTTACACCACCAGTGGTCTCTATTAACACACCTATCCCCTGGGTGGGTTGTTATTGCGTGCGGCATGCTTCCTGGGCCGCACGGCATTGTGGAATTCGTAGACATCGGGCCAGAAGCTGAGGACACACATGATTAGGTAAGTATATAATAGATAAATAATAGTCTAGTGGTAAAAGCAGGACACGATCTGAAAAGCTTCCATGTATGAATTTGTATAGGTTTGCTGCTTTTGGATTTTATTGTGGCTATAACACTATAATGTGAAACCATGCTCACATGTGATTTATTAGAGGAAAGTAATGTAGCTACACTAGCACCATTCGGGATTCATTATCATGAATGAACATAAATTCTTTTTATTGGCTTTATCTATTTTTTATATTAATTTTACATCACATTGTTACCATTAGGAAAATAAAACATTTAAAACTTGTTTTATTAAATGTTTAGGCAAATTAGGGAGGATCCTTTGCAAGAACAACCTGGCTCATCCACTGCAGCTGTAGCATCTGAAGAATCTAAAGAGGCAGCAGAGGAAGAAGGAAAAGAAGAAGGTGGGGAGTCTGTCCTCATGGAAGAAGACCTTATACAGCAGAGCCTGAATGATTATGATGCCGGTAGATACAGTCCTAAGCTGTTGACCAACCAGGAGTTGCCATTTGATGCACATGTAGTTGACTTTGAGGAAGACCAACAGAGACTGGTGTTGTGCAGACAGCAAATGCAGGCGACAGGTAAGGCAAAAATGGGCTTGTACGACATGAGCAAGTTGTATTTATTCTTAAACATTGAGACGCACTGGAGATCTATCAAGTAACATGCTGATAAAACTCGTCTCAGAAATGTGGCATAGATTTATGAGACAGGAATATTCAAGTTTCATTGAGTTGTATAATGTCTTCCTTCTTTCTATATGAAACACTAATATTTAGGGTGTGTACACATGTGTATGATGCATGAATATTACTAGCATGTCATTGCAAATTGGAATATCTTTTGTTTCCAGGAGATGCCAGTGAGAGTCCTGAGGACATCTTTATTCGAAAGGCAAAGGAAGGCATGGATGGGGATGAAGCTCAGTTTAGTGTGGAAATTCCAGTCACAAGCAAAGCTTATCTGTGGGCAGACAAATACAGGCCTCGAAAACCTCGTTTTTTCAACCGTGTGCATACAGGCTTTGAATGGAATAAGTATAACCAGACTCACTATGACTTTGACAACCCTCCTCCAAAAATTGTGCAGGGCTATAAGTTTAACATTTTCTACCCTGACCTGATTGACAAACGATCAACTCCTGAGTACTTCCTTGAGGCTTGCCAAGACAATAAAGACTTTGCAATTCTTAGATTTCATGCAGGACCACCATATGAGGATATTGCCTTCAAAATTGTGAACAGAGAATGGGAGTATTCTCACCGGCATGGTTTTCGCTGCCAGTTTTCCAATGGTATCTTCCAGTTGTGGTTCCACTTTAAGAGGTATCGCTACCGAAGATGACAGAGAGCAAGATGTATTTTCCTATTTGTAAATGTTGATTGTATAATAGACTTTTCATATAAAAATCTAATCGTATGCTCTTGTCCATGAAGCAAAGTTTTCTTTTGTATTACCGTAAGTTTTGCAAATAAACATCTGATAAAATCGGCGTTTGTGTGCAAATGCACTGTAAGTTCCTGAACATTTTATTGCTGTTGTTTTCCTATACTGTAGTCTAGGTGGTCAAAACCCATGTCTTTGAGAACCACCTGTGTCTCATATACATTTGATGTGTGGCTCACAGCAATCTGCGGTCATTACTAGGCACTTTAATTCACCCCAAATCTCTAGTGCTGCATTTTTTGCAAAAAGTAAAGTTGATTTTGATAGAAGCTCAGTGCGTACACAGAGGCTGTTTTTTGCAGGGGCACGCATCTCTGTCCTGTGTCTCGAATGGGCTCCTACTTCCAACCTATGCAGAACGGTCTATGTACAAACAAGGCTGGATCTAACAGTTATATTTGTGCTGTGGGATATTACAAAGTCAGTGACTCTTTGCTTTCCTGAGCAGGAGGTCAAAAATTGCCTAGAATTCTAAAATATGCCTGTCAGAGCATTAATGACAGGAGGCAGCACAGTGAGATTACAAGCAGTAATTTAGTGATTGTAAATCTGAAAGTCCATGCTGTCTGGTGCAGAATGAGGTTTCTGATCCATACATCAAACAGACCAGTGAACAAGAAGCTCTGTGATCTCATGCATAAAGGTATATTATATAACAGGGGCATCACCGGGGACTTAAAACTGGGCCTTGTAATCTTGACTATAAGTGAATAAGCTCTGAATCTCTATAGGCAATGTTTTTCTGATAACTACACTGGGTTTACATTACAACTGTGGTCATGACATACCGTAAATTGCTGTGTAACACTAATCTATTCTTGCAGCACGATATATGGCAGAGGTCCCCAATTCCAGGCCTCAAGGGCTGCCAACAGTGCAGGTTTTCAGGATTTCCTTAGTATTGCACAGGGCTTGGAATCATTAACTATGCAGATGATCACATTAGCACCTATGCAATACTAAGAAATCCTGAAAACCTGCACTGTTGGCGGCCCTTGAGGCCTGGAGTTGGGGACCTCTGATATAAGGGAATGTTGTCTTTTTGTGACACCTACAGTGGGTACGAAAAGTATTCAGACCCCTTTAAATTTTTCACTCTTTGATTCATTGCAGCCATTTGGTAAATTCAAAAAAGTTAATTTTTTTTCTCATTATTGTACACTCTGCACCCCATCTTGACCTAAAAAAAAACCAAATGTAGAAAATGTTTGCAACTTTATTTAAAAAAAACAAACCTGAAATATTACATGGTCATAAGTATTCAAACCCTTTGTTCAGCATTGGGTAGACGCTCCATTTTAAGAAGCACAGCCACGAGTCTTCTTGGGAATGATGCAACAAGTGTTTCACACCTGGATTTGGAGATTCTCTGCCGTTATTTCTTTCAGATCCTCTCCAGTTCCGTCAGGTTGGATGGTGTACGTTGGTGGACCATGAATTTTGAGGTCTCTCCAAAGATGCTAAATTGAGTTTAATTCAGGGTTGTGGCTGGGCCAGTCAAGAATGGTCACAGAGTTGTTCTGAAGCCACTCCTTTGTTATTTAATATTTTAGCTGGCTGTGTACTTGGGGTCATTGTCTTGTTGGAAGGTGAAACTTTGGCCAAGTCTTGGGTCCAGAGCACTCTGGAAGAGGTTTTCATCCAGTATGTCTCTGTACTTGGCCACATTCATGTTACCTTTAATTGCAACCAGTCGTCCTGTCCCTGCAGCTGAAAAACATCCCAATACCATGAAGCTGCCACCACCATGTTTCACTATTGGGATTGTATTGGGCAGGTGATGAGCAATGCCTGGTTTTCTCCACACATACCGTTTAGAATTATCACCCAAAAGTTCTATCTTCGTCTTATCAGACCAGAGAATCTTATTTCTCATAGTCTTGGAGTCCTTCATGTGTTTTTTTTTTTTTTTTTTTTTTTTGCAAAATCTATGCAGGCTTTCATGTCTTGAACTGAGGAGAGTCTTCCACTGGGCTACTCTGGCATAAAGGCCTGACTGGTGGAGGGCTGCAGTGATAGTTGACTTTGTGGAACTTTCACTCACAGTTAAGGAAAAATGTTGTCGGGCACCACCGCTTGTGGTTGTTGTATCTGCTCCTGAAGTTGCGGCTCCAACAGGACAAAGCACTGCTAATGAAATAGATGGCTTTCTGCTGAGTTCTCATGGCTGTCCGTGTGCACACTTCCAGTTTAAAGTCACATGCAATATATGGATTGAAGAGAAGCAGCACTGGAAGTTGGGAAGTTCACTGAGCTGTAGATTGGATTTCTGCTGAATGGGAAAAAAAAAACTCCTTAAATCTTCTTCCTTAGCGAGTGTGACTGGAGCGTAAGTGCAAACGAAAGTAAGTGTGTGTCTTGTGATTCAGTGAGGAGGTAATTGGGAAGGCTGAAACTAATTTCTGTGTGAATTGCTGTGAGTTGCTGAATTTTGAATTGCTGAGTATTTTCTACCTTTATTAGGCTTTCTTAACTTTTTTTTTCTCTACCAGTTTACAGTATCTTATTTTACTACCTGTAAGTTAAGGTTTAACAATTGCACTTAAATCCTGTGGTGTAGCTATACTCACAAGGGGTTAATTAAGGTTGGTGGTTCATAATTAAGGGTTTGTAAGAAGCAGCTGGTTGGGGCTTCCAGTCCTTTGGAAGTTCACTGAGCTGTAGGTTGGATTTCTGCTGAAGGGGGGGAAAAAAAAAAAACTCCTTAAATCTTCTTACTTAGTGAGTGTGACCGGAGCGTAAGTGTGTGACTTGTGATTCAGGAATGCCGGATTGCCCGTGCTGCCACCAGGAATCACCAGGAAACAAAGAGTTAACTGGGCAGATGTTTCTTTATTCTATCTACGCGTTTCAGAGCTCTATCCGAGCTCCTTCCTCAGGGAACAAACATCTGCCCAGTTAACTCTTTGTTTCCTGGTGATTCTGGTGGCAGCGCGGGCAATCCGGCATTTTGTCCCATTACAGCATTCTGTTTCCACGGTCATCGTGAAGGTGCGGCCTGCAGCAGCCATTCTCTACAAGCCATCTTACAGGTGATTATACCGGTTGTGGTGACACAACCGAGCCAGGTGAGCAGTTCCTAATATACACCGATATAATCCTTTGTTAGAAGGATAAGACCCTATGCGCATTTATCTCACGTTTACAGGTTGACTTGTGAGTCAGTGACTTTGGATTCAGGGAGTTTGAAAGGGAAGATTTAGTGAATTGCTGGTTGTATTTTATTAATACTTTGCACCAGACAGATGATAAGGAAAAAGAAATGTAATCACCATTAGGAAATGAGCTCCATAATTGACAATGCTATCTAGTGTACATCTTGCCACATGTAAGCAATCCTTGAACAGCCGGTCGAGGGTGCATACCGCTGTGTCAGATGTGAGCACGCTGTGCATTTATAAGCCCAGATACTGGATCTAAATCAACAGCTCGCGACACTGAGATCCATAGCCATAGACAATATGGAAAGGATTCTGCTGCTCACTGAACAGTTGCTCAATGGGATAGATGTGGGGGAGGATGGTAGCGTGGAGCTGCAGGACTGTGAGGCAGCTAGCTGGGTGACAGAAGGCAGGGAAGAGTGACAGGGAGGCTAGCCCTGATCTGGCACACCTCACTAAATTTGCTAAGTTGGCAGATGAGGGGGGTGTCAGTACAGGGATAGCACTGCTGCAGCAAGGCATGACCTCTGAAAGCCAGAGGAGTGCCTGCTCCAGTAAGGGGGGAAACAGGAGAGCAGGGCAGGCCAGACAGGTGCTGGTAGTGGGGGACTCAATTATTAGGGGAACAGATAGGGCAATCTGTCACAAAGACAGGGATCGTCGATCAGTGTGCTGCCTATCTGGCACTCGAGTCCGACACATCGCTGATCCGGTTGACATTACTGGGAGGGGCTGGTGAGGACCCAGTGGTCATGGTGCACATTGGCACAAATGACAAAGTTAGAGGTAAGTGGAAGGTCCTGAAAGATAACTTCTGGGAATTAGGCTACAAGCTTAAGGCAAAGACCTCCAAGGTAGTATTCTCTGAAATACTGCCTGTACCATGTGCCACATCAGAGAGGCAAAGGGAGATTAGGGAGATAAATAAGTGGCTCAGGAATTGGTGTAGGAAGTAGGGGTTTGGGTTCCTGGAGAACTGGGCCGCCTTCTTTGTTGGCTACAGGTTCTATGCTAGGGACCGGCTGCACCTCAATGGGGAGGGTGCAGCTGTGCTGGAGCAGAAAATGGCTAGAAGGTTGGAGACGTGTTTAAACTAGGGATTGGGGGGAGGGTAATCATTTTACAGGAGGGGAAGATAGTGTAAATAGTAACATGGGCACAAGTAATGAAATGGGTGGAGTTAGAACAGTCAATATAGTAGGAAGAAATAGAGGTAAAGAGAGATGCATAAAGTGCATGCATACTAATGCCAGAAGCCTCACCAACAAAATGGAGGAATTAGAATTAATTTTGTTGGAGAATAATTATGACATGGTTGGGATATCGGAGACATGACTGGATGAGAGCCATGACTGGGCTGTTAATTTACAGCGCTATAGTCTGTTCAGAAATGACCGTACAAATAAGCGAGGGTGAGGTGTGTGTTTATATGTAAAATCATCCTTAAAACCCATCCTTCATGATAATATATGTGAATCTAATGAAAATGTACAGTCCCTGTGGGTGGAGATAAGGGAAGGGGGAAAAAAATAATAAATTACTTCTAGGGGTTTGTTATAAGTCTCCAACAATAATGGAGGTGGAGGAGAATATCCTCATAAAGCAAATAGATAAAGCAGCGACTCAGGAGAAGTCATTATTATGGGGGACTTCAACTACCTTGAAATACATTGGGGATCAGAAACCTGCAGTTCCAGCACAGGTAATAGGTTTTTGACAACTATGAGAGACGATTACCTTTCACAACTGGTTCAGGACCCAACAAGAAGGAGGGCACTGCTGGACATAATATTAACCAATATGAAATATATGGGTTGGAGGTCACTTGGGTAATAGTGATCACAAAATAATAAGTTATCAAGTATCCTTTAATAAGATGTGTAGTAGAGGGGCTACAAGGACATTAACCTTCCTAGCGTTATTCCCGAGCCTGACTCGGGTTAACATTCACTACCAGAAGCGTTAACCCCGAGTCAGGCTTGGGCTTACCCGCGTTCGCGGCAGATGCGGTGAGAAAACCGCATCTGCCGCACTTGCCGCATAGCTGCCGCACTTGCGCCGCACTTGCGGCGCGGTTGCGGTAATCTGCATAGGAACCAACCACCTCTGATGACCCTCATACATTGTTAATATGTGCCCCTGCAGCCTAGTATACCATTAGCAGCACTGTTTTAGTGTGAAAAGTGGCTGCAGTAGAAGTGAGATAATGATTGTATACACTTACATGCCTGCGTACTTGAGGCCGTCTCCCTGTGTGTGCTGGGACTTGTGGGCTGTGCTCATCATGTCTGCTCTCCCCCTCCCTTATGCACGCCCCCTCTCAGCCTGCTATAGTGATGTGAGGCTGATTGCGTCATAAAGGGGCGGGGCTACCGAAATGCCGCGATTTAGCCCCGCCCCTTTATGACGCAATCAGCCTCACATCACTATAGCAGGCTGAGAGGGGGCGTGCATAAGGGAGGGGGAGAGCAGACATGATGAGCACAGCCCACAAGTCCCAGCACACACAGGGAGACGGCCTCAAGTACGCAGGCATGTAAGTGTATACAATCATTATCTCACTTCTACTGCAGCCACTTTTCACACTAAAACAGTGCTGCTAATGGTTTACTAGCTGCAGGGCACATATTAACAATGTATGAGGGTCATCAGAGGTGGTTGGTTCCTATGCAGATTACCGCAACCGCGCCGCAAGTGCGGCGCAAGTGCGGCAGCTATGCGGCAAGTGCGGCAGATGCGGTTTTTTAACCGCATCTACCGCGAACGCGGGTAGCCCGCTTTTAGCAAAAAATTCTAGAACTAAACAGAACGCCAGGGAGGTTAAACTTCAGGAAGGCAAATTACCAACGGATGAGAGATGATCTTAGTGCAATAAACTGGGACAATGTCCTGAGACATAAAAGTACACAAAGCAAATGGGAGACGTTTATTAGCATCCTGAGTTGGACCTGTGCACAATCTGAACCCTATGAGATTAAACATGCTAGAAATAGGAGGAAACCACTATGGCTAAATAAGGCTGTAAGGGGCGCAATAAGTGACAAAAAGAAAGCATTTAGGAAATTAAAGCAAGTAGGTAGTGATGAGGCATTAAATAAATGCAGAAAATTAAATAACATCTCTAAAAAGCAAATCTAGGCATCAAAGATTGAGACAGAGAGACTCATTGCCGGAGAAAGTAAAAAAAAAAAAATTTCTTTAACTACATACATAGTAAGAAACTAAAAAATGATTGTGTTGGCCCCCTTAAAATTAGTCTGGATGAAATGGTGGATGAGGATGAGGAAAAAGCCAATATGCTAAATTACTTTTTTGCAACAGTATTTACACAAGAATATCCCATGACAGACAACATGATCAGTGATAACAAAAACTCTCCATTAAATGTAACCTGCTTAACCCAACAGGAAGCACTAAAGTTGACAAATCCCCAGGCCCAGATGGGATACACCCCAGAGTACTGCAGAAATTAGGTATCGTCATAGATATACCATTATTTTTAATCTTTAAAGATTCCTTAATAACAGAGTGTGTACCACAGGACTGGCGTATAGCAAATGTGGTGCCAATATTCAAAAAGGGGACAAAAATGGAACTTGGAAATTATAGGCCAGTAAGCTTAACCTCTACTGTGGGTAAAATCGTAGAGGGTTTTCTAAGAGATGCTATACTGAAGTATCTGAATGAAAATAACCTCATGACCCAATATCAACATGGGTTTACGAGGGACTGTTCCTGTCGAGCTAATCTAATAAGCTTCTATGAAGAGGTAAGTTCTGGACTGGACCAAAGAAATGCAGTTGACGTGGTGTATATGGACTGTTCAAAAGCTTTTGATACTGTGCCACACAAAAGGTTGATACATAAAATGAGAGCAATGGGGGATAGGGGAAAATATTTGTTTCCTATCACTGAGCCAGTTCTTAACCCACTTACAAAGGGTGGTTACCACAGGGGTCAGTATTCGGCCCGCTTATTTTTAACATATTTATTTATTACCGTATATACTCGTGTATAAGCCGAGTTTTTCAGCCCAAAATTTGGGCTGAAAAGTCTCCCCCTCGGCTTATACACGAGTCAATACGGGTGGGGGCTGTGGAGGCTGCAGGAGGCGGGGGGAGCTGCTGTATGAGCGGCCCCGTCACGTGGGGCCGCTCATTAAATATGCACTGCTTCTCCCTGTCAATCAGCGGCAGGGGGAAGCAGTGCATATAGCCCCCGAAATGCTGGCACTCGCCCCCCCCTTGTAAGGGCCCCCCCTGCTGGTTATATTACCATCCCGGTCTTCTGATCAGCGCCGCTCCTCGGTGCTCCGTCCGTCCTGCCACATCCGGGATCTCCGGCCGTCGCAGGCATATGACGTCATCGCGCGACGGCCGGGGATCCCGGATGTAGCAGGACGGCAGCAGCGAGGACGGAGCGCCGAGGAGCAGCGCTGATCAGAAGACCGGGATGGTAAGAGAAGCGGGGGGGGGCCTTGCAAGGGTGGGCAAGTGCCAGCATTTGGGGGCTGCTGGGTACCCCCAGGGGGCTGCTGGGTACCCCCTGGGGATCCCCAGGGGGCTGCTGGGGACCCCCTGGGGGCTGCTATATGTACCACTGGGGCTGCTGTGTACTACCACTGGGGCTGCTGTATACTACCACTGGGGCTGCTGTATACTACCACTGTGGCTGTATATACCTCTGGGGCTGCTGTATACTACCACTGGGGCTGCTGTATACTAACCACTGGGGCTGCTGCTGTATATACCACTGGGGCTGCTGCTGTATACTACCACTGGGGCTGCTGTATACCACACTGCTGGGGGCTGTATACCTGTGCTGGGGTCCACCCTCGGCTTATACACGAGTCAATAGGTTTTTCCAGATTTTTGGGGCAAAAGTAGGGGGGTCGGCTTATACACGAGTATATACGGTACCTTGTAGGGTGCATACAGAGTAGAATCTCAATATTTGCAGATGACACTAAACTCTGCAGGGTAATCAATACAGAGGAGGACAATTTTATATTACAGGAGGATTTATGTAAACGAGAAGCTTGGGCTGATAAATGGCAAATGAGCTTTAATGGGGATAAATGTAAGGTCATGCACTTGGGCGGAGGAAATAAAATGTATAATTTATGTTCTAAATTGTAAAACACTGGGCAAAACTACCACTGAAAAAGACCTGGGTGTATGGGTAGATGATAAACTCACATTTAGTGGCCAGTGTCAGGCAGCTGCTGCAAAGGCAAATAAAATAATGGGATGCATTAAAAGAGTCATAGATGCTCATGAGGAGAACATAATTTTACCTCTATTCAGGTCACTAGTACGACCACACTTAGAATACTGTGTACAATTCTGGTCTCCGGTGTATAAAAAAGACATAGCTGAACTAGAGCGGGTGCAGAGAAGAGCGACCATGGTTATTAGAGGACTGAGGGGTATACAATACCAAGACAGGTTATTAAACTTTGGGTTATTTAGTTTGGAAAAACTAAGGCTTTGGGGTGATCTTATAATAATGAAAAAATATGAGGGGACAGTACAGAGACCTTTTTAATGATCTTTTTACTGTTAAGATACCTTTACACGCTGCAACTGCGGCTGGGAATCCTAAAGGCGATATGTCGCCCCGGAGCAATCGCCGTGAAATTGCCTCACAGTTGTGGCGTGTGTTTGGGGAATTTTGCGGTGATAAATCGCCTGTCGCCTGATTCTTGAGCACTGCTCTGAAATCAGCCGCAATCATGAAGGCGAGATTCCCGGGTTTTGGCGTGTGATAAGGCGATAGTGATGGAATCAGCGTCGCCTATGATTTCCCGTAGGCGTGCTACAGCGCTGTCTGAGATGATTGGTGGTGGCTACTGTGTTCTCATTGGCTGTCAGTTCACAGGGCACCATATTTGAAGAGCTGTCCATTCAGCAACACACACATCTTCAATTGTGTCATGTATTAGCCAGCCTTCCAGAGCAGGCTGTCCAATCGTAACGCTATTGCGTTGTCGAATGAGCGCATATGGGGCGTGGTGTAAACCACTTTGGCATGCCTATCTCCTTGCCGCGCTGAATATGTATGCCCACATTGCCTTTGGAATTGCGGCATGTGAAGCGATGATGGAATGAGGCAATATTGTTTCTGCTGTAGGTGAGGCCATTTCCGGAGCAACCAAGAAAAATGTGCACGCACACGTTAGATCGCCTCATATCTCCACCGAGATTGTGGTGTGTAAAGGTACCTTTAGGCCTGAGACGGGGATAAGGAGGGGCATCCTCTACGTCTGGAGGAAAGAAGGTTTAATCATAATCACAGACGTTGATTCTTTACTGTAAGAGCAGTGAGACTATGGAACTCTCTCCCACATGATGTTGTAATGAGTGACTCGATACTAAAAATTAAGAGTGGCCTGGATGCCTTTCTTGAAAAATATATATTACCGGTTATATACAGTTGTGGCCAAAAGTATTGGCACCCCTGCAATTCTGTCAGATAATACTTAGTTTCTTCCTGAAAATGACTGCAATCACAATTCTTTGATATTATTATCTTCATTTAATTTGTCTTCAATTAAAAAAACACAAAAGAGAATGAAGCAAAAAACAAAACATTGATCATTTCACACAAAACTCCAAAAATGGGCCAGACAAAAGTTTTGGCACCCTCAGCCTAATACTTGGTTGCACAACCTTTAGCCAAAATGACTGCGATCAACCTCTTCCGGTGACCATCAATGAGTTTCTTACAATGCTCTGCTGGAATTTTAGACCATTCTTCTTTGGCAAACTGCTCCACGTCCCTGATATTTGAAGGGTGCCTTCTCCAAACTGACATATTTAGATCTCTCCACAGGTGTTCTATGGGATTCAGGTCTGGACTCATTGCTGGCCACCTTAGAAGTCTCCAGTGCTTTCTCTCAAACCATTTTCTAGTGCTTTTTGAAGTGTGTTTTGGGTCATTGTCCTGCTGCAAGACCCATGACCTCTGAGGGAGACCTAGCTTTCGCACACTGGGCCCTACATTATGCTGCAAAATTTGTTGGTAGTCTACAGAATTCATAATGCCATGCACACGGTCAAGCAGTCCAGTGCCAGAGGCAGCAAAGCAACCCCAAAACATCAGGGAACCTCCGCCATGTTTGACTGTAGGGACCGTGTTCTTTTCTTTGAATGCCTCTTTTTTTCTCCTGTAAACTCTATGTTGATGCCTTTGCCCAAAAAGCTCTAATTTTGTCTCATCTGACCAGAGAACATTCTTCCAAAACATTGTAGGCTTTGTCAGGTAAGTTTTGGCAAACTCCAGCCTGGCTTTTTATGTCTCGGGGTAAGAAGTGGGGTATTCCTGGGTATCCTACCATACAGCCCCTTTTCATTCAGTCGCCGATGGATAGTATGGGTTGACACTGTTATACCCTCGGACTGCAGGGCAGCTTGAACTTGTTTGGATGTTAGTCGAGGTTCTTTATCCACCATCCGCACAATCTTGCGTTGAAATGTCTCGTCAATTTTTCTTTTCGTCCACATCTAGGGAGGTTAGCCACAGTGCCATGGGCTTTAAAATTCTTGATGACACAGGAACATTCAGGTCTTTGGAAATAGACTTGTAGCCTTGAGATTGCTCATGCTTCCTCGCAATTTGATTTCTCAAGTCCTCAGGCAGTTCTTTGAGCATGGAGAAAAGAAAGAAGACCAATGTGGTACACACAAGGGACACAGGACAGAGGTTGAGTCAACTTTAATCCTTGTCAACTGGTTTGCAAGTGTGATTTAGTTATTGCCAACACCTGTTAGGTGCCACAGGTAAGTTACAGGTGCTGTTAATTACACAAATTAGAAAAATCATGTGATGCTTGTCTAACAGTGCCAATACTTTTGTCCACCCCCTTTTTTATGTTTGGTGTGGAATTATATCCAATTTGGCTTTAGGACAATTCTTTTTGTGTTTTTTTCATTGAAGACAAATTAAATGAAGTAATAATACCAAAGAATTTGTGATTGCAATCATTTTCAGGAAGAACTGAGTATTATCTGACAGAATTGCAGGGGTGTCAATACTTTTGGCCACAACTGTATACTAGATTCTTTGATAGCGCATTGATCCAGGGAACTAGTCTGATTGCCGTATGTGGAGTCGAGAAGGAATTTTTTTCCCTAATTGGAGCTTAGTGTTTGCCACATGGGGTTTTTTTTTGCCTTCCTCTGGATCAACATGTTAGGCTATGGGTTGAACTAGATGGACTTAAAGGGAACCAACCACCCCAAATGACCACCCCGGACTGTTAATATGTGTCCCTACACCACACACACATTGGGCAATCGTTTTGCTAAAAAACTGTTTAGTAGAAGCTAAGATATAGCTTTATGAAGTTTAAAATGTGGCGACTGGTGTTACTAGCTTGTCCTCCTGCAGTGTTTATGTGCCTGTCAGCTCCTCTCCCCCTCCTTCAGTAAAGCCTGCCCTTTCAGCCTCAGGTTCAGCCTTCAAGTGATCTAACCAGAAACTAACCCCCTTATCTTTATACCTGTCCTCACCCCTCTCATCATTTCTAGCCATCCCTTTGCAGAAAATCGCTTTTGTAAGAGAAAGGTATAATGAAAGGGTGGGGCTAATCGCGTCATGCCGGAGCCCGCCCTTTATGACGTGCCAGGCTCTTAGAAGCAGAGAGGGGCGTGCATAATTACCAGGCAGCAGCATACAGGCGGGGCATTTGCGGCTTGCACAGAAAGAGAGAACTCACACAGGAATAAGTATTATAACCTTTTCTCTTACTTACAAAAGCGATTTTTTCTGCAAAATTGATGGCTAGAAATGATGAGAGGGGTGCAGGGACAGGTATAAAGATAAGGGGGGGTCAGTTTCTGGGTTTAGGATCACTTGAAAAGCTGAAACCTGAGAGGCTGAAAGGGCAGGGCTTTACTGAAGGGAGGGGGGGGGAGAGGAGGCTGACAGGCACATGAACACTGCAGGAGGACAAGCTAGGTAACACCCAGTCGGCCACATTTTTTAAAGTTTATAAAGCTATATCTTAGCTTTTACTAAACAGTTTTTTTTTTTAGCAAAAACGATTGCCCCAAATGTGTGTGCTGGGTGTAGGGACACATATTAACAGTCCGGGGGGTCATTTGGGGTGGTTGGTTCCCTTTAAGGTCTTCCTTCAACCTTAAATACTATGTTACTATGTAGCACTCACGGACGGGTACAACACAGCTTTATTTGACAAAGATTTCCAGCCTTTACATCATGGGGAGCTTTAGTGGGGAGGGTGGGGGTCTTTAAAACAAGAGGTTTTAAAGACCCCCCCCCCCTCCCACTAAAACCCCCCTGTAAAGCCTGGAAATCTTTGGCAAATAAAGCTGTGTTGTACCCGTCTGGTGCGTGCCGCTTCTCGTCAATCCATATATTGTTTGTGGAATATTCTCCATCTCCCTACTGCTTCTCTGGAGCCTCAGCCACAGTGATCTTCTTTAGCTCTCTCACCAAGGCGCTTCTCGCACAATTGCTCATTTTGGCTGCACGACCAGGTCTAGGAAGACTTCTGGTAGTTCCAAAATTCTGCCATTTAAGAATTATGGAGACCACTGTGCTCTTAGGAACCTTGAGTACTGCAGAAATTCTTTTCTAACCATGGCCAGATCTGTGCCACAATGCTGTCTCTGAGCTCCTTGGGTAGTTCCTTTGACCTCATGATTCCTATTTGGTCTGACATGCACTATGAGCTGTGACGACTTGTGCCTTTCCAAATCAAGTCCTATCACTTTAATTAAATACAGCTGGACTCCAATGAAGAAATAGAACCATCTCAAGGAGGATTACAAGAAATGGACAGCATTGGATTTAAATTAGTGTCTGAGCAGAGGGTCTGAATACTTATGGCCATGTGATATTTCTTTTTTAATACATTTGCACAAATACCTACATTTCTGTTTTTTTCCAGTCAAGATGGGGGCAGTGTACGTTAATGAGAAAAAAATTTACTTTCTCCTTCGCATCATTGGGGGACACAGGACCGTGGGTGTATGCTTTTCTGCCACTAGGAGGCGACACTAAGCAAAGCTTAAAATAAAGCCCTCCTTCCTGCAGTATACACCTGAGCGTGGGCGTAGTTATTCAGTTCAGTTTTAGCTTAGTGTCGCTGGAGGCACATGTAGTCTGTAGTTCAGACCACATCTACCATTTTTTTATTTTTTATTAACAATATTTCATTCTCTCTTTTTTACTACTACTCTCCATGAGAGCACAAAGGACGGAGGGCAGCGCATCACACAGGGACGACGGAGCCTCAGAAAGGACCCCGCTCTCCCAGCCCAGAGGCAGCAACAGTCACAGATCAAAACTGCATCCCCCTGCATGACAGAGGGATGCACAGACCGGCAGCACTCACAGAGCACGATGAACCCCCCTGCAGCACACCACATTGAAGTTCTCACCTCCTCCAGCAAAGGAGGCAGGTGAGGAATTGCAGCAGTTACCACACCCCGCTCACCAAGCCATCCCTAAGGGCTCTGGGGCAGCAGGACCCTCACCGTCCTAGCAGGCAGGCCACGGATCCCCAGAAGCCCGAACGCGGCGGCCACAGGCTGGGACGCGCACCGCCGGTAAGTAGGGGTGCGAGCACAGCCCAGGAGCCGCACCATCCACGGGGGGGCCGCCATCTGCGCCCCGGGGCCGCAATTAATCGAGGCCCCGGTCTGGGCCTATATCCAGGCGCCGCCTACAGCCCCAGCTGATTGGCCGCAGGCGCGAGCGCCTCACCGCCGTGTCATAGGGGGCGGATGCGACCAGCGGCGCTCCCATTGGCCTCTGAGCCCACCACTCGGGCAGGCCACATCTATTGGCTGAGCGCCGCAGGCCACCGCTCCAGCCAATAACAGCAAAGGGGGAGGAACACCCCACGCCCACTGCAGCGTGACTGCCCAGAGTGCATGTCACTCAAAGCCCAGGGGCACATTACATCAGCTAAAGCCTATTCAAGGCCACAGCCCACAAACACGCCCCAAAACCGGCGCGAAAATTAAACAATGCTGCTGCATACTGCAGCTACATATAGGTACAGCCCTCAGGTAATAAACCTGGGGCTGATACCTAACTATCCCCCATGGAGACAGGCTGCAGTAGGGTGGGCTTAGCCCCCTCACAGGGGGGGCCACACAAAGCCCACAGACTACCCAGGTCACAGTCCTTTGTTCCAGTGCCTCTTCAAAGGAAGGACCTCAGCACTTCAGGACGGCATAGCAGGGGACACAGGATTCGGGTAAGCTCCATAGGAGACCCTCTTTCCTGCAGTTATTCACCCCTGCCCTCATTACAACCCAGTCTGATCACTGCAGTGCCATTGCTGACAGTAATCTGGTACGCAATGGCAGATACAAAACCGTCCAAGGACAAAAGCAAAAGCAGCGCAGGGAACAAGGTATCATGCACTAGCTGCCAGGCCACGCTTCCACGCAAGCATACGTCACAATTTTGTAAGGACTGTGAACCTGAAAGTCCCATAGAGGCTGCCTCTGACGCAGGTCCCAGTGCGCCCGACATTCCTCCATGGGGTATAGAATTGTCACAATGGATGGACTCCATAGTCCAAATGTTGCAAGCCCAGGCTAAGTCTCACGCAACCAGTACCCTTAAACGTCACCGCTCCCACTCCAGCAAGGAGCAGCCCGCGAACGCGCTAACCAGTAAAAAACGGACGGATACCAGGCCGTCCCGGGAACAATCTCCAAACGCTTCATCAAGTGACAGGTCTCGCTCTCCCTCACCCCGCAAGTCCGAGTCACTCTCCGAGGGTGAACTATCGGATCCCGACACACCATACGAGAGCGAGACCACGGACATCCAAACCCTGGTTGACAGCCTCATCGAAGCTGTTAACATGACACTGGATATCAAAGACGAGCCCGTCAACACACCAGAGCACAGTCTCCTGTTCTCTAACACTAAACGCTCTCGCCGGGTCTTCTCTAACTCTGAGGGGATCGTCGGCTTTGTACAACGACACTGGGACCGGCCCGACAAACGCTTCGCAGGCCGCAAGGCCATCGAAACGAAATATCCGTTTACCCCAGACCAACACAAAATATGGGCAGAATCTCTGGCCGTAGATCCCCCGGTGTCGCGTTTAGCTAACAAAACCCTACTTACCATCTCAGATAACTCGTCTATCAAAGACCCCACTGACCGCCAGCTCGACAGTTTAGCGCGCTCAATCTTTGAGGCCTCAGGGGCAGCACTGTCGCCCCTGTTCGCGATAGCATGGGTGGCCAAAGCAGCGGAATCCTGGATCCACAACGTTCAGCAATCACTGAAAGAACCCGACCAAGACCAGGCAGACCAACTCAATTTGCTAGCAAAAGCACTCCGCTATTTCTTGCTGGCATCCACAGATGCAGCCAACTGCGCCGCACTGGCGGCAGCAAACGCAATCTCCTCGCACCAAACCCTCTGGTTTAGAGGCTGGCACGCTGATCCAGCATCAAAAAGGTCGCTCATAAACTTACCGTACCAAGGAGATTGCCTATTCGGCGAAAAACGTGACCAACTCATCTCCGAGACTACCGGGGGCATGAGCAAGTTCCTCCCCCAGCAGAGGTTCAAGCGGCCCTTTCACCGCCCACAGTCTAACACACGCTCCCAAGCCTCCCAAGGATCACCAAGGTGTGACAACCATCCGCTGTGAAGCTGAGCTGCTGGTAAGGCAGCACCCCGAGAAACCCCGAGACCCTTAACCCCTATACAGGGATCTGGAATTATAGCGGAGCCCAGGGGGTAGCTGCCTATTATGAGCAACAGAGCAGGGAAGGTCTCCAGGGGAAAAAATCAAGACCCGAGAAACAAAGTCAGAAGTCTGAGTCAAAACCGAGAGGGCAGCGAAGGTACAGAATCATCAGGCAGTAGCAGAGTCGAGAATCCAGGCAAGGGTCAAGGGCAAAACCAAGAGCGCAGCTGAGGTATAAAATCGACAGGAAGAAGCAGAGTCAGAAATCCAGGCCAAGGTCAGAGACAAAACTAAACATACACTATATCACTGGGGAACCAAAACTATATCTGGCGGCCTGCAAGACAGGCTCCAATGTATTTTAAGGGCGCGGTTACCTCCCATAGGCTGGAGCTCACAGCCCGATGACCTCATCCGGACCGCCCCTAGATCCAGGCCAGATGGAGATGCACGACTGGCTCCACCCACGCCACCTCTGACAGAAGAACGCAGGCTGCGCCTAACGGACACCTCTGCAGGGCCCGCTCCTCTGCGACCAACACCACCCAGAGGGGAAACACAGCGGCGCTCAGCGACAGAGGCAGATGCCGTGGGAGCAGTTCCATATGAGGACAAGGCCCTCCTGTCACCGGTGCCACCAGCCGAAGGAATCCGGCTCCTCCCAGCGGCCGAGGCAGGAACACCGGCCACCGAGTCCAATGGCGATGTGACACAAGGTGGGCCAGCTCTAACGCTAGCACTAACGCAGGTTGGCCGATCCGCGGGGCCAACAGCTACCCACATTCCTTTAAAACCAACCGAACATGGAAGACCCAGCCTAAACAAACTCATTTTAAAGGCGGAAGGCCACAGAAACTTAGCACATGACTCCCCCCCCCACAGCCGCTCGACACCGACATAACAGGCGGACGCCTTCAGCTTTTCCGCCACTCATGGCTCAATGTCGTACAAGACAATTGGGTCAGAGAACTGGTGTCGTCCGGCTACAAGATAGAATTCACATCCTGGCCCCAAATCGCTTCCTCCTATCCCGCCTCCCAAAGGGAAACACCCTACCGTTCCTCGACGCCATCAACTCACTGCTCAAGTCCGGCGTCATAAAACCGGTACCAGTAGACGAACAATTCAAAGGCTTCTACTCAAACCTGTTCGTCGTCCCAAAAAAGGACGGGACAATGCGCCCCATCCTGGACCTCAAACTTCTCAGCAAGTTTGTAAAAGTTCGACATTTCAGAATGGAATCCCTACGCTCAGTAATTGCGTCCTTAGAGAAGGGAGAATTCCTAGCAACCATCGACATACAAGATGCGTATCTCCACATACCCGTCTTTGCATCCCACCAGAAATACCTGCGGTTCATGGTACAAAAACGCCACTACCAGTTCGTCACCCTGCCCTTCGGCTTGGCAATTGCTCCCAGAGTCTTCACAAAGGTCATGGCGGCCGTCATGACCATCCTCCACGCACGAGCAGTCATCGTCTTACCGTACCTAGACGATCTGCTGATCAAGGGACCATCCTTCCAATCATGCCTCGACAGCGTCAGAATCACAACGGACACTCTCTCCCGCCTAGGATGGCTCATGAACCTGGAAGAATCATCCCCAAAGCCTGCCCAAACAGTCAACTTCCTCGGTATGACCCTGGACACCGCAAGAGGGCTGGTCATACTCCCTCAGGACAAGGCCACAGCAATCCAAAAAGGCGTGCAGGTTCTTCTCGGCCGCTCGCCCCAGTCCATACGCTTCGGCATGAGTGTCCTGGAAAAATGGTGGCCGCAATGGAGGCAGTCCCCTTCGCCCAACTTCATCTCCGAGCCCTACAGCTCTCCCTCCTCTCGGCCTGGGACAAAAGCCCCTTCGGCCTCAACCGAAAACACCGACTATCCGCCAAGGTCAGAACATCGCTCAAATGGTGGACACAGCCGACATCCCTCTCGCGAGGAAGATCCTTCCTCCCACTCCAGTGGCTGATCGTAACCACCGATGCCAGCCTACTCGGCTGGGGGGCCATCTACCTTCACCACACGGCTCAAGGACGCTGGACACCCCAAGAGTCACGCCTCCCAATCAACATCTTAGAGCTGCGGGCAATTCGCCAACACTTTCACCATCTTCTAGCTGGTCGCCCCATCCGCATTTAATCGGACAACGCCACGGCCGTGGCGTATATGAATCACCAAGGCGGCACGCGCAGCAAGGCAGCGATGCACGAAGTAGAACACATCCTACGATGGACCGAAAAAACCCAGTCAGTCATATCAGCAGTCCACATCCCGTGAGTGGACAACTGGGCAGCGGACTTCCTAAGCCGCCAAGGGCTGGCCTCAGGAGAATGGTCCCTTCACACGGAAGTTTTCCAACAAATCTGCCAACACTGGGGAACGCCCGAAATGGACCTCATGGCATCAAGAATGAATGCGAAAGTCCCGGCGTTTGTGGCCAGATCCCGGGACCCACTGGCCCTAGGAGTGGACGCTCTTGTCCTCCCCTGGCGCCAGTTCCACCTCCCGTACATCTTCCCGCCACTCCCCCTAATCCCTCGAGTAATCAGGAAGGTCAAGGCAGAAAGAGCGCAAGTAATCCTCATTGCCCCAGACTGGCCACGGCGGCCATGGTACGCAGAACTAGTACAGCTACTCACAGACGCGCCCTGGCCACTCCCAAACAGGCCGGACCTCCTGTCCCAGGGCCCCTTCTACCACCAGAACTCGGGAGTCCTGTCTTTAACGGCATGGCGATTGAGTCCTGGGTCCTGACCCAGACAGGGTTCACACCTAAGGTCATAACTACCATGATCAACGCCCGAAAAACATCATCCTCTCGCATCTACTACCGCACCTGGAAAGCCTATTTCAAGTGGTTCGAAGATCTCAACCGTAACCCACTCCTCTTCTCCATCCCCTCGATCCTGGAGTTCCTCCAGAATGGCCTCGATGCGGGCTTAGCACCAAACTCCATCAAGGGCCAAATTTTGGCCCTAAGTATTCTTTTCCAACGCAGGATTGCGTCAAAAGCACAAGTCAAAACATTCATTCAAGCGGTCTCCCACACACGACCCCCCTACAGGACGCCCGTGGCGGTCTGGGACCTAAACCTAGTCCTCGACGTGCTTCAAGGCACGCCGTTCAAACCCCTCAAAGAGATTCCTCTAACCCTTCTCTCGCACAAGGTCGCCTTCCTCGTCTCTATTACATCAATTAGGCGCATGTCCGAACTGGCCGCCCTATCCTGTCGGCCCCCCTACCTGGCCGCCCTATCCTGTCGGCCCCCCTACTTGTCCTTCCATAAGGATAAAGTCGTCCTACGACCATCTCCCTCTTTCTTACCCAAAGTGGTATGTCAATTCCATCTCAATGAGGACATCGTACTCCCGTCCCTCTGCCCAACTCCGATACACCGGATCGAAAAGCAGCTCCATACCCTGGTCCTGGTCAGGGCTCTCAGACATTACATCTCCCGAACAGCCCCTTTCCGCAAAACAGAAACGCTGTTCGTCATTCCCAAGGGCCCTAGAAAGGGAATGGCTGCGTCCAAATCCACATTGGCACGATGGATCTGTTCCACGATCCAGGAAGCCTACCGCATCAAGGGAATGCCAATCCCGGAAGGTATTAAGGCACACTCGACCCGGTCAGTGGGCGCCTCATGGGCCATTCGCCACCAAGCTTCGGCAGCTCAGGTCTGCAAAGCTGCAACCTGGGCCAGCCTACATACATTCACCAAGCACTACAACATCCACACCCAGGCCTCTGCAGATGCAAGCCTAGGCAGGAAAATCTTACACTGCTAGATCCCCACCCAGGCACTGCTTTGGGACGCCCCACGGTCCTGTGTCCCCCAATGATGCGAAGAGAAACAGATTTTTGTGTACTCACCGTAAAATCCTTTTCTCCTAGCTCATCATTGGGGGCCACAGCACCCACCCTTAACGCTTTAAAAGCACACCGCTATATGCAAAGCATACCTAACAAGCACAGCATTGTACTTTACACCATTCGTACCTTATTACCAGCTCTCCTACTGCTTTAGTACTAAACTGAATACGCCCACGCTCGGGTGTACACTGCAGGAAGGAGGGCTCTATTTTAAGCTTTGCTTAGTGTCGCCTCCTAGTGGCAGAAAAGCATACACCCACGGTCCTGTGTCCCCCAATGATGAGCTAGGAGAAAAGGATTTTACGGTGAGTACACAAAAATCCCTGTTTTTTTAATTTACCATATGGCTGCAATAAAACAGAGTGAAAAATTTAAAGGGGTCCGAATACTTTCCGTACCCACTGTGTAAGAGTACTAAATTATAGTCGCAGAACCCCATTGACCTTTTTGATTTAGCAGCACCTGTCCTGCTCCACCAGTTATCTCAAAAGAGCCACCCACCCTGTCTGTATAATATTATCTGTACATGCAGAGTTATCATCGTTATCTATCCTATTACATAGGACTACTGGTAACATGACAGTTAGGCTGAAGGCACATCATCCGACATGATCCCAGTGCCTCGCACGAGTGCAATGCGAGATAAACTCGCATTGCACTAGGACAAGTGTTTTTTCTATAATGTCGGGCACACTGGTGCGCATTTGAAGCCCTGAACTCGCAAAGCGAGTTTCAGTCGTGGCATACTGCGACTGCATGCAAGTTGTACGCACCAGCTATCAATAGAAAACAATGGGTACGTTAAAAAAACGCACCGTGCAATCACATAGTGCGAGTCTCTGTGATCCCGGCTGTGATCTCTGTGACAGCCGGGACCGTGAGCGGATGCCCTCCCCCTCCTCAGGTCTCCCCCTTCTTCAGATGGCCCCCACCTGTCACTGCCCCCACCCCCGGGACCTGTTTGCGGTTACCCGCCGCGCTGCTGGCGGCGGGAGCAGATGCCCTCCTCAGGTCTCCCCCTTCTCCAGATGGCCCCCACCTGTCTCTGCCCCCCACCCCAATGCCGGGACCTGTTTACGGTTACCCGCTGCGCTGCTGGCGGTGGGAGTGGATGCCCTCCCCCTCCTCAGGCCTCCCCCTCCTCTGGATGGCCCCCACCTGTCACTGCCCTCACCCCCCGATCCCCGTGTCCGATCTCACCGCTCCTCGATCCCGCTCTGCCTCCTCTCCTCGCTGGAACGCCCTTCCTCCAGTAGAGCTCCGCCCAGAGGTAAGTACCGTATGAATGAATGAATGAATGAATGTGAGTGGTTCATGGATGGATGGGTTCATGGATGGGTTCATGGATGGATGGATGGGTTCATGGATGGGTTCATGGATGGATGAGTGTGATGGATGGATGGATGTTTGTGGGTCATGGATGTGTGTGTGGTGTGCATGGATGGTTGTGGGTGGTGGATGCATGGATGTGTGGATGCGTGGATGTGGTGGGTATGTGGATGCGTGGGTGTGTGGATGCGTGGATGTGTGGGTGCGTGGATGTCGTGGATGTGTGGGTGCATGGATGCGTGGGTGCGTAGATGCGTGGATGTGTGGGTACATGGATGTGTGGATGTGTGGGTGCATGGATGTGTGGGTGCGTGGATGTGTGGGTGCATGGATGCGTGGGTGCGTAGATGCGTGGATGTGTGGGTACATGGATGTGTGGATGTGTGGGTGCATGGATGCGTGGGTACGTGGATGTGTGGGTACGTGGATGCGTGGGTGTGTGGATGCGTGGATGTGTGGGTGCATGGATGTGTGGGTGCGTGGATGTGTGGATGCATGGGTGCGTGGACGCGTAGGTGCGTGGATGTGTGGGTGCATGGATGTGTGGGTACATGGGTGCGTGGATGTGTGGGTGCATGGATGTGTGGGTGCGTGGATTTGTGGGTGCGTGGATGTGTGGGTGTGTGTGTGCGTGGGTGTGTGGTGCGTGGATGTGTTGGTGCGTGAATGTGTTGGTGCGTGAATGTGTTGGTGCGTGTATGTGTTGGTGCGTGAATGTGTGGGTGCATGGATGTGTGGGTGCATGGATGTGTGGGTGTGTGGATGCATGCATGGATGTATGTGTGACTGCATGTGTGGATGTGTGCACGAATGGATGTGTACATGCGTGGATGATGGGTGGATGGATGGATGCAACAAGGGATCAAGTGTCCTCTTCTAGTCTCAGGGATCATAGTAATGGTGCACTGTATGACAGATCATTGCCATACAGTGCACCATAACTCTGACAACAGAGACTGTAGGAAGAGGACACTTGATCCCTTGCTGCAATCTCTGGAGCAGAGGTGATCGAGCATCGTGGGACCTTCACTGTGGACTACGCCGGAGGCGATCGAGCATCGTGGGACGTTCGTTATGGACTACGTCGGATCTTTCTAATAAAGATGGAGTCTGAATTTTGTTTGTTTTTTTTCCAAATAAAATTACTTTTCTTTGTGTGTATTTATTGACTACTTACCAGAGATTCCTAATGGCAAGTCTAACATTGGCCCAATATTATGAATCTCGGGCTTAGTGCCAGCTGCCAATAAAAAGCTGGCATTAACCCCTTTATTACCCAGTTTGCCACAAGCACCAGGGCAACTGGAAGACCATGGGTACAGCGCCAGAAAATGGCGCTTCAATGAATGCGCCATTTTCTGGGGTGGCTGCGGGCTGCAATTCGCAGCATGGGGGGCCCAGAACGCTTGGGCCTCTCCATGCTGCGGATTGCAGCCCCCAGCTGTCTGGTTGTACCTGGCTGGACCAAAAATATGGCGGAGCCACACGTCATTTTTTTTCTAGAATTTGTTCTAGAAATAAAAATAAAATGCGCTTCGCTGTATTTTTGGTTGCCAGCCAGGTACAACGAGGCAGCTGGGGGTTGGTGGCAGTCCGTAGCTGCCAAGTTGTACCTGGCTGGACCAAAAATATGGCGAAGCCCCACGTCATTTTTTTTATTACTTCTGCCAATAAAATTACATGGAGCTTTGCCATATTCTTGGTTGCCAGCCAGGTACAACTTGGCAGTTGGGGGGCTGCAATCCTCATCATGGAGACATCCAAATGTTGTGGGTCCCCCCCACGCTGCAAATTGCAACCCACATCCACCCCAGAAAATAGCACATTCATTGGAGGTGCCATTTTCTGGTGCTGTACCCCAACTCTTCCAGTTGCCCTTGCGCTGGTGGCAATGCTGGTGGCACACAGGGGCTCTCCATATGCGACATGGTGTCCGCTACCAATTGTTAGCGGACACCATGTTGCGTATGGAGAGCCCCTGTGTGCCTAAACATTGGAGTTCCCCCAGAAGTGACCCCATTATGCATCTGGATTTGTTCCTTGGGGGGTCTAGTTTCCAAAATGGGGTCACTTGTGTTGGAGCTTCAATGTTGAGGCACACAGGGACTCTCCATACGCGACATGGTGTCCGCTAAAAATTGGAATTGTTAGCGGACACCATGTCACGTTTGGAGAGCCCCTGTGTGCCTCAGCATTGGAACTCCCCCACAAGTGACCCCATTTTGGAAACTAGACCCCCCAAGGAACAAATCTAGATGCATAATGAGCACTTTGAAGCCCCAGGTGCTTCACAATTTGATCCGTAAAAATAAAAAAATAAGATTTTTGTGGAAGAAAAATATTTTTTTCATTTTTACGGATCAATTTGTGAAGCACCTGGGGCTTCAAAGTGCTCATTATGCATCTAGATTTGTTCCTTAGGGGGTCTAGTTTCCAAAATGGGGTCACTTGTGGGGGAGCTCCAATGCTGAGGCACACAGGGGCTCTCCAAACGTGACATGGTGTCCGCTAACAATTTGAATGGAAATCAGCTCAAATTGTTAGCTGACACCATGTCGCGTTTGGTGAGCCCCTGTGTGCCTCAACATTGGAGCTCCCCCACAAGAGACCCCATTGATTGACAAATGAGTGGCAGCAAATCAGTGCAGTCTTGACACCAGGAGAAGGTGCTAGTCTGTCGGATCCCAGTAGGAATGAAAAGATCTCAATCGCACCCCACTAGCACCCCACTAGCACCACACTAGCACCACACTAGCACTACTACACGCATCAAACTCGCATCAATATCGCGCTTCAAAAACGCGCCGTTTTGGAGGGATCAGTGTGCTGCCTTAAGCCTTAATCTGATACTTTATCTGTACTCCTGAACTTTTGCTGTTACCGGCGCTGTTGAATTTTTCTTTGCTGGATTGATGGCGTTGCAGTGTAATGACCACCACCAGTCGCTGTGAATGTGGAATACAGCTGTGCTTTTGGATGAATCGGACCACAATTCGATAGTAAACCAAACTTTTTTTTATTTTATAACTTCTCAACAAACAACGTATGATTTCATTCAAGATATCGGCCACAACAGCCACGAGCCGGGAAATCCCAAATGTTCGCTTCACGGAAGAGGAAAATATTATACCCAAGGCAATGACACTCGGCTTTCTCAAGTATTTGGTGTACCCAGGATTTTACCATGACTGTGGCATGTGGTCCTCCAAGTATATAATTACACCCACCTCCCACACTATTTCCAATGAATTTTGGGTACCCCTTTTCTCCCCTAAAATTCCTTATATCAGCTAACAAGGTGAACAACAACAATGTATACACAGTGCACTGTTTTCTATGCGGACATCCTGAATGAAAATTCACTCACTCCAACAGCAATAAGCAGTGCCGTAGAAATGAACTTGCTGCTTTAACGTTGGGCCATTTGGTTTAAAGCAGCTTTTCTGGGTCACAGAGTCCTATGATACATACAGGTGCAAATGAAGATTAACAAACACTTTAGAGCCCCGCTGCAGTCTTTTGGGTGTCCCTTAAACATTTGAAACCCTAACTACCTTCCCCTACCTGACTAGATTAACTGTGACCGGTCACACAACCAGATTTACTCACAGGGGCTGATTTCACTCCACATCTTCCATCTTTAGTTTCGTGCTGATCCCAGCTCCTCTGGGTCCATCATGTGAACTCGGTACTCCTCCTCCAACTGTCTTCTTCAACCGCCTCATCATTTGCAGGCTATAGCAGCAGCTTTGCTTGCAGTCAATCATATCTTGCTAAGGAATCCTAGTAGACAGACTAAGTTATTGTAGTAGCAATTTGTTAATTTAAGAACAAGAGCGGTATTAACACTTGTAGATACCATATCAACCTGCTACACTGGTATGAAACACGTTTCAAAGTTTAGGCCTCAGACCTTTTCTGATCTTATCAAGAGCTTGTGTTCTGGGCATAGTAGACATATAAGGTAGACAAAGTATAGATGAAGGATAAGCCATGTAAAGGTTGTAGAGTTTCAGCACTGCAACTGTTTCTTTGATGCTGTTGATGCCACCGCACCTAGCATGTGCGGCTGTCTTTTGCCTTCTCCTACTTGCAGATGTTGGTGCCATCCACCTCAGCATGTGCAGCTGTCTCTCCCTTCTCCTAATTTGTTATGCACAGTCTTTTTCAGCACTGTACCTTCTCTAGCAAGTTGCTGATTGCCTGTTCGAAAATGAAAAATATACTTATAGGCATGAGTATGCACAATGCATACACATTGTTCCCCAAACCTACCCTCTTCCACATTCTAGCAATGATTATATATTTCTAGACGAGAGCCTCATGCTATCGCATCAGGAGGGCGGTAACATCCTGATGGGGGACAGACGCCATCTCTTCCCCCTCTGAAGTCTTTCCCATGTCCGCTGTTTCCCAGATCCCCCCCGCTCTCCCAGTGTATGTAAATAAACCTCATTATCCACTTTATTAGCTCTCAACAAGTTCCCCTCAAACATAACTACTTCAATCATGCAGTGGGGCGGTGTGATGCGTCACGCTGCCACCATCTTTGTATAGCCAAGTGTCCAAAAATGACGGGTAAGTGCGCATGCGCTCTCTGTCTTCCCCACGCTCCCTCTGCCCCCTGTGCATGCTCTCTACCTCCTACGCGATCTTCCCCCCCCCCCCTGCACACCCTCATGCTGCGGCGGGTGGCTTCCTGGCATCTGTAGCAATGCTGGCAGGCACAATATTTGCACACCCATAATTTGTGTGCAAAAATATGGCTGCCACAACGGAAGTAGCGTGTGATATCGGGCCATCCTGATGGAAGTTGATGACGGACGCCACAAGGCAATATACAGTGGGGAAATAAGTATTTGATCCCCTGCTGATTTTGTAAGTTCCCACTGACAAAGACTTGAACAGCCTATAATTTTTAAGAGTAGGTTAATTTCAACAGTGAGAGATAGAATATCAATATAAAAACCAGAAAAATCACATTGTCTAAATTATATAAATGTATTTGCATTTTGAAGAGAGAAATAAGTATTTGATCCCTCTGGCAAGCAAGACCTAATACTTGGTGGCAAAACCCTTGTTGGCAAGCACAGCAGTCAGACATTTTTTGTAGTTAATGATGTTTGTGCACATGTCAGGAAAAATTTTGGTCCACTCCTCTTTACAGATCATCTTTAAATCATTAAGCTTGTGAGGCTGTCGCTGGGCAACTCAGCTCTGTCCATACGTTTTCTATAGGATTAACCCCATCAAGACCTACAATGCACATGTGTATCAAAGGTCGCCTCCCACCGTTTGAGTGTAAGCCTGCATCTACCCCATTCCCCCATATCAGCTGATCTAATCAGCTGAGATATGCATCTAACAGCGCCGATTGGATTAACGCTGTTAACCTTTTGGATCGCGCTGTCAGTGACTGACAGCGTGATCTTAGGCACCTGCCAGGATCGCAGGTCCTGTGAAGCAATCACAAAACCTGCACCCTGTCACCTGCAGAGCACGGGGTCCAGTAACGACCCCGGAAGCTGTTTGCAATTCCGTCCTGCTGGTGATGACTCTGTGATATCACCAGCAGGGAGTGATCACTTTCCCGTCTTTCAATGAGCTGCAGCTCTTCGAAAGACAGATCAAGCGATCAGGCTGTGGAGTACTGAGGCCCTCAAGTTATAGGAGATATAGGAGTTGGGATGCAGATAGGAAGATGGGGCTGTTTATGGGGATGTTGAAGTCTCCCAGAATAAGGGTTAGTAATTCTGACGACATGAAATGAGGCAGCCATGCAGAGAAATGGTCGAGGAATTGGGTGGGTGACCCTGGGGGGCGGAATATCACCGCTACTCTGAGGGGGAGGGGATGGAAGAGCCTAATTGTGTGGACCTCAAACAGGGGAATGAGAGTGCTGGGGCTGGAGGGATGACCTGGAAGGTACACTGTAGGGACAGGAGTAAGCCAACTCCAGCACCATGTCTGTTCAAGATCTCGGGGAATGAGAGAAATGTAAGCCACCATAAGAAATAGCGGCAGGAGACACTGTGTCTGAATCCTGGATCCAGGTTTCTGTGAGAGCCAGGAGTTTAAGACAGTGAGAAAGTAGTTGTGGATGAAGGGAAGCTTGTTGCATACAGACCGTGGATTCCAGAGAGTGCAGTTAAAAAAGGAGATGAAGGTGTGCAAGTAATGTTGATAAAGTTAGCGTGTTTTCTGTGTGTGCTGGGAAAGGGGTTGAGGTTGGTGGAGGGTGGACCAGGATTTAGAGAGATATCACTTGACAGAAGCAGCAGTAAAAAGAGAAAAGGCAAATAGTTTTTGTAATTGTGACTTTGTTTCTGATGCCACACCCTGGAACATGGTGGTATGAGATTATTCAGTACGTTGAAGAGAGTACGGGAGCTCAATAAAGTAGAGGGAAAGAGAGAGGGGCTTATGTGGATGAGAAGTGATGGAGGGGGGATGGGGCAAAAGCCCATAGAACAATAGACAGTGAAGTAAAGGACAAGGTAAACAAAACAAAAAATATTTGAAAGTAAAGTAACAAAGACAGCAGATGGGCATAGCTGTTAACCTTCTGGATACTTCTATGTTACTTCTTTGAACCGAGGGTAGGTGTGTGAAGAGGTCAGAAAAGCATTTGACTCCATTGCTTTTCCCACACTTTCCGTATGGATGTTCCGGGCCGGCAGGCAATCAGAAAGCACAAAACATCCACAAGTTGAAGACACAAGGGCTTGTGTCATTAGCCTGCTTGTTTCATTGGCTGCTAAAGTCACATGTCTCTCGGGATACAAGAAGCGTCCATTTACCGACATCGCCATTTTCAGAGTGTTACTGCTAGGGACAGTGATGTTGCTGCTCTGTGCTTTTCAATCCATGTTACACAAATAGCTATATACTCAATCACTTTATAGATAGCATAGGAGGGCACGAGTGTCTATCCAAACATAGGCATTTTGTCCTGAGAAGAAGTGATTCCTAAATCTGTGTGCATTGGCAAAGCCGTGTTTTTTTGCATACAGGAAGGGCTAGCCAAATCTTCGTTTCCCCTAAAAAGGCATTTTTTTTGCCTCTATCCTGTGACTCTGCAATCCTTCAGTTTTCCCTAAAAAGGCATGTTTTGCCTCCAACTTGCGATTCTAAAATTGTTCATTATCTCCTAGAAAGGGATTTTTTAGCCTCTAACCTGTGCTTTTTTAACCCTTCAGTTTCCCCAAAAATTTATATTTTTTTACTTTAACCTGTGATTCTTAAATCCTTCAGTTTCCCCAAAAAAGGCTCTGTTTGGCCTCTAACCTGTGACTCTCAAATCCTTCAGTTTCCCCTAAAAATGCATTTTTTCATCTAACCTGTTATTCTGCTATCTTTCAGTTTCCCGTAAAAAAGGCAGTTTTTTGGTCCAAAGCAGTGATTGCAAAATCCTTCACTTTCCACTAAAAGGCTGTGTTTGGCCTCAAACGAGTGCTTTCCAAATCTGTGTGCATAAAAGATGAGTGTAAAATCTGTGGTCGTAGAAAGGGAAAGGGGAAAAAGGTTGTTGGAAGGAAGTAGCTTGCGTTGGAGATTTTCGTTGGTAGGTGCTACTGCTGTGTTACTGAAAGTTGTAGTAACCAAACATTTGCTCATCATTGTATCCCAAGCGAAGTGACATTACTCTTACTGGACAGCATGCTCCAGCCTCTTTGTTTCCCAGCAGCAGAGTGATATATGTGTAGATGTGGCCCAGCTTTGCTACAGTTTATGGAAACGCTGCATCAAGTGGCTTGTCCTCATGTTCTCCCTCCACATCACAAACAGTAATTCCTCAGAAGTGCTGCCCAATAACGCAGGTGTCTTCCCGTGTCACAACCTCAACGCATAACTGATTTTGGGGAAACACAGATGGGCAATTCTGCAGAAATGTCATACATTCTATTCATTGCATCAGAGGTCTGCTCAAAGATTCACATCCTCCAGAGGAGAAAGTATCTGCCCGATAGCCAAAATCTTTTGAGTTGGATTCAGGGATAAGGAAGTATGTCCCAGCAAAATGCAGACCTCTTCACAGATGTTACCCCCGGGTGATGATGATGGTTCATATTTGAGGAACACCCACACTGTACTGTGACTCAGGACAAAAAATGGATGAGGGTGAACTCTTAAGGCCCCGTTACACGGTACGAAGTTGAAACAATATCACTAATGATCTCAGGGGCACGCAGTCATTAGGACATTGTTTGGACATCGTTGGTGAGCTGCACACGCATAGATATTGAGTACGACACACCAACGATCCAGCGAGCAGGTATTGTTCTCACACCCAGCGAACAATATTGTTCACTGATGTGAATTGGCAAAGTCGTCAATGACATCATTATCGCGTGTCACACAGAACGATGCAGCAGTTGGTGATCGTGGATCGTCTGATTTGAAAACATGTTCTCAATCTGCGATCAACGACCAACGATTTATTGTAATCAAATCTCGGTGTTACACACACTGACGTTCTAATGATGTGTTTGAACGACTCCAAACACAGAGGAGGATATGGCATTAAATCTCCTTACCTACTTAACTGTCTTCTTCTGGTTGCAGGAACCTCTCGATAAGGTAGAAAGCAGTTCCAGACCTCGTCTTACCCACTCACACAGCCAGATCAAATATCCACACACTCACTGATGAGGGGCAGTTACCCGAAACGCAGCGTCTGTAGTTGAGGTTCTGATCCGCACAAATCCTAGTTATTAAAAGGCTTGTTAGAATAGCAACTATGACTTGAGGACCAACTTAAGGGAGGCGCGGGAGTTCATCCACTTCTTACTGAAGTACAAATTTCCAAACCGTGACGTTTGAGCGATATCGTTAGGATATTGTGTCGTGTACGGGCCTTAATGGAGAGGAGTGGGACAACAGAGAGAGATGAGGTTCTAGATCCAATTGGAATGAACCCACATCATGCAGCTAAGTAGTCAGCAGAGCAGGAGGAAGACAGGAAGGTTAGGTTGTGTGTTCCCGCACAGGAATGAGGCTGCAGCACAACAAGAGCTGCTTCCTCAGCCACAACGCTGGCTCTGGACAGCAACGGTTGCGGGTCTGCAGTTGTCTGAGGCGGAAAGGGTTGCCTAGCCTCGGCTTTTTTGACATTGCAAAGATGACCAACTCATTTATTTGCAAATATGTACGAAACAATTGAGTAGAGGCAAATAAAGCACACAATTTGACTACAACATTCATGAACTGTCAAATGGCCCAGCACATGCATTAGTCTGGACACATACTGCAGCAACGTTGCCTAGTGGCCCTCATCGAAACCATCTGCCACATCAATGCATCTGTTTGCTTCCACTTCTGTCAGCATGGAAAGTGTTGTCTTGACAGGTGTCCAGCCATAGGACTTGTTTACCTTGTACATTCGGGCGACTGACAGACCCCTAGCTGTTATGGAACACACCTGCTGGTTTGGACCGATCTCAGACACTAGGCACATCACTTGTTTGTCAACCCACTGGGCCTGCACCTCCTTCACAGTGCAGCAGTTTGTCAGGTACATCCTACTCCACCCTGTCTCATTACAGCAGCCAGCACTTGGTCCCACAGTTGTAGTCACGGAAAAGGTTATTTCCTCCTACACATCCCAAAGCAAAAAGCTTGAACTTCACCATCTACCATTTGTTGACCACAGAAATGCTGCCTTTCGACTTGGTAGATACAGACTGTTTCCAAAAGCTGATGGCCATGGCCTCAGTATCAGTTGCCCAGTTATCACTACTTCTCGAAGAAAGCTGTGCCTGCGCTGCACAAGCATGCCGCAGACAACATCACACATTCCTTGAGAAACTCTGTATGTGACAGGGTGCATATCTGACACCTGGATGAGCAAACATGGCCAGGAGTGTTACATCTCCCTCACTGGCCACTGGGAGACTCTGGTGACTGTGCAGCCAGGCAGGAAAGAGGCTACTCCCCAAGTCTTGAAATCTCCAAGGCTTTTGGGACAGAAATCTACCTTTTCATCTACTGCTTCTGCCTCGTCCACCACCCCTAAGGCCTACATCTGCACCCTCGAACCTCCCTTAAATTTAAAATGCTTTGGAGATGTGAGTAACACCGCTGAAGAGTTGTGGACAGTTATGCAGGCCAAGTATCAGCAATGGCTGTCTCCTCTAAACTTGGAGCGAGGGTAGGCCGTTTGCAATATCAGTGCGAACCTGGTCGCGGCTCTATGACAGGTCAAATTTACATGCCTTACATGGCTCATGTCCTCAACTTAGTTGTCCAGCAATTCCTACACTACTATTCCAGCCTGGATGAGCTGCTGCACACGGCACGGTCACTGTGTGCTCACGCCGCTGTTCTCACCTCACAGCTCATCGACTGGCATCGCTAGAGAGGTCTGTCGGACAACCGGTTAACTATTTGAAATTCGATGTGTCAATACAGTGGAATTCCACTCTGCACATGTTGTAGTGAGTGTAGCAGCAGCGACAAGCCCTGGCCCAGCATGTAATGATGCGTAGTGTGACTCAAAGTGAGCTGAATGTGGTGCAAATGACGGTTCCAGACTGGACACAAATCAAGGACCTCTGTACCCTTCTGCACAGTTTTGAAATGGCTACTAAGATAGTTAGCGCTGACGATGCTGTCATCAGCATCACTATTACGGTCATCTACATGCTGGAACAAACTTTAAAAATTCTGCAGGATGAGGTGGTACCACAGGAAGTGGAGGAGCAAGTAAAGTAGGATGCAGAAAGGATATTAATATCTCAAAAGTCCGGACTCTCATCGCACCACCGATTGGCATGACAGGGTGGAGTAAAGTAACAGACAGAAGCTCATGCAGAGGGTCTCTTTGTTAGTATGATGGTGTGTATTAACCTATTATAGCCATGTCATTTAATACTGCATTGTTTTTCTTAGTAACGTGACATTTTCCTGGTGACTTGCACTAGCACTTTATTATATTTAAATTCAATTGTACCCTATAGGAATCTCTTGCAATAATCCTCGCAAATATTTTACCATTTTTCAAATCCAGCAGAGAAGAAAGAAAAGCAAGCAACTCTCTGGCACACGATTACAGTCTTCTTGTTAATGTGCAAATGGGTATATACGATATACGGGTACATACGATACAGGTAGGGGGAGCTGAAACCTCAGACTACGATGACCTTTTCACGCTTGTAGCGCTTCTATGTGTCCTATAGAGGCATCTGATGTCAGTTCCATATCTATTATATAAAGCCCGAAGCCACTTCCGGCCAAACCCGAAGCCACTTCCGTAGTGTTGTGGTCGGATATTCGGCCAGCTCCACCCGCACAGGGTGGACCAAGATGGCCGCCCTATGCGGGAGGATCGCGGCGAGCCAGCCGGGAGACGACCGGCGTCAGCCGGTCGTCTCCCGGGTGGCGAGTTGTTGCAGCCGCGGTAACTCCGGCACGTAGGTCCATTGCGAGTCTCCCGCCCCGGCGACGACCGATGAGAGCCGAGCGCCGTGGCCGAAAATAGAACCAAGGGCCCGGCCATGCACAGCTCTAAAGACCGCTGTGTATCTCAATGGGAAGTGAGGCGCTATGCTCATTGGTCGGCGCCAGCACACAGCGACCAATGAGCATAGCGCCTCACTTACAGGGGTAAATTTGAAACTCAAAGTCCTCCCTTATATCTCAATGGGAAGTGAGGCGCTATGCTCATTGGTCGCTGTCTGCTGGCGCCGACCAATGAGAATAGCGTCTCACTTACAGCGGTAAATTGGAAACTCAAAGTCCTCCATCTATCTCAATGGGAAGTGAGGCGCTATTCTCATTGGTCGCTGTGTGCTGGTGCCGACCAATGAGAATAGCGCCTCACTTACAGCGGTAAATTTGAAACTCAAAGTCCTCCATTATATCTCAATGGGAAGTGAGGCGCTATTCTCGTTGGTCGCTGTGTGCTGGTGCCGACCAATGAGAATAGCGCCTCACTTCCTACTGAGATATAATGGAGGACTTTGAGTTTCAAATTTAGCGCTGTAAGTGAGGCGCTATTCTCATCGGTCGGCGCCAGCACACAGCGACCAATGGGAATAGCGCCTCACTTCCCATTGAGATATAATGGAGGACTTTGAGTTTCAAATTTACCGCTGTAAGTGAGGCGCTATTCTCATTGGTCGGCGCCAGCACACAGCGACCAATGAGAATAGCGCCTCACTTCCCATTGAGATATAATGGAGGACTTTGAGTTTCAAATTTACCGCTGTGAGGCGCTATTCTCATTGGTCGGCGCCAGCACACAGCGACCAATGAGAATAGCGCCTCACTTCCCATTGAGATATAATGGAGGACTTTGAGTTTCAAATTTACCGCTGTGAGGCGCTATTCTCATTGGTCAGCGCCAGCACACAGCGACCAATGAGAATAGCGCCTCACTTCCCATTGAGATATAATGGAGGACTTTGAGTTTCAAATTTACCGCTGTAAGTGAGGCACTATTCTCATTGGTCGGCGCCAGCACACAGCGACCAATGAGAATAGCGCCTCACTTCCCATTGAGATACATGGAGGACTTTGAGTTTCAAATTTACTCAAAGTCAAACTCAAAGTCCTCCATGTATCTCAATGGCCAGTGAGGAGCTTCTCTCATTGTACTCATGACACTAGCAACATTAACCCCTAACATTCTGTTTTATCTGTAATTTCTATAACACAGTGTGTAGTTGTACTGCCACTGCGAAGTTAACCCCTTATATACCATTTCTGCCTTAACTCCATACTTTGTAGTCTCTATTACTACTGCCAGTAGGAACATTAACCCCTTATATTCCATTATTGTTGTTATTTCTATTACACAGTGTATAGTTGTAATGACACTGCGAAATTAACCCATTATATACCAGTTCAGCATTAACTGCATATTTGGTAGTGTTTATAACTCCTGCCACTGGTACATTAACCCCTTGAACACCATTTTGGATATAATTTACAGCGCTGAGTCTGTTGTGGGAGTGCCTGTGGGACATTAACTCCTTCAATAACATTTTTGATATCATTATAAGTTCCTACTCTGTTATAGTCCTGTTAGTCGGACATTAACTCTTTCTACACCTCCACTATATTGCTACCCTCACAGTTCTGCCTACATCGCCTACTTAGTCATATATCTGGTGTTTAAGTCTATTATTTAAAACTCTTAAAAAAATTATATACAGATTCTAGACTCCCGATTCTTTAGAATCGGGCTCACAGCTAGTTTAAGATAAGCAAGTAACTGTATTACCATGGAAGTAATACACATAAAGCACTTCTAAGAAAAGAAGCACGCTGGGTTATTGAGTTGAATGCTTTGGGAGTCGCAGAGTTAAATGATCGTAATGATCTGGCAGCCTTCCTTTAATGTGGTTCTGATATTCTTTTTAATTGCTAGTGCTAATTGCTAGTGTTTTTTTGCTCTTTCTCTTCTTAGACGCGTTTGTTATTGTAACGATATATGGTTACTTAAAACTTGTTATTCTTTTGTAAATAACTCTATCATTTTTTCTGTTTGCATGAGATATTAATTAAAATAGTTAGAGGCTTTGACGTTAGGAGGGTCTTAAATGTGGAACTGACGTCAGATGCCTCTGTAGCACCCGTAGAAGCGTTACAAGAGCTAAACGGTCACCATAGTTTGAGGTTTCAGCTCCCCCTCCCTGCAGCATATGTCACCTGTTTGCACATTAAAAAAAAGACTTTAAGCATCTACCAGTGAGTTGCTGCTTTTCTTTCTTCTCTGCTGGATTTGTTATATTGTTGCTTCTATGAGCAAGTATTCCCAGTGAAGCGTCCTTCTCCGCAGATGTGGTGTAATCGATGTTAGAGTGGCAGCTGTAAAACATACAGTGGTGGTGCCCAGTAAAAAAATCATTCTAACCACTTTTAAGATTTTTCAGTGATCCAGTTAATTGTCTATAGTCTCTTGTCATTTTGTGTTTATTTTGTCTTTGTTGGTGTTGTCACCCCTTTTTATATGCTTTGTGTTTTTTATTTGTTCATATATTTTATATTTGACTTGTTTGTCAGTTGCATATTTAATAAAATTTATTGATTGTTTTGCACAAAATTGCTCCTGACTCTCTGGTTTTTCTATAGTCAGGAGATGAGGAAGAAATGATTCCCCTTTCTGTTGTCCAAGGTTGACGGAGAGAGGACTGAGGAAGAGATATGACCGCCTTCTTGCTGCACTATCTGCAACATAATGCCCATATCATCAGGATTCAAATTAATGATGACCACTGGGTTGTCACACTGTTGGATCTGCGGTACAAGAGTTAATTTAGCCAGAAGCTTCCTGCCCTGGACAGGGACTCTCGCATGCTGGAATATCAAAAAATCTTAGGACTGGTTTCCCCTTATACATCAGTGTGGCACACAGTACGCATCGCAGAGCTACCCTTACTACTTAGGGGACATCAAGTTGTCAGCGTAGAAACATTAGCAGCAGCAATGTAACTGTCAGATGCAACTTCTGGTACTCCTTTTACCAATTTTTTTTTAACAGCGATAGAACTGAGTACAAGTCTTACACATCGTGGATGACTGGAGAGGATAATGCAGGAGTGTCCAGAGCTCAGTATACATGCCATCAGGGGTGATTTGGATTCTTTCAAATATGGTGGAGTGGCCTGAGGTCATCAGTCACGCCTTGGAGGTTTTGTCACACCTGGTGGCCATATTTCTCTCAGAACACATCTTCAGCACTGCTGGTGGTGTCCTGATGGATAATTGCATCCGGCTGTTTCCTGAAAGTGTAGCCCACCTAATTTTCATCTGGATGAACAAGGCATGGCGCTCCAAGGACTTTTCCACCCCAGTGGCAGACTGCTCAGACAAGGCGATGTACTTTTCAGTGTGCTCCATTGATCTCGTCATTCTCGAATTTTTATTCTGGATCAGTTGATGCCACTTTCGTGGTATCTAGCCCTAATTTTTGGAGGTATGGAGACTCTTTTTGGGGTCGTCTTGTTTCCTGAATTTAGCAGGGCTATGTGAGTACAATGCCTATACATGTCACTCACCCCACTGTTACTAATGATTGCTTAACCTTTAAATGCTAGGCCAGACCCTGTGCCATTCATGTAGGCTGCGCCATTCTCCAATTTTTATTCTGGATCAATTGATGCCGTTTTGGTGGTATCTTTCCCTAATTTTTTGAAATATGGAGACTCTTCTTGGGGTCTTCTTGTTCCCTGAATTTAGCAGGTTTCTGTGAGAATGATGCCTATACGTCTCACTCATCCACATTGTTACTAATGAATGTTTAACCTTTAAATGCTAGGCCAGACCCTGTGCCATGCATGCAGGCTGCGCTATTCTCAAATTTTTATTCTGGGCAAATTAAAGCGAACTTGTCACCCCCTCCAGGCATCTAAAAATACCATAGCCACCTTCTGCAGCACTAAGGCTGCATTCTGACAAGGTGTCTATAGCATTTATGCTCCCTTGATTCACTGAAATAAAGACTTATATAAAATCTGTTTCAAACCTGATCCAAGACCGGGAGGCGGGTTTTCAAGTGTCTATCTCCAGCCTCTGTGGTGTCAGTCATCCCTCTCTGCTCTCTGTGCACCGCCTCCAGGGCCATCTCTCTCCATTACAGAGCTTTGTCAGCTCTGCTACAACATAGAGCTGCTGTTATAGGAGACCCCACAGTAGTAAATCTAGCAGGAGGATACTGCCTGCTACATAGCAGCCCTTGAGCTGAGCAGGTTTCACTTTCAGTGTCTTGTACCCAGCAGCATTGCTCCGTCCTCAGCCCCTGATCTAAAGCACAAACTCAACTCTGCTGCACTGCTGACAGCTCAGCTCAAGGGCTGCTACGTAGCAGGCAGCGCTTTGTCTGCTCAGGGTCCTCCTGCTAGATTTACTACTGTGGGGTCTCCTATAACAGCAGCTCTATGTTGTAGCCAGGGGTGAACCTAGCCCCTGTGCTGCCTGAGGCGAACTGCAAAATGGCGCCCCCCCCCCCCAGAAAGTCTTTTTTCAATTGGTAGAAATAAATCTAGTTTGCACAGATTTATATCTACCCTGTAAAATGAAATGAGGACAATAGTGGATATTTTAATTTAGAGAAATAGAAAAAAAGTTGTTCAAACACATGTCAGCGCCATCACACACATACAAGGACCACACGGACGAATCCAGAACAAGGGTCATTAATGGTAATGGCAGGATTGGCTCAACCATACAGACACACAATGGCTGGCAGAGCGATGGTCCTGTAGGCAGACACAGTCCTGCAACCTGAAGCGTGCTGAGCATGTGAGCCGGTATCAAAGGTGAGAATACAAGCTTTGCCATACAGTATATGTACTTCAAAAGGTAGTGAAGGGGTTAAATTACACTATATATACATGTATACAGCTCAGATATACTGGACAACACATGCTCATTACATACACATCATATACTCACACAGACACACACATCATACATGTCTTAGTTATATAACAGATGCTCAGCAGGTACACATCATATACACAGCATATGTATGCTGCAGAAGTGTATATACACACACTTCACTCAAAAGATATCTAAACACACACACAAAGCAACTCATACACAGCTCCCACACAAAACTCACACACAGACACGCAGCTCACACACACAACTCCCACACACAGACACGCAACTCACACACAGACACAACACACAGTTCACACATGCAACTCACACACAGCTCACACAGACACGCAACTCAGACACAGCTCACACACAGACACACAGCTCACACAACTCCCACACACAGACACGCAACTCACAGACACAACTCACACACACAACTCACACAGTTCACACACACAACTCACACACAGCTCACACACACAACTCACACACACAACTCACACAGTTCACACAGACACGCAACTCACACACAGCTCACATTCAGACACAGCTCACACACACATGCAACTCACACACACATGCAACTCACACACAACACACACACAGCTCACACAACACACACAGTTCACACAACACACACACAGTTCACTCAACACACACACAGCTCACACAACACACACAGCTCACACAACACACACAGCTCACACAACACACACACAGCTCACACAACACACAAAGCTCACACAACACACACACAGCTCAAACAACACACACATAGCTCACACAACGCACACAGCTCACACAACACACACACAGCTCACACAACACACACACAGCTCACACAACACACACAGCTCACACAACACACACAGCTCACACAACACACACAGCTCACACAACATACACAGCTCACACAACACAGAGCTCACACAACACACACACTCAGCTCACACAACACACACACTCAGCTCACACAACACACACACCACTCAGCTCACACAACACACACAGCTCACACAACACACACAGCTCACACAACACACACAGCTCACTCAACACACACAGCTCACACAACACACACACTCAGCTCACACAACACACACAGCTCACACAACACAGAGCTCACACAACACACACACTCAGCTCACACAACACACACAGCTCACACAACACACACACTCAGCTCACACAACACACACAGCTCACACAACACACACAGCTCGCACAACATACACAGCTCACACACACACAGCTCACACAACACACACAGCTCACTCAACACACACAGCTCACAACAACACACACAGCTCACACAACACACACACTCAGCTCACACAACACACACAGCTCACACACACACTCAGCTCACACAACACACACAGCTCACACACACACTCAGCTCACACAACACACACAGCTCACACAACACACACAGCTCACACAACATACACAGCTCACACAACACACACAGCTCACACAACACACACAGCTCACTCAACACACACAGCTCACTCAACACACACAGCTCACACAACACACACACTCAGCTCACACAACACACACAGCTCACACAACACACACAGCTCACACAACACACACAGCTCACACAACACACACAGCTCACACAACACACACAGCTCACTCACAGATTATACAGATACCTCACACAGTCCTCTGTGCTGTTTGTACATGTGCAGCTTCACATGCTCACAACCCCTGGGCCCCAGCCCCCATGTCCCAGCCCCCTCACTCCCTGGCCAGCAGCAGATGTCACCTTGTGACCTGGAGCTTCTTATCATTGGTATCTCAGCACAGGAGGCTGCTCTCTGATCTTTGTCGGCTCTCACTTCTTCCCGCGCCGTGCAGGAGAACATGAACACCCCCTGCAGATGCCGCCCCTTCCTTCACCAGCAGGTGGCGCCGCCTGAATCAGGCCACTCACATTGCCTCATCATTGATTCGGCCCTGGTTGTAGCAGAGCTGACAAAGCTCTGTAATGCAGGGAGATGGCCCTGGAGGCTGTGCACAGAGAGCAGAGAGGGATGACTGACACCACAGAGGAAGGAGACAGACACTTGAAAACCTGCCTCCCGGTCTTGGGTCTGGTTTGAAACAGATTTTATATAAGTCTTTATTTCAGTGAATCAAGGGAGCATAAATGCTATAGACACCTTGTCAGACTGCAGCCTTAGTGCTGCAGAAGGTGGCTATGGTATTTTTAGATGTCTGGAGGGGGTGACAGGTTCGCTTTAAAGTCACTTTGGTGGTATCTGGTCCTAATTTTTTTAAATGTGGAGACACTTTTTGGGGTCTCCTTGTCTGTTTCCTGAATTTAGCAGGGCTCTGTGAATATAATACCTACACATGTCATTCATCACTCTGTTACTAAAGAATCCTTAACCTTGAAATGCTAGACCAGACGCTATGCTATGCATACTTGCAGACTGCGCCATTCTCCAATTTTTATTCAGAATCAATATGGTCCTAATTTTTTGAAATAAGGAGAATCTTCTTTGTGTGCCTTTGTTGTGTGTTTTGTGAATTTTCCAGTGCTCTCTAAGAACCATGCTTACACTTGAAGCTTGAAATACTGGGCCAGGCTTTGTCCCATGCATCCATAATGCACCATGATAAATAGGCTAAAGGCGCAGACACACATAACAACGCACCAGAGATTCCAATAACGATAATGATGTGTAGAGATCGCTGGTGCATCGTTTTTCACATCACTGGTAAGATGTCAAACAGGTATCTCACCAGCGATGTGAAAACTGACGCACTAGTGATCCACAATTATACCGAGGTCGTTGGGAATTGTCACTCCAGAGCGTAGCACTGAGATCGTTGGTCATTGTCCCTGTCAAACACAATGATGTGGCACTCCCAGCGGGAGCGCAACGACGTAGAAATGATCCAGAGTAATGTGTAACGATCAAAGATCTCACAGCAGGGGTCAGATCGTTGGTGCGTGTCACACATAACGAGATCGCTAACGGGATCGCAGTTGCGTCACAAAATCAGTGACGCAACAGTGATTTCGGTAGGGATCTCGTTATGTGTGACAGGGCCTTAACTCTGGGGAATAGATGGCATTTTTCCTGGCGTCCGCTCTAATTTGGGGTGTTTTGGCAGAGTGTTTTCCCCTTTGAATGTGTTTTCTAGGCCCTTGATTTTGTCTCCCATTGATTTAAATAGGGTTTCGGATGTTTGACAAACTGTTTGGCGAACACGTGTCTTTTCGGGTAACCACCCAGAATCTAAACTTTAAAAGGTTTGCTCATCTCTATTACTGTATTGCTTGTTTCTTACGGATCTCTCTTCCATCTCCACGTTCCAACCTAGCAAAATCTTGTGAAGTCACTACTGAGTCATCTTGACTGTACAGACCCCTCTAAATTTTTCACTCTTTGTTTCATTGCTGTCATTTGGTGAATTCAAAAAAGTTCATTTTTTTCTCATTAATGTACACTCTGCACCCCCATCTTGACTTAAAAAAAAAAACAAATGTAGAAAATGTTTGCAAATTGATTTAAAAAAAAATTAAACATTACATCGTCATACGTATTCAGACCCTTTGCTCAGCATTGAATAAAACTGATAGGACTTGATTTGGAAAAGCACCCACCTGTCTATATAAGACCTCACAGCTCACAGTGCATGTCAGACCAAATAAGAATCATGCGTTCAAAGGAACTGCCCAAGGAGCTCCAAGACAGCATTGTGGCAAGGCACAGATCTGGTCAAGGTTACAAAATAATTGCTGCAGTACTCAAGGTTCCTAAGAGCACAGTGGCCTCCATAATTCTTTTTTTTTTTAATCCAATAATTTTTATTGAGAAAATTTCCACATCCATATAAACATAGTGTTTAGCATATCAACTGACACAAATCAGAAAAGAGAGCATAGGGTAAGGAGAGGGTTGGGGGAAGGAAGGGGGGGAAACTCTATGTAGGAAAAAAGAAGGGGGGAGTGGGGGTGGGGAAGTAGAAGTGGGGGGAAAAAGACGTGAGCATGTGTATATACAGAGTTATACAGTGTATACTAGTACACAAAAATTGACAAATCCATACCCTCCATACCTTATATCTCGCCAATTAGAAATACCTGATTACAATAGCGGGACAGCCGCTGGGTGATCCGCCCATCTAACCCACGAGTTCAAAATTCGGTTCCTAGCTGGATTGTCTAGTGCTAGATAAAACTCATGATCAAAGATAGCATTTAGACGATCTGTAACGTCTCCAATAGTTGGAGGGCTTATAGCTTTCCACTTAGCAGCCAAGCTGAGTCTTGAGGACGTCAACACATTGGAGACCAGAGTCCTACAATCACGGAGAAGCAGGTGGATCCCGATATGCAGCACCGCTAATTGAGGTGTCAGGAGGTTGCTCAAGCCCGTAAACGTCCTCAAGAGGCTAGAAACTATTGCCCAAAAGGGGGCAATCTTAGGGTGGCACAACCACCACATGTGGGCCAAGGAACCTCTTTCCCCACATTGACGCCAACACAAGGGGGACTGGTCACGGGAGAAGCAAGCCAACCGCACTAGTGGGCAATACTACCTCATATGGATCTTCTTTAAGATCTCTAAGGGTACCTTTACACACGGCTACATTTGTAGCTTGTCACCAGGTAACTTACTGGTTGCAGTGAAATCATGGATACATGGTTCTATCTTGTTGCTGTGTACAAATGGAATCATGTATCCATGATTTCACTGCAGCCAGTAAGTTACCTGGTGACAAGCTACAAATGTAGCCGTGTGTAAAGGTACCCTAAGTGATTAACACATCTGGAAGCTACCTGAATCGCCCTCAGGCCTTCATACCAATCTTCTTCTGTAGCGGTAAATCTAAGATCCTCTTCACAATGTCTCATATAGCTCGGCTTAGTTTGGAACAAAGTCTTATTGATGTGTCTATATATGCCTGTGAGACCTTTCTGACTGGTCCGCGAGAGGACATATTTTTGGTAAAAGGAAACATCAGAGGCGGGCAGAAACACCAGATGCTCCTTCAAAGTACTAAATAAATGTGACACCTGAGTGTACTGATAGTAAAGTTGAGCTAACCCCAGGAAAAAGTGAACATAATACAGGGAACGGGAGTACCTTGTCATTTCTCAATATATCCGCACATGTCAGAATACCCGCCCGTTCCCAGGGGATGATATTCAAGAAAGGAATATGAAAACTCAGAGATTTAATGCTAATATCTCCAGGCGGTATACAGATTTGTTTACCAATCTCCTCCCTCCAGTATGGCACCAACGTACGCATCGTAGGAAGTTTTAATTCTATAGGCGTGGGAACTAAGCACTCCGCCTCCAGAAGATGGTGCAACGAGCCCCGCCCCGCAAACGCCGATTCTATATCCACCCAGCCTGTCTGATTGGCCGACGACCACCAAGTCCTTGCCTCTTGTAATACCGAGGCTCTGTGATAAGTCGCTACGTTAGGAATTCCCATAACTCCTTGGCCATACGGTAAATACATAATATTACCAGAAACTCTAGCCCGTCCCCCTGCCCAAATATATTTCTGGACCATCTTTTGGATATGGGATAAGAAACTTGCCGGGATAGCTAGAGAGAAGTTTCTAAAGAGGTATACATTTTAGGGAGAAGGAACATTTTGAAGGCATGTATACGCGCCACCCAAGAGAGTAATTGCAGGGGATGTTTAGATGTTTCAATAGTTAAAGAGGTTAGAAGGGTTTCTACATTAGCAGAAACAAGTTTATGAGACCGAGTTAGAATTATACCAAGGTATGGGACCCCCTCCTCCTTCCATACAAAAGGGAAGCACAGTCTCAGTTTATCAGCTAACGAAGCAGGGACCCCAATTGGGAATAAAAGTGACTTACCTGCATTTCATTTATAAAAGGACAGCTTGGAAAAGAGTGACAATGTAGTCATGACCGCCGAGAGGGACTTCTCTAGGTCTGTACACACAATGATAATATCATCCGCGTAAAGCCCGATTTTATGGGGGGTACCTCCTATGCTAAACCCAGTGATGTCCGGATTCATCCTAATTGCCTCCGCCAGAGGTTCAATAACTAAGGAGAAGATTATAGGCGATAGCGGACAGGCCTGGCGGGTCCCATTAGTTCATTTACAACTGGAGGAGAGGAAGCCCGAAGAGAGCACCCTGGCATTTGGGTTAGAATATAAAGCCAATATAGCCAAGAGAATAGGGCCAGACAAGCCAAATTTCTCCAATACAGAGGCCAGGTAACCCCAGTGCACCCTATCAAATGCCTTCTCAGCGTCTAAAGACAGGAGGGCAAAGGGGACCCCAGTCATCTCCACCACCTTAATCAGCTTAACAAACCGCCTTGTGCGTTTTTTAGTTTGTCTCCCACTCACGAAACCCTATGTGAAGTAAAGACGGAGTAATCCGTTGATGTCTAATCACCAATAATGTTGAAAATATCTTAACATCACAATTAAGTAATGAGATGGGACGATAGCTTCCAGGGTCCTCAGGGGGCTTCTCGGACTTAGGAATGGTAACTATGGTATCATTCGGCAGCCCATCTGGGCCCGGTGCAGAATGACGCTTATCAGTTGTAATAACTTGTAAGATCTGCATAGCTTTAATAGGAGAACTCAACTCAGTGAGCTGCTCCGGGGACATACTGGGAAGGTGCAAGCCATCTAAGAAACTCTGCATTCCCAAGGCTTTGGGAGGATGGACAAAGGGTCATCCTTAATGTTATATAGTTGGGAGTAGTATTGGGCGAAGGCGTCTGCTATAACAATGGGGTTAAACTGCAGAGTACCAGAACGGTCTCAGAGCTGTTATTTGAGAGGCAATTTCTCTCTTTTTAATACGCTTGGCCAATAATGCTCCCGTTCTATCTCCCATAGAATAAAAGGACATTTTAGACTTCCTCAGGTGTTTCTCATGTTGGGAATATAGAAAAGTGCGGAGTTGCATTCGTTTTTGGAAAAGCTGTCTAGTCACTGTGGGCGATGGATTATCTTTATTTCGGCGCTCTAGGTCTGCAGCCGAGCCAGGAGCTCCTCTCTCAGTTTTCCTCTCTCTTTTTTAAGCTGGGAAGCCTTCTGAATCAGCACGCCTCTGATGTAAGCCTTATGGGATTCCTACAGCATCTCATCAGAAACCTCAGATTTATCATTAAATTTAAAGTACTCAGTAAGGTCTTTCCTGACTTCAAAAGACAATCTGCTGCCTCGAAAGCAAATCTGAATTAAGCCTCCAAGAACCCGAAGTCCGAGGACTGCCCGCCAGGGAAACGACTAGAGTCACCGGTGCGTGATCAGTCCACGTAATGAGACCTATTTCTGCAGCGCTACAGGCAGGCAAAGTCGCACTGTCTACTAAAAAGTAGTCCAGGCGCGAATAAGATCTATGTCTATTAGAGAAAAAGGGAAAATCCCTTTCCCCGGCATGCAGATACCTCCAGACATCGTGCAAATGTTCTACAGAGCGGGCCCATCTCTCCACTAATGGGTAGCTTGCTCGCTGAACAATCCAATTGACGGGACATGATAATATTGAAGTCACCACCGATTACTAACATACCCTGAGAGTGCTTATAAACTAACTTCATGACATCACAGATAAATCTCATTTGAGAAACATTCGGTGAGTGCAGATTCACTATGGTGAATAAAGTGTTATACAGTTTACAAACAAGTAACAGGTACCGTATATACTCGTGTATAAGCCGAGTTTTTCAGCCCAAAATTTGGGCTGAAAAGTCTCCCCCTCGGCTTATACACGGGTCATATACGGTACATGGTGAGGTGGGGGCTTTGTCCGGGGCTGTGGAGGCTGCAGGAGACGGGGGGAGCTGCTGTATGAGTGGCCCCGTCACGTGGGGCCGCTCATTAAATATGCACTGCTTCCCCCTGTCAATCAGCGGCAGGGGGAAGCAGTGCATATAGCCCCCAAATGCTGGCACTCGCCCCCCCTTGTAAGGGGGGGGGGCTGGTTATATTACCAGTGGGGGGGTTGGTTATATTACCATCCCGGTCTTCTGATCAGCGCCGCTCCTCGGTGCTCCTCGGTGCTCCGTCCGTCCGTCCTGCTACATCCGGGATCTCCGGCCGTCGCAGGCATATGACGTCATCGCGCGACGGCCGGGGATCCCGGATGTAGCAGGACGGGAGCAGCGAGGACGGAGCGCCGAGGAGCAGCGCTGATCAGAAGACCGGGATGGTAAGTGAAGCGGGGGGCCCTTGCAAGGGGGGCGAGTGCCAGCATTTGGGGGCTGCTGGGTACCCCCAGGGGGCTGCTGGGTACCCCCTGGGGGCTGCTGGGTACCCCCAGGGGGCTGCTGGGGACCCCCAGGGGGCTGCTGGGTACCCCCAGGGGGCTGCTGGGTACCCTCAGGCGCTGCTGGGTACCCCCTGGGGGCTGCTATATGTACCCCTGGGGGCCTGCTGTATACCACTGGGGCTGCTGTATACTACCACTGGGGCTGCTGGGGCTGCTATATACTACCACTGGGGCTGCTGTATACTACCACTGGGGCTGCTATATACTACCACTGGGGCTGCTATATACTACCACTGGGGCTGCTGTATACTACCACTGGGGCTGCTATATACTACCACTGGGGCTGCTATATACTACCACTGGGGCTGCTGTATACTACCACTGGGGCTGCTATATACTACCACTGGGGCTGCTGTATACTACCACTGGGGCTGCTGTATACTACCACTGGGGAGGCCTGTATACCACTGGGGGGGCCTGTATACCACACTGCTGGGGGCTGTATACCTGTGCTGGGGTCCACCCTCGGCTTATACACGAGTCAATAGGTTTTTCCAGATTTTTGGGGCAAAAGTAGGGGGGTCGGCTTATACACGGGTCGGCTTATACACGAGTATATACGGTATCTGCCAGCAGGGTCAGCCACTACATTAATCATCTGGAACGGAGTGGATGATTTTACAAAAATGCAAACCCCTACTTTTTTTGCAGGATTATTTGCAAAAAAGGACTTGTTAAAGAAGTGGTGTTGTACTCTAACATTGTCCTGCTTGAGGAGATGGGATTCCTAAATGCAAAAAATGTCCGCCTTGCTTCTGCAAGCCTCTGTCCAAAGAAACAACCTTTTGGCTGCAGAGTTTAGTTCATTTACGTTTAGAGAGAGCATTTTAATACTCATGGTGACTGAAGAAAATAGCTGTGTGACTCACATGACTCACAGGGAAAGGAAGGGGAAAGGGGGGAAAAAAGGGGGACACAAGGTAAAACAAAGAAAGGATCAACAGGACATAGATGTAAACCATTGAGGCAAACCTGAGTTTGCAAAGGGGGAGGAAGTCCCGGAGGTGACATATCGGAAACCTCCAGCACGGCAGGGCATCCTCAGCGCCCAAAGGGGATACAGACAACGCTGTGCCTACCGGGGCTGTAACTTTACGAAACAGCCACACATGAACTTATGAGTGCATCAGGGTCTCTCACTCAGTGAACCTTCTCCCACTCTGGATCAACTCTTCTTACAGAGGAAGGAGCTTTCCCAGCCTTGGGGGAACTCTTCGGTCCCACAGCAGCCCAAGGTAGGCCCCATGTTTTAAGCGCTCGCTCCAACAGTTTAGGGGAGTGAAAAACATGGCGGTCTCCCTTAAAAGTAAACCGTACCTTCACCGGGAATCCCCAGCTATAGGGGACCCCAGCCTCCCTCAAGACTTTACACATAGGGGCAAATTCCCGACATCTAGCCAAAGTCCCCATGGAAAGATCGGGATAAACTGTAATTCCGGCAAACCGCTTGGGGAGCTCCCGATATTTCTTTAAAGCCAGCATAAAATCCTCCTTAACCCTGAACATGTGCATACATGCCAGGACATCCCGGGGTAGGGCTGGGTTAATATGAGATGGTTTAGGAACATGGTGGTGGCGTTCAATTCCCAAAGAAGCAGATGAAGTGCCAGGGAGTAGATGAGTGATGAAGGAGGAGAAGCAGGTAAGGAAGATCAGAGTCTGCGATGTCCTCCGGGATTTCCCTTAGTTTGATGTCACTGTGCCTGCTTCTATCCACTAAAGGCCCTGTCACACATAAAGAGATCGCTAACAAGATCGCTATTGGGATCGCTGTTGCGTCACGAAATTCGTGATGCAACAGCGATGTCGTTCTGTGTGACACGCAACAACGATCTGGCCCCTGCTGTGAGATCGTTGATCGTTACACACTGCTCTGGGTCATTCTTGCGTCGTTGTGCTCCCGCTGGGAACGCTACATCGTTGTGTTTGACAAAGATAATGAGCGGGAGATCCAAGATGGCCACCGACTAGGAGAGACGTACGCCAGGGAGCTCTGCATTGCCTAACGAGATCCATGGCATCCTGTCTCAGGGGAACTGAGCAGCAGCCTGGACTGGACCTTGCAGGGTCCCCCTGACAGTGGAGACTGCTAGAGACCCGATATTGAGGGTCCTGGACCCTTGAAGAGCCCTTGGGAGAAATTCGTTTCCCCCCCCCTCCTCCACGATGGACTGGGCTGCGCGCTACACCTGAGACCTGCCTGGCCCCCTGGTGAACACGGACGTGGTGCCTGAGGTGCCTTTTCACCGCCCCTGTCCCTAGAAGAAGGAGAGAAGAGCAGCGGCGGGACCGCGGTCGAGGAAAGTCACGCCGACACAACAGGTACAGCATCTTCCCGCCATCAGTGGGAGGCCTGTGTCCCACCGGCGGATCTCTGACTCCCGATGCCCGCCCATATACTGCACACTAGACACTCATGCCTCTATTAGGCTGTGTGATTACTGGAGGCGGCGGGGAGCGGACCGGCTACCAGAGGAGAGAGAGTAAGGAAGTGTGTGCATGCCGTCGGCTTCCACCTGCGGAGCTACAGTAACTGAGCGGCAAAACTGAGCAAGTGTGTGTCTGGGAGTCCTGGCGCAAACTTTGATCACAGGAGACTTGTAGATGAGGGACACTATTCTATGAGGACACCCAGCAGTGGTGTCTGAAAGGGAAATCGATATAAGCAGCCCCTCACAGGATTTATTTACCCTCAGAGGCTACTGAGTCACTCTATAACAAACCTTAAGTGCAGCCTGCAGAGAAATTGCTGCCCTTCTGACCGGAGCCACTTCCCATGCAAATCAGATCCTAGAGTCATAAGTTATATTATACCCCTTATATTGTGTGTGCTGCTATACTCATAGGCAATCTTGCCATGGTATACAGAACGTTTCATATCCCCACACATAGCCACTTTGAAGCAACAGCACCATCTTCTGCACCAGAGTGGGACTGCGCCACATATCCCTAGTCTGGTTGAAACCAACGCCTCCTTTGGATTCCAAGTTACTCTACTTACACCATAGAGGGAAACCTATCGGACTTCTCTAATTTCATTGAACTTATAGGCATTTTTTTAACTAGCCCAATGCAACCCCCCTCGACATGTGAATAACTCAACAGCAGTGGGGTGGTTAGAGAGGCACGGGACAAAAGAAATTATACTCCAGACCTAGACAAAATGGTTAAATCTACCAATAAAGCATCTAAGACGCCAGCAAAATCGGGAGGTCACTCTACTCAAGCAGACCTGGATAAATACATCCATAAACAATCAGCCATACGACATCATCCAAATCCGCACGTCAAAAGCTTCACAACGATCAGTCTGACTCAGAACCAGACAGTGTAGAGAGCGACGAAGAATCTTCTAAAGCCACACACATTACCAGATTTTCATTAAGCGGATTATAAATGAAGCATTAAGTGAAGCACTAGAACCTATTAGCAGAGACATTGTAGAAATTAAACAGGAACTTTCGCAGAAGGGCCACAGGGTTGAAACATTGGAGACATCCCACACACAGTCGGTCCAACACTCTAATACCATATTACATAGGTTCAACAGCACGAAGCACATCTCAACCATATCTTCGTGACACTAGAAGACCACGAGAATAGGGAATGGAGGAATAATCTACGGTTGAAGGGGATACCAGAGACAGTTGGACAGGATGCCCTTGTTCCCACTGTCACAGACCTATTTAGGTCAATTCTAACCCCGAAGACCCAACAGACATGGAACTGGTGAGGGTCCATTGAGCCCTACGACCAAAACCCCCAATGTCAGAACCACCTAGAGATGTGATTTGCAGATTTCTGGACTACAGAACCAAGAATCTCATACTCCGCAGCACCAGAGAATCGTCTGACATATCCTGCAATGGTTCAACAGTGCAGATTTATCAAGATCTGTTGGCAATCACATTAAAGAAAAGAAGGCTCCTGAAACCTCTCACTACGATCCTACACCAGAGACACTTTCCCTATCGCTGGCTATTCCCCTTTGGAATTTTCATCTCTGCTAAAGACAAACAATTTCAAGCAAGGACGTCGGCTGACATAAAGAAGGTTTGCTTTGACTTGGACATTGAACTCGACCAATATCCCGACCTAGAAGCGGTCACTTCGGCAAGTCTACTAGCACCTGTTCCTCGTCCCCCTCAATGGCAAACAGTCCTAACACCCAGATCACAACGGAATAAGAGGAAGACAACCAAGCAAGTGATGCCTCCAGATGATGACACCCTTCCCGGATGATCAGGCGACGAGGCCCATTCAGTGTTCATGACACAGGAGAGGAGAGTCTCTTTTAAGTTAATTGCTTTTCTCTTTTCCCCAACTTAACAACAAGAATTTTGTTTAGAATGATATTGTTATTGTTATGAATGACTTATTCTTCTATAATAACACCTTTTATATCAAGGAGTAATAAACGTCACTCAGATTTCCCTCCTTGTACCCCCTCTTTGATCCCCCTCTGTCCTCTCTGTCTTCCCCTCCTACCCTCTCAACTTATTGTATCTGGATACAGTATTTTCTGATCTGGTCCAGGAAAACATCTAACTTTAATAAGACAAAAACTAAATGTGGAACAGCTGGCCCAGCCATTCCAATTTCTTCCACTACATCTACATATTCTGTATTTGCCTCTGTTTGCTTATTATTACGTAATTTTATATCTTACTATCTGTAACTGTTACTTATTTGTATGACTATCTTTTTCAATAAAAAGAAATTAAAAGAAAGAAAGACAAAGATAATGAGCAACGATCTCAATGCTACGCTATGTAGAGAAAATTCACATCGACCTCGGTATAATTCTGGATCGCTAGTGCGTCATTTTTCACATCGCTGGTAAGATGCCTGTTTGACATCTTACCAGCGATGTGTAAACGACGCACCAGCGATCTCTGCACATCGTTATCGGGATCGGGATCGCTGATGCGTCGTTATGTGAGACTGGGCCTTAAGTCCCATAACTTTAACTGTTGGGCCTCCATTCTCCTTTCAATAGCTTCATAGCTATCAGTCAATATGTTATGGGCTGTAGCAGTCATTTTTTCCTCCAAATGCGCCGTACGGTCTCCCAGACTGTTCACATCCCTTTTAAGCTCCCCCAGCATACCTTGAAAGTCCTCTTAGAGGGCAGCGCGCAGGGATGACAGGAGCTTTTGCATAGTGCTTTTGGTGAGTGGAATGTCATCCTCCATCTGCTCCTTGTCCCTCACACTCCTTGCAGAGGAGTGTGAGGAGGTAGAGCGGGATCCACCCGCCGGTGCCATTTTGGAGTGTGAGGCAGCGGCCTCCCGGTGAAAGAAATCAGATACTTTACCTGTCCCTGGCTGGGATTTCGCTGGTCCCCGCGGCACGTGGGTGAGCAGGGAGATTTTCCCGCTGTGTGTGGCAGTCAGCAAGGTGAGTGGAGATCGTGAAGTGACGCTTCCAGATCTGTGGCCGTGGAGCCCCAGCTTATGCGACCGCCGCCATCAGCTCTCAGGCCATGCCCCCACCTCCATAATTCTTAAATGGCAGAATTTTGGAACCACCAGAAGTCTTCCTAGACCTTGTTGTCCAGCCAAACTGAGCAATCTTGTGGAGAAGCGCCTTGGTGAGAGAGGTAAAGAAGAACCCCAAGATCACTGTGGCTGAGCTCCAGAGATGCAGTAGGGAAATGGGAGAAAGTTCCACAATAATAATCTAATAATAATAGTCTTTATTTACAGTGCCTTGTGAAAGTATTTGGCCCCCTTGAACTTTTCAACCTTTTTCCATATTTCAGGCTTCAAACATAAAAATATAAATTCTAATTTCTGTGTGAAGAATCAACAGCAAGTGGGACACAATCGTGAAGTGGAATGAAATTTATTGGATATTTTAAACTTTTTAAAGAAATAAAAAACTGAAAAGTGGAGTGTGCAATATTATTCTGCCCCTTGAGTTAATACTTTGTAGCGCCACCTATTGCTGCGATTACAGCTGCAAGTCGCTTGGGTATGATCAGTTTTGCACATCGACAGACTAAAATTCTTGCCCATTCTTCCTTGCAAAACAGCTCGAGCTCAGTGAGGTTGGATGGAGAGTGTTTGTGAACAGCGGTTTTCAGCTCTTTCCACAGATTCTCGATTGGATTCAGGTCTGGACTTTAACTTGGCCATTCTAACACCTGGATACGTTTATTTTTGAACCATTCCATTGTAAATTTTGCTTTTTGTTTGAGATCATTGTCTTGTTTGAAGATAAATCTCTATTCCAATCTCAGGTCTTTTGCAAACTGCAACAGGTTTTTTTCCAAAATGGTCCTGTATTTGGCTCCGTTCATCTTCCCATCAATTTTACCATATTCCCTGTCCCAGCTGAAGAAAAGCAGGCCCAAACCATGATGCTGCCACCACCATGTTTGACAGTGGGGATGGTGTTTTGAGGGTGATGAGCTGTGTTACTTTTACACCAAACATATCGTTTTGCATTGTGACCAATAAGTTCAATTTTAGTTTCATCTGACCAAAGCACCTTATTCCACATGTTTGGTGTGTCTCCCAAGTGGCTTGTGGCAAACTTCAAACGAAACTTTTTATGGATATCTTTGAGAAATGGCTTCTTCTTGCCAGTCTTCCATAAAGGCCAGATTTTTGCAGTGTACGACTGATTGTTGTCCTATGGACAGACTCTCCCACCTCAGCTGTAGATCTCTGTAGTTCATCCAGAGTGATCATGGGCCTTTTGGCTGCATCTCTGATCAGTCTTCTCCTTGTTGGAGATTAAAGTTTAGAGGGATGGCCGGGTCTTGGTAGATTTGCAGTGGTCTGATACTCCTTCCATTTCAATATGATTGCTTGCACAGTGCTTCTTGAGATGTTTAAAACTTGGGAAATCTTTTTGTATCCAAATCCGGCTTTAAACTTCACCGCAACAGCTTGGACCTGGCTGGTGTGTTCCTTGGTCTTCATGATGCTCTCTGCACTTGAAACAGGACCCTAGGACTATCACAGAGCAGGTGCATTTATACGGAGACTTGATTACACACAGGTGGATTCTATTTATCATTACCAATCATTTAAGATAACATTGGATCCTTCAGAGATCCTCACTGAACTTCTGGAGTGAGTTTGCTGCACTGAAAGTAAAGGGGCCGAATAATATTGCACGCCCCACTTTTCAGTTTATTATTTGTTAAAAAAGTTTAAAATATCCAATAAATTTTGTTCCACTTTATGATTGTGTCCCACTTGTTGATTCTTCACAAAAAAATGTTGAATTTATATCTTTGTGTTTGAAGCCTGAAATGTGGCAAAAGGTTGAAAAGTTCAAGGGGGCCAAATACTTTCACAACGCACTGTATATAGTACCAACATATTCCGCAGCGCTTTACAATTCAGAGATTCATATACAAATGGTCATAAGTAACAATGATAAAAAATACAATAATTAAACCAAAAAAACAATGAAAAAAATACAATAATTAGGGCAAAAATAAAGCCGACCCTGCTCAAAACAGCTTACAATCTGCAACGAGATATGATAACACAAAGTACAGGGGCTTATTACTATGATGGTCCAAACATCTTGAGGAGGTGGGGGATAGATAAAATTACATGAATGGTCACCAGCTGTGGTCACTGTGTAGAGCTTTTGGGTTTGGAGGAGTTTGAAGGACAGTTATTGGCACCTTTCACTTTCTCCTCAGTCCTAAAGTGCAGGCCCCCATCACTGACCTCTGTGCTGATGACCTGGCTTCCCACTTCACAGAGAAAATAGAAAACATCCGTCAGGAAATCAACTCCCAACCTCAAATTGCTGTTACCCCTACCTCTCCCCACATTTCCTGAGGCTCACTCACTACTTTTGACCCGGTCACAGAAGATGAAGTCTCCAGGCTCCTCTCTTCCTCTCGTCTCACGACATGCACTGCCTACTCCATCCCCTCTCACCTACTCCAGTCTCTCTCTCCGGTGGTCACCACTCACTTAACCAAAATCTTCAATCTCTCCCTCTCTTTTGGCGTCTTCCCCTCCTCCTTTAAACACTCTATCATCACTCCTTTATTAAAGAAATCTTCTCTCGACCCTTCCTGCACAAACAACTACAGACCAGTTTCCAATCTCAAACTATATCAAATTGTGGGGTATTAGTTTGTCTTTTGGTCCAAAACACGTAAGCTTGTGAGCCCCTACACGGCTCCCCACAGGTCACAAGTCCTATCCACTAAATTTTTTTATCTCAAGTGAGCAAAGGACACAAATAGAAAATTAATTCTCTTACCACAGCAGATTCTGGTCAGACGACCATTACACTCAATGCTGTGTGCAGCTTTGCCCAGGTTATAACTGAAGGCATTATGAATGCAAGACACCAGCCCCAATCACTAAACAACCTCCATTCACACAGAGGGAGTGACCACTGGTTGTCCTGCAAACACAATGGGCTCCATATGGGGCGCAGTTCACACAGGCCTGCACAGTGTATGCCCAGCCTCTTACGTTAGCCCCCATCTCAGTAGACGGGCTGTTGCGGCATTCAACACCGCTACCTGCGCCGGAACAAACGCACCCATACGGCCCAGCTACACACAGCAACAAAAGAGTGCAAGAAAAAACCACAATGACAAGTGCTGAAATTGTGGAAAATTAGTTAGTTTTAAACTATATCAAATTGTGGGGTATTGGTTTGTCTTTTGGTCCAAAACACGTAAGCTTGTGAGCCCCTACACGGCTCCCCACAGGTCACAAGTCCTATCCACTAAATTTTTTATCTTAAGTGAGCAAAGGACACAAATAGAAAATAAATTCTCTTACCACAGCAGATTCTGGTCAGACGACTATTACACTCAGTGCTGTGTGCACTCCCTCTGTGGGAATGGAGGTTGTTTAGTGATTGGGGCTGGTGTCTTGCATTCATAATGCCTTCAGTTATAACCTGGGCAAAGCTGCACACAGCACTGAGTGCAATGGTCGTCTGACCAGAATCTGCTGTGGTAAGAGAATTTATTTTCTATTTGTGTCCTTTGCTCACTTGAGATAAAACATTTAGTGGATAGGACTTGTGACCTGTGGGAAGCCGTGTAGGGGCTCACAAGCTTACGTGTTTTGGACCAAAAGACAAACCAATACCCGACAATTTGATATAGTTTAAAACTAACTAATTTTCCACAATTTCAGCACTTGTCATTATGGTTTTTTCTTGCACTCTTTTGTTGCTGTGTGTAGCTGGGCCGTATGGGTGTGTTTGTTCCAGCGCAGGTAGCGGTGTTGAATGCCGCAACAGTCCGTCTACTGAGATGGGGGCTAACGTAAGAGGCTGGGCATACACTGTGCAGGCCTGTGTGAACTGCGCCCCATATGGAGCCCATTGTGTTTGCAGGACAACCAGTGGTCACTCCCTCTGTATGAATGGAGGTTGTTTAGTGATTGGGGCTGGTGTCTTGCATTCATAATGCCTTCAGTTATAACCTGGGCAAAGCTGCACACAGCACTGAGTGTAATGGTCGTCTGACCAGAATCTGCTGTGGTAAGAGAATTCAGTTTCCAATCTCCCCTTCATCTCTAAACTCCTGGAGCACCTGGTCTACTCCCGCCTCACTCATTACCTCTCCACTCACTCTCTTCTAGACCCATTACAGTCTGGTTTTCGCCCCCTACATTCTACAGAAACTGCTCTCACCAAGGTGACCAATGACCTTCTGACGGCAAAACGTAATGGTCACCACTCTCTGCTTATCCTTCTTGATCTCTCTTCAGCCTTTTACACTGTTGACCACCATCTCCTACTCTCCATGCTGCACTCCATCGGCATCAAGGACACTGCTCTCTCCTGGTTCTCTTCCTATCTTTCTGACCGCTCTTTCAGTGTATCATTTGCTGGCTCCACCTCCTCCCCTCTTCCTCTCACTATTGGAGTCCCTCAGGGTTCAGTCCTTGGACCTCTTCTCTTCTCACTCTACACAGCCTCGATTGGACAGACCATCAGCAGATTTGGTTTCCAGTACCATCTTTATGCTGATTACACACAACTATACACTTCTTCCCCTGACCTTACTCCCGCTCTAATAAAGAACACCAATGACTGTCTAACTGCAGTTTCCAATATCATGTCCGCTCTCTACCTGAAACATAATCTTTCCAAAACTGAACTACTCCTGGTCCTGCCCTCCACTAACCTCCCTAAATATGACATCTCTCTCTCAGTGTGCGGCACCACAATAGTGCCGAGTCAGCAGGCTCGCTGTGTGGGTGTTATGTTTGACTCTGATCTTTCCTTCACCCCATATATACAATCTCTCGCCCGCTCTTGCCGCTTGCACTTGAAGAACATCTCCAGAATTCGCCCCTTTCTCACCTTGGAAACCACAGAAACCTTCACTGTGGCCCTGATTCACTCCCGCCTTGACTATTGTAATTCTCTCTTAGTTGGCCTCCCCCGCACTAGACTGTCCCCTCTCCAGTCCACCCTTAATGCAGCAGCCAGGATTACCTATCTAGCTAATCGTTACTCAGACGCTTCTGCTCTATGCCAGTCATTCACTGGCTGCCTATATACTATAGGATCCATTTCAAACTGCTTGTTCTCACCCACAAAGCTTTTCACAGTGCAGCACCCCCATACATCTCCTCCCTTATCTCTGTCTATCACCCCAGCCGTTGTCTTCGCTCTGGAAGTGACTTTAGACTCACTTCTGCATTAATCTGAACCTCCCACTCCCGGCTCCAAGACTTCTCCCGAGCCGCACCAATTCTTTGGAATGCTCTACCCCAAAAAATTAGATGTATCCACAACTTAAATAGTTTTAGGCGATCCATAAAAACACATCTCTTTAGGGCGGCCTATCATGATCCCTAGTCAGTCATCTAGACATAGCCTATCCGCTCCGCCTCAAGTGGATTACTTATAACGGGTTGTGGCCACTTATTCTGCTCCTATCTGTTCCCCATCTCCTCAAGTTGACTATACTATCATTGCAAATGAGCACCTATACCTTGTCACCCCCACCTCATTGTTAGATTGTAAGCTCTTATGAGCAGGGTTGCCATTTTTTGCTCCAATTATTGTATTATGTTATGCTTTGTATTGTATTGTTTTTGGCATTGTATTGTATTTTCTAATTGTCTCTTATGATTGTTCAAATGTGAGCTTTGTATTGTGAATGTGAAGCGCTGCGGAATATGTTGGCGCTATATAAATAAAAATTATTATTATTATTATTAGTTATATCCAGAGGAATAGTGAATGGGCTATAGACAGTATAAAAGACTTTTATTGGGGAGGATTATAGGCCGCTTTACAAAGATGTGTTTTTAGGGAGCGCCTGAAGCTATGTAAGTTGTGGATAGTCCTAAATTCTTGGGGTAGAGCATTCCAGAGAATTGATGCAGCTCGGGAGAAGTCTTGGAGCTGTGAGTGGGAGATTCGGATTAGTAGGAATGTTAGTCAAAGGTATTTGTTGAATGCAGAGATAGGGTAGGTTGATAGACAGAGATGAGGGAGGAGATGTAGGGAGGTGCTGCACTGTGAAGAGCTTTGTGGGTGAGAACAAGCAATTTGAATTGGATCCTGTAGTGTATAGGCAGCCAGTGCAGTGACTGGCAAAGAGCAGAGGCGTTTGAGTAACGATTGGCCAGATAGGTGTTCCTGGCTGCAGCTTTAAGGATCGACTAGAGAGGGGAAAGTCTAGTGAGGGGGAGGCCAATTAATGGAGAATTGCAGTAATCAAGGCAGGAATGGATTAGGGCCACAATGAGGGTTTTTCTTGTTTCCAAGGTGACAAATGGGCGGATTCTAGAGATGTTCTTCAGGTGGAAGCGATAATAGCGGGCGAGAGATTGTATATACGAGGTGAAGGAGAGATCAGTGTCAAACATACCTCCCAGAAAGCGAGCCTGCTGCCTAGCCGTTATTGTGGTGCCGCACACCAAGATTGAGATGTCAGATTTAGTGAGGTTAGTGGAGGGCAGAAGCAGAAGAAGTTCAGTTTTGGAAAGGTTGAGTTTCAGATGGAGAGTGGACATGTTGAAAACTGCAGTTAGACATCATTGGCATTTTTTAGTACTGTGGCGGTAAGGTCAGGGACTGAAGTGTATTGTTGTGTGTCATCAGTATAGAGATGGTACTGGAAGCCAAATCTACTGATGGTCTATCCAATAGGGGCCGTGTAGAGAGAGAAGAGGGCCAAGGACTGAACCCTGAGGGACCCCAATAGTGAGTGAAAGAGGAGAGGAAGTGGAGCCACCAAATGATACACTGAAAGAACAATCAGAAAGATAGGACGAGAACCAGGAGGGAGCAGTGTACTTTATGCCGATGAAGTGTAGAATAGAGAGCAGGAGATGGTCAACTATCACTGCAGCGCTGTACCAGTCAGATCTTTATGGCAGAGAGGCCTGATGGAAGCCTCTCCTCAGTGCAAAACATATGAAAGCCCGCATAGAGTTTGCAATAAAAAAAACACATGAAGGACTCCCAGACTATGAGAAATAAGATTCTCTGGTCTGATGAGATGAATATAGAACTTTTTGGTGATAATTCTAAGCGGTATGTGTGGAGAAAACGAGGCACTGCTCATCACCTGCCCAATACAATCCCAACAGTGTAGCATCATGCTATGGGAGTCTTTTTTAGCTACATGAACAGGATGACTGGTTGCAATTGTTCTCAATTAGATTTTTATTAAAAATGTTAACAGATTATAAAGAAGAGTATTTTGTTTCAAACATGGAAATAGAAACAATACAGGTTACAGTAAATATACTTAAGAGTGGTATGTTTATTATTAGTGATGAGCGAGTATGCTTGTGACTACTCGGTACTCGCACGAGTATCACTGTACTCGGGCTACTCAGCGAGTACCGAGTAATCCCGCGATACTCATGCTGTGCTCGTGGTCCTCATCCCTGCATGTTGGCGCTCTTTAGAGAGGGATTGGCTGGCAGTCACTGCAATGCCACAGCCCTGTTAGTTGTGGCATTGCAGTGATTGGCCGGCCCGCACAGCGTGACCGAGCCTTTATAAGACCCGGCCACGACCCGGCCACGATGTGCTCTGCACACAGCCATCCAGACAGTGAGTGTAGGGAGAGAGTCTGCTGCTGCTTAGGGACAGATTTGTGGCCCTCATAGGTAGATCCGGAGCAGGGCTGCAAACTGCTGCTGACCACAACAGTCCTTCTCAGGACTAATCTAGGAGGATATAGGCAGGGTGATCCAAATCGGAGTCCAAGCTTTACAGTGACCAGAAGTCCTCAGGAGACTGGTGGAGCTGACTAGCTGTATACAGGCAGGGTCTAAAATCCAGCTTTCCTGTGACCAGAACAGTCACCAGACTGTTGTACTTGACTAGCTGTATACAGGCAGGGTCTAAAATCCAGCTTTCCTGTGACCAGAACAGTCACCAGACTGTTGTAGCTGACTAGCTGTATACAGGCAGGGTCTAAAATCCAGCTGTCCTGTGACCAGAACAGTCACCAGACTGTTGTAGCTGACTAGCTCTATACAGGCAGGGTCTAAAATCCAGCTTTCCTGTGACCAGAACAGTCACCAGACTGTTGTACTTGACTAGCTGTATACAGGCAGGGTCTAAAATCCAGCTTTCCTGTGACCAGAACAGTCACCAGACTGTTGTACTTGACTAGCTGTATACAGGCAGGGTCTAAATCAGCTTTCCTGTGACAGAACAGTCACCAGACTGTTGTACTTGACTAGCTGTATACAGGCAGGGTCTAAAATCCAGCTTCCTGTGACCAGAACAGTCACCAGACTGTTGTAGCTGACTAGCTGTATACAGGCAGGGTCTAAAATCCAGCTTTCCTGTGGCCAGAACAGTCACCAGACTGTTGTAGCTGACTAGCTGTATACAGGCAGGGTCTAAAATCCAGCTTTCCTGTGACCAGAACAGTCACCAGACTGTTGTACTTGACTAGCTGTATACAGGCAGGGTCTAAAATCCAGCTTTCCTGTGACCAGAACAGTCACCAGACTGTTGTAGCTGACTAGCTGTATACAGGCAGGGTCTAAAATCCAGCTTTCCTGTGACCAGAACAGTCACCAGACTGTTGTACTTGACTAGCTCTATACAGGCAGGGTGTAATATCCAGCTTTCCTGTGACCAGAACAGTCACCAGACTGTTGTAGTTGACTAGCTCTATACAGGCAGGCTCTAATATCCAGCTTTCCTGTGACCAGAACAGTCACCAGACTGTTGTAGTTGACTAGCTCTATACAGGCAGGCTCTAATATCCAGCTTTCCTGTGACCAGAACAGTCACCAGACTGTTGTAGCTGTATACAGGAAAAATGCGCAAGGGCGTTGGCAAGGGACAAGGAAGTGGACGTGATGGTGGTGCAGGTAGAGGCCGAGGTCGTGTGCAAGCACTAATTTCGCAACAACAAAGTGCCACATCTACTCGCTCGCACGTCGTGTCCCAAATTCTTGGGGGCCGCAGCAGTACACCGCTCTTTAACCAAGACCAGTGTCAACAGATTGTTACTTGGATAGCGGATAATGCTTCAAGTCAGATGGGCACCTCCACAAACACCCTGTCTTCCACACAGTCAAGTGTCAGTAGCCGTGATACTGCACCGCACATTTCCCAACCTGATCCTCCTTCCTACCAACAGGCCGAGTACACGTCCACGGACATTACTGATCCCACACTAGGACACTCGGAAGAGCTGTTCACGTATCCATTCGCAGAATCTGGCCTCTCGCCGGCTCCTGTTGAAGTGGGTGATGAGATGGAATGTACAGATGCCCAAATATTTGAGCAGCCAAGTTCTCACGAAGGGAACGTTGGCAACGTGTCTCAACAAGGGGTGGACGATGATGAGACACAATTGCCAGGAAGTCAGGAGGAGGATCAGGGTGCGGAAGAGGAAGACGACGTGGTGGATGATCTAGTAGCTGACCCAACCTGGCAGGAGGATATGCAGAGCGAGGACAGCAGTGCACAGGGGGAAGGAGGCGTAGCATCCCAACAGGCAGTAAGAAGCAGGGTCGTGTCCGCAGGCAGAAGGCAGGCAACCGTTCCCCAGAACAACAACACGACACAAGGTGCCTGTGCAAATGTTAGGTCTTCCCGAGTCTGGCAGTTTCTTAAGTTGGCTCCAGATAACTCTAAAAAGGCCATTTGCAACACCTGCCATGCCAGCATCAGCAGGGGTACAAAAACTAGCAGCCTGACCACCACCAGCATGATCAGGCACATGTCAGCCAAGCACCCGACTTTGTGGGAAATACAACAGAGTCGAGGAGCGGTGCTTGCTGATGTCACTGCTACGTCTTCGCGTGTTGTGCATGCGAGCCAATCCCCTGTCCATGCTGGCCGCGAACAAGCCTCCGGCCCTGCACCTAATGTTGCCCATGCACAAATAACACCACCATCAAGCACATCCTTGTCCCAGGGCAGCGTTCAATTATCCATTCAGCAAACCTTTGAACGCAGGCGCAAATACGCTGCCAATGCCCCACATGCCACAGTCCTAAATGATCACATTTCGCGACTGCTTGCGCTAGAAATGTTACCTTTCCGGCTGGTGGAGACGGAAGCATTCCGCGACCTGATGGTGGCTGCTGTCCCACGTTACTCGGTCCCCAGCCGCCACTATTTCTCCAGATGTGCCGTCCCCGCATTGCATAACCACGTGTCCAACAGCATCACACGTGCCTTGAACAACGCTGTTTCAGCCAAAGTCCACCTAACCACAGACACGTGGACAAGTGCTTGTGGGCAAGGCCACTACATCTCCTTGACGGCACACTGGGTTAATATTGTGGAAGCTGGGACCCAGTCTGAGCGAGGGACGGAACACGTCCTTCCCACACCAAGGATTGCAGGCCCCACCTCAGTCAGGGTTTCACCCACACTCTACAGCTCTGGAATGTCATGCTCCTCAGCCTCCTCCTCCTCCTGCGCATCCTTATCCACTTTACCCTCCACACCAGTCCCAAGCTGGAAGCACTGCAGCACTGCCTCTGCGAAGCGGCAACAGGCTGTGCTGAAGCTAATATGCATAGGTGACAAACCCCACAATGCAGAAGAGGTGTGGACAGCTCTGAAACAGCAGGCAGATCACTGGCTCACACCTCTGAACCTAAAGCCAGGAAAGGTCGTGTGTGACAATGGCCGGAACCTAGTGGCAGCTTTGAGGCGAGGCCAGCTGCCGCATGTTCCATGCGTGGCCCATGTGCTCAACCTGGTGGTTCAGCGGTTTCTAAAGTCATACCCAGAGCTGTCTGATCTGCTGGTAAAAGTTCGCCGCCTGTCTGCATATTTTCGCAAGTCACCTGCTGCTTCAGCCGGCCTTGCCGGCTTTCAGCGCCGTTTGCGTCTTCCGGCCCACAGACTGGTGTGTGATGTCCCCACGCGTTGTAATTCAACTCTGCACATGTTGGTCAGGATATGTGAGCAGAAGAGGGCAGTTGTTGACTACCTGCATCACCTAAGTCGTCGGGAAATGGGTCAAACTTCACACATAACACCTGAGAAGTGGAGATGGATGTCCGACCTATGTACCGTCCTCCAAAACTTTGAGGACTCCACCAAGATGGTGAGCAGCGATGACGCCATTATTAGCGTCACCATACCGCTACTCTGCCTTCTAAAACCGTCTCTGCTGAAAAACAAAGAGGATGCTTTGCAGGAGGAGAGCGATGACTTGGAGCGAGAAACAGTAGTGGGTGTGGGTGATAGCACACAGCCCAGCCTCATCTCATCAAAACGTGCAGTGGAGGACTATGACGAGGAGGAGGGGGAGGAGGATGAAAACATGGAGCAACTCTCTGGCCAAATTGAGGATATGACATGCACACCAGTCATACCCTCACTTCAGCGTGGCTGGCCAGAGGACAGGGGAGATGAGGAGGAGGAGGACAGCATGTTCAGTCATCGTGTTGGTCAGGATACTGAAGTGATGGCTGTTAAGAGTCTGGTGCACATGGCACATGGTAAGCTGCCTGGCTCGTGACCCTCGCGTTCAGAACATCTTGGCCGACAATCAGTACTGGTTGGCAACACTCTTATAAAGTTCTCCTTGTAGCGTGGGTCTGTCATGAGGCGGAGAGGTCAGCCAAAATGCATCAGTTCCAGAAGGCCATAGTCACGGAAGTAGGCAAAGCATTCCCCTCACAAAACGCTAGCGGCATAGGTCAGGAATCGGTGGACAACCAAGGCGTACGGCCGAGAGGGGCACAAGTCCAATCCGCCAGAGGTAGGGGAACAGTCTTTACGATGTGGGACAGTTTTCTCAGCCCCTCACGTACCACAGCCCCTGAGGTGCGGGGTAGTGCCACAAGAAATGCTAAGTTTGGCCAGATGCTGAAGGAGTACCTTGCAGATCGAACAACTGTACATTCCCCTGTGCCTTACAATTATTGAGTCTCCAAGCTGGACACGTGGCATGAATTGGCTCTCTACGCCTTGGAAGTCCTGGCCTGCCCTGCCGCTAGCGTTTTGTCAGAGCGTGTTTTCAGTGCCGCAGGTGGAATCATTACTGATAAACGCACCCGCCTGTCAACTGAAAATGCTGACAGGCTGACTCTGATCAAGATGAACAAGGGTTGGATTGGGCCAGACTTCACCACACCACCAACAAATGACAGCTGAATTTAAATTTTGTTATGGGAATTTGCCATGTACCTCCACTCACCCATGGGTACAAACTTCTGGACTTTGGCTAATCGCTGGACTGCTCCTCCTTCTCCTCATGTGCCACCATGATGACCGTTACAATAGTTAGTCTGTTGTTTCAGGTATACCCCCAGTGGTAAATTTTTTCGCCCATTCTTTTAGAATGGGCATTACAACGAAAGGAGACCCGCTCCTTTTCAATGGGAAAAATGTTTTGAGGCCCTCATGCACGTCTCTATCCAGGGACAATGTGGAGCCTCCCAATTTTTGGCTGTCCTGCCAAAGGGCTATACTACAATACACCCACTCCAGGTTTACAGGCCCTCATGCATGTCTGTATGCATGGTTCATTGTTGAACCTCCCAATTTTTGGCTGCCCTGCCAAAGGGCTATACTACAATACACCCACTTCAGGTTTACAGGCCCTACTGCACGTCTCTATCCAGGGACAATGTGGAGCCTCCCAATATTTAGCTGCCCTGCCAAAGGGCTATACTACAATACACCCACTTCTGGTTTACAGGCCCTACTGCACGTCTCTATCCAGGGACAATGTGGAGCCTCCCAATTTTTGGCTGCCCTGCCAAAGGGCTATACTACAATACACAAACTCCAGGTTTACAGGCCCTACTGCACTTCTCTATCCAGGGACAATGTGGAGCCTCCCAATTTTTGGCTGCCCTGCCAAAGGGCTATACTACAATACACCCACTTCAGGTTTACAGGCCCTACTGCACGTCTCTATCCAGGGACAATGTGGAGCCTCCCAATTTTTGGCTGCCCTGCCAAAGGGCTATACTACAATACACCCACTTCAGGTTTACAGGCCCTACTGCACGTCTCTATCCAGGGACAATGTGGAGCCTCCCAATTTTTGGCTGCCCTGCCAAAGGGCTATACTACAATACACCCACTCCAGGTTTACAGGACCTACTGCACGTCTCTATCCAGGGACAATGTGGAGCCTCCCAATTTTTGGCTGCCCTGCCAAAGGGCTATACTACAATACACCCACTCCAGGTTTACAGGCCCTACTGCACGTCTCTATCCAGGGACAATGTGGAGCCTCCCAATATTTGGCTGCCCTGCCAAAAGGCTCATTATCTCTACAATACAACCCACTACTCAGGTTTACAGGCCCTACTGCACGTCTCTATCCAGGGACAATGTGGAGCCTCCCAATTTTTGGCTGCCCTGCCAAAGGGCTATACTACAATACACCCACTTCAGGTTTACAGGCCCTACTGCACGTCTCTATCCAGGGACAATGTGGAGCCTCCCAATTTTTGGCTGCCCTGCCAAAGGGCTATACTACAATACACCCACTCAGGTTTACAGGCCCTACTGCACGTCTCTATCCAGGGACAATGTGGAGCCTCCCAATTTTTGGCTGCCCTGCCAAAGGGCTATACTACAATAACCACTTCCTCAATGCACTCAGGTTTACAGGCCCTCATGCACGTCTCTATCCAGGGACAATGTGGAGCCTCCCAATTTTTGGACTGCCCTGCCAAAGGAGTATACTACAATAACCCACTTCCTTACAATGGGCACTTCAGGTTTACAGGCCCTTCATGCACTCTCTTCCAGGGCATGGGAATCCCAATTTTGGACTCCTGCAAAGGAAAATACTACAATAGACCCACTTCTCAAATTGGGCACATTATGTCTAAACATGGCTCATGTACAGTCTTCTCAGGGTCATCGAGTGCCGCAATATGGTTTCACGTAAAATCTTTCATGTAACACCAAAAAGTAACTACACCAGCTGTATCCACTATTGGTATGTTAAATTTCACCTGAATATTCATTTTGGGATTTGAAGTTTTCACTCCATAAATGGGTAGAAAATGTTCACATGTCGATAATTCCAGGGCCAGTAGTCATTTCAGCACTCTTCTGAGACTTTTGTGACATTTTTAGGGTTTTTCCATGCTGCCGGCAGTCATTTCATAAAAATACTTGGGTCTCCCATAGGATAACATTGGGCTCGGTGCTCGGGCCGAGTACACGAGTATCTTGGGATGCTCGGCCCGAGCTTCGAGCACCCGAGCATTTTAGTACTCGCTCATCACTATTTATTATCACTCTAGAAAGAAATAATTATTAAGTAAGAAAATAAAGGATATAAGAAAGAAAGAAGAAAGAGAATAGAGAAGGGGAGGATCCAGACACAGAAAAGTCGTAAGGAAAAAGGCAGGATCCTACCTTCCCTACAATGTTATCTCATTGAAGAGGGGTGAATTAAGAAAAGAGTCCCAGTGCAACCATTTTCGAGCCCAGTGGTATATTCAGGCCCCCGCTCCCCACCAGTGGTATATACAGGCCCCCGCTCCCCCCCAGTGGTATATACAGGCCCCCGATCCCCCCCGTGGTATATACAGGCCCCCGCTTCCCCCCAGTGGTATATACAGGCCCCCCGCTCTCCCCCAGTGGTATATACAGTGTTGGCCAAAAGTATTGACACCCCTGCAATTCTGTCAGATAATACTCAGTTTCTTCCTGAAAATGATTGCAATCACAAATTCTTTGGTATTATTATCTTCATTTAATTTGTCTTCAATGAAAAAAACACAAAAAGATTTGTCCTAAAGCCAAATTGGATATAATTCCACACCAAACATAAAAAAGGGGGTGGACAAAAGTATTGCACCCTTAGAAAAATCATGTGATGCTTCTCTAATTTGTGTAATTAACAGCACCTGTAACTTACCTGTGGCACCTAACAGGTGTTGGCAATAACTAAATCACACTTGCAGCCAGTTGACATGGATTAAAGTTGACTCAACCTCTGTCCTGTGTCCTTGTGTGTACCACATTGAGCATGGAGAAAAGAAAGAAGACCAAAGAACTGTCTGAGGACTTGAGAAACCAAATTGTGAGGAAGCATGAGCAATCTCAAGGCTACAAGTCCATCTCCAAAGACCTGAATGTTCCTGTGTCTACCGTGCGCAGTGTCATCAAGAAGTTTAAAGCCCATGGCACTGTGGCTAACCTCCCTAGATGTGGACGGAAAAGAAAAATTGACGAGAGATTTCAACGCAAGATTGTGCGGATGGTGGATAAAGAACCTCGACTAACATCCAAACAAGTTCGAGCTGCCCTGCAGTCCGAGGGTACAACAGTGTCAACCCGTATTATCCGTCGGGGTCTGAATGAAAAGGGACTGTATAGTAGGAGACCCAGGAAGACCCCACTTCTTACCCCCAGACCTAAAAAAGCCAGGCTGGAGTTTGCCAAAACTTACCTGAGAAAGCCTAAAACGTTTTGGAAGAATGTTCTCTCTTTTTGAGCAAAGGCATCAACATAGAGTTTACAGGAGAAAAAAAGAGGAATTCAAAGAAAAGAACACGGTCCCTACAGTCAAACATGGCGGAGGTTCCCTGATGTTTTGGAGTTGCTTTGCTGCCTCTGGCACTGGACTGCTTGACTGTGTGCATGGCAGTATGAAGTCTGAAGACTACCAACAAATTTTGCAGCATAATGTAGGGCCCAGTGTGAGAAAGCTGGGTCTCCCTCAGAGATCATGGGTCTTCCAGCAGGACAATGACCCAAAACACACTTCATGTCAGGGACCTGGAGCAGTTTGCCAAAGAAGAATGGTCTAAAATTCCAGCAAAGCATTGTAAGAAACTCATTGATGGTTACCGGAAGAGGTTGATCGCAGTTATTTTGGCTAAAGGTTGTGCAACCAAGTATTAGGCTGAGGGTGCCAATACTTTTGTCTGGCCCACTTTTGGAGTTTTGGGTGAAATGATCAATGTTTTGCTTTTTGTTTCATTCTCTTTTGTGTTTTTTCATTGAAGACAAATTAAATGAAGATAATAATACCAAAGAATTTGTGACTGCAATCATTTTCAGGAAGAAACTGAGTATTATCTGACAGAATTGCAGGGATGTCAATACTTTTGGCCACAACTGTATATTTGAGGCCTCCATTAAGAGAGGTTTTCAATGCTTGTTAAGAATTGGGGAGACTGCTGAATGTTCTCCTCTGACTCTTTTTCCCCACTCATGAGGTTAAATTACTATTAGATAAGGGTTGCCCTATGCTCTAGTCTGACGTGATTTGAGCAGGGCACGTTTTGCTTTTTGTGAAATATATTACCTCAGTTCCTATTTGTTCGGATGGTTGTTCGCATGGTTGGACTCGAAAGAGTTGAAAAATTGAATAGGTCAATTTTCTATATGTACCTATACATTGCCCATTTAATATTTGGATTGATTCTTAATACTCACATACCGTTGCAGGTTAATATGTTTTTCAAGTTTATTCTTCATTCTGTGGGAGCTCAGTGCTATCGTGCTCCGTGCTTGAACTCGTTTCCCCCAATAGGGTGGAAGCCTCTGTTTTGCCTTGCTAGGTGAAATACGCTCCCTTTAATAAGTTAGTTGTGTTATAGCTAATCTTGCAGAGGCTATCTCTCTGCTCTTTTTGGTTTTTGTTTTTTTTGCTTCTTTCTCTTGCCATACGTTTTCTTCTACTCTCGCATCCCTTCCCTCTTTTAAATTTTTCTTTTTAAGACCCATACCAGTACCTACTTTACGGGTGAAGGGGTATCCCAATGGCCGATCTCAACATAGCTTCCTTTAATGCAAAGAGTTTAAATACCCCAGAAAAAAGGGCCCAAATCTTCTAAGGTGGCCAGCAATGAGTCCGGACCTGAATAGAACACCTGTGGAGAGATCTAAAAATGGCAGTTTGGAGAAGGCACCCTTCAAATATCGGGACCTGGAGCAGTTTGCCAAAGAAGAATGGTCTAAAATTCCAGCAGAGCATTGTAAGAAACTCATTGATGGTTATCGGAAGCGGTTGATCGCAGTTATTTTGGATAAAGGTTGTGCAACCAAGTATTAGGCTGAGGGTGCCAATACTTTTGTCCGGACGATTTTTGGAGTTTTGTGTGAAATGATCAATGTTTTGCTTTTTGCTTCATTCTCTTTTGTGTTTTTTCATTGAAGACAAATTAAATGAAGATAATAATACCAAAGAATTTGTGATTGCAATCATTGTCAGGAAGAAACTGAGTATTATCTGACAGAATTGCAGGGGTGTCAATACTTTTGGCCAACACTGTACAGGCCCCTGCTCCCCCCAGTGGTATATACAGGCCCCCCGTTTCCCCCCCCCCCAGTGGTATACAGGCCTCCGGTTGCTGCCGCACACCTGTAAAAGAATAGCTTTCATACTTACCCTCCTCGCTGTTACCGCGCTCCTCCGGTCTCCTTCCCGCTTTTACCCGGCCGGCGGGCGCAGCCATAATGACGTCATTGTTTCTGCGCGGTCACATGACGCCGGGTAGAGGCGGGAAGGAGACGAGGACGCGCGATGACAGCGAGGAGGGTAAGTATGAAAGCTATTCTTTTACATGTGTGCGGCAGTAACCGGGGGCCTGTATACCACTGGAGGGGGGGAAACGGGGGACCTGTATATAGCACTGGGGGGGGAGCAGGGGGCCTGTATATACCACTGGGGGGGAGCGGGGGCCTGTATATACTACTGGGGGGGCCTGTATACCACTGGGGGGCCTGTATACCACTAGGGGGGCCTGTATACCACTATTAGGGCCTGTATACCACTGGGGGGCCTGTATACCACTGGGGAGGCCTGTATACCACTGGGGGCCTGTATACCACCAGGGGGGCCTGTATACCACTAGGGGGGGCCTGTATACCACTAGGGGGGGCTGTATACCACTAGGGGGGCCTGTATACCACTGGGGAGGCCTGTATACCATGGGGGGGGGCCTGTACACCACTAGGGGGGCCTGTATGCCACTATAGGGGCCTGTATACCACTAGGGGGGCCTGTATACCACTGGGGGGGCCTGTATATACAACTGGGGGGAGCCTGTATATACCACTGGGGAGCCTGTATATACCACTGATGGGGGCCTGTATATATCACTGGGGGGGCCTGTATATATCACTTGGGGGGGCTGTAACCTCTGATGGGGGGGCCTGTATATACCACTGAGGGGGGCCTGTATATACCACTGATGGGGGCTGTAACCTCTGATGGGGGGGGGACTGTATACCAGTGATGGAGGTCCTATATGCCAGTGATGGGAGATTATATACCAGTAATGGGGGACCATTAATCATGATGAGAGGGGCTGTATACCGTGATGAGAGTCTGCTTCATTTTCCCCTTTAGGCTTATACTTGAGTCAATAAGTTTCCCTAGTTTTGGAGGGTAAAATTAGGGGCCTCGGCTTATACTCAGGTCGGCTTATACTCGAGTATATACGGTATGCAGAAACTGGGGATCTCTTTACCACCTAGAGATAATTTTAAAGCTAGTTTCTTGTGACTTGGTGGCAATTAATGATTTTTGGGACAGAAAGAAACATCTGTGCCATTGGTTTTCAGTGAAGGTTTTCCCAAGTTCTTTCTCCCAGGCTCTGCAAAAGGAAGGAACCTCCGACCCCACGTTCGTAAGTAATCTGTATACAGCCGCTATGGTGTGTGTGGGTGGGGAGTCAGCAAGTCATAAGGGCTCAAAGGCTGTAAGAGGACGAGTAAAATCATAATCTATAGTTAGTGAGGCAAAGAATGTTGGAGCTGCGCATGTTCAAACCTATGTCGTGTTCGTATCAGATAATCCCCAAGTATATTAGAAAGAGGTAGAAGAGTTCCTCTCGGAGCTACTTGATGCACACGCAAGGGTGATCCCTTTGAGCTGTTCAGGAAAAAATTAGAAGAGCCACCAGGGGGAAATCTTGGATTATCCGTTATGGGCATTAGAGGTCCTTTAGGGTCAATTAATGAGTCTCTCTCCGATTGTTGACAGACAGTTTTCAAAGTCTGCAACAGACTAAATGGTATTTCAATTCTTTTTTGAGATAGAGCAGACCACGTCCAAGTGAGGGTCGTCACCGACAAGGGGCATATATCCTGTATGATACGCACCCACAATTTTGACTTTGAGTTATGTAACAAATCCAGAACCCTTGTGTGTGCTGAAGCCCTATGATATCTACGACAATCCGGGAAGGCCCATCCCACCCGTCTGCTTAGACCCAGTCAAGACATTAAATTAGAGTCTGAGGCGTTAACCTGACCAGACAAAGTTTCCAAAGTGACGTCTGACCTTGGTCCAGAAGTACGATGGTATGTGGATCAGGACAGTTTGTAAAAGATAAATTAGTCTAGGAAGAATTGTAATTTTCAAACTATTAACTCTTCCAAACCAAGAAAAATCACTTTGATTCCAAGACTACAAATTCTCTTCCAGTTTGGACAGAAAGGGGAGGAAGTTAAGAGTGAACAGCCTTGACAGGTCAGAAGGAATCCCTAAATAATTTATTGCATTGTTTGGCTGCCATTTGAACGGGTAATTTGATTTTAGTAAATTAGTTAAATGTGTAGATAGTCCCACTCCAAGAGCCTCTGATTTATCAATGTTAATTTTATAATTTGACCATTCTCCAAAACTCTCTCGCATGGACATCAATGATGGAAGTGAGGTATGTGGGTCAGTTAAATATATCAATATGTCATCTGCAAAGGAAGGCTCTAATAGGAACAAATGCCGAAATGCCCGCGCTGCCAAACAGGAATCACCAGGAAACAAAGAGTTAACTGGGCAGATTTTTCTTTATTTCATCCTACGAGCTTCGTAGCTTCTATCCGAGCTCCTTCCTCAGGGAACAACAGGGTTGTTCCCTGAGGAAGGAGCTCGGATAGAGGCTCCGAAACGCGTAGGATGAAATAAAGAAAAATCTGCCCATTTAACTCTTTGTTTCCTGGTGATTCCTGTTTAGCAGCGCGGGCATTTCGGCATTTGTTCCTATTACAGCATTCCTGTTTCCACGTTTATCGTGAAGGTGCGGCCCTGCAGCAGCCATCTTATAAGCCATCTTACAGACGATTATACTGGTTGTGGGTGACACAACTGAATCAGGTGAGCAGTTCTTAATTTACACCGATATAACCTTTAAAAAATAGGATAAGACCCTATGCGCATTTATCTCACGTTTGCAGGTTATCTGCAAAGGAAGAGCATCCGTATCCCTCTGAGTCAGGGCATGCACGTATCATCTCTATCAAATCTTCCATGACTAGAATGTATAACACCGGAGATAGAGGGCACCCCTTTCATGTTCCATTTTTGATTAATAGTGAGTCCGAAAGAGCACCATTAATTTTAAGTTTTGCTGAGGGACCCTTATATAAAGCTAATATTTTGTAAGTCGTTAAAGGGCTTAGACCAATATGTTTGAATGTTTGAGTCAAAGCTGGGTAGGCGATTCGGTCAAAAGCCTTCTCGGCATCAAGTGGCAAAATTAACATAGGAATTTTATGTGTGGTGGCATGATGAATTATGTCCATAGTTTTGATTGTATTATCCTGAGCCTCCCTCCCTAAAACAAAACCCACTTTATCCAAATGAATCAGACCCGGGACAAGAGGGTTTAATCTCTGTGCAATTAATTTGGCATAAATTTTCAGGTCCACATTTAAAAGTGAAATTGGGCAGTAATTTTTGCATAGAAGTGGGTCCCGTCCAGGTTTAGGAATAACTGCTAAATAACGGCTAAAGCCTGCTCTGGGAAAGGGGTTGATTCTGAGATTGAATTAAACGCTGATAACATCAATGGAGCTAATTGACCAGGGAAGAACTTGTAAAATATGTTCGTGAATCCATCTGGACCGAGGCTCTTATTGCTCAGCAGGTTGTTTATGACTTCTTTCAGCTCCTCAGCCTGAAAGGGGGCCTCTAGATCTGCCACTATCTCAAGGGGTAGGGACTTGAAGGGTGATGTAATGTCTTGACCTGTTCCAGGTTTTGCAGTAAGATTATATAATTTGGAGTAGTATGTATGAAAGACATCCATTATTTCTGGGTTTGAATGAACTTTATCATCCCTTCAGGTCTTAAAGCATGGTATTTGGTTTTGAGTAAGTTTAGCTTTTAATGCCTTAGCCAAGATTCCACCCGGCTTATTGCCGTATTCAAAAAATTTGCTTCTGCCGAGTTGAAGCAATCAATCTAAAGCCTTGTCCAGCAACTCCCTTACCTCCAACCTAGCTTTGAGTAATTTCCTGAGGGTCTCAGTTGATAAGGCCTGTTTGTGGAGTAACTCAAGTTTGGTAACCTCAGCCAGGGCTAGTTGGATTTCATGTGCTCTGACCCTTTTAATTCTAGTTCCATTCTTGATAAATATACCCCTCAGTACACATTTCAGGGCTTCCCATTTATAAGATGGTGCTGTCTCATCTGATGCATGGTCGGACATGAAATTTGCTATTGTGGATTGTATCTCTGTGGTACACGTGGGGTCATCTAACAAGGCTTCATTGAGCCGCCAGGACCAACCATTTTTCGTGAATGTAGACACTTTAAGTGTACAATAAACTGGTGCATGGTCAGACCATAGGATATTTCCAATTCTGGAGGAAAATAGTCAAGTAAGGGCACTTTGTTGGATCAGAATGTAGTCCAGGCGGCTGTACGAATTATGGGGGGCTGAGTAGAAACTATAATCTCTGTCTGAAGGGTGCTAGATCCTCCAGGAGTCACACAGTTGAAGTTTAAAGAACGCTCTTTTAATACGTTTAATGGAGGAATAGGACAGAGGGGACTTATTTGTGGAATTATCTAACGTTTGATCTAGGGTAGTATTCAGGTCGCCAAATAATATCACTGTGCCTTTGACCAGAGGAATCATTTTGTCAATCAAGTTCGTGAGGAACCCCGTCTGATTCTGATTTGGGGTATAAGCATTGAGAATAGTGAAAAGTTGGCCTTCAATGGATAGGATCAGTACAATATATCTGGCCTCATCATCTACCTTGCAGTCAATCACTTGGTAATTCAAAGATTTGTGGATAGCTATTGCCACCCCCTTGGATCGTGAAACAGCATTGTTTGAAAAAAAAACACCTGGTATAATGTTTATGAATAATTTTGGGTAGCTTATTTTTCTTGAAGTGGGTTTCCTGAAAACAAATTATAATGGTCCTTTGTCTGTGGAAATGATGTAAGATTTGGGCCCGTTTTTCTGGGGTATTTAAACCCTTTGCATTAAAGGAAGCTATGTTGAGATCGGCCATTGGGAGACCCCTTCACCCGTAAAGTAGGTACTGGTATGGGTCTTAAAAAGAAAAATTTAAAAGAGGGAAGGGATGAGAGAGTAGAAGAAAACGTATGGCAAGAGAAAAAAGCAAAAAAAAACAAAAAGAGCAGAGAGATAGCCTCTGCAAGGTTAGCAATAACACAACTAACTTATTAAAGGGAGTGTATTTCACCTAGCAAGACAAAACAGAGGCTTCCACCCTATTGGGGGAAACGAGTTCAAGCACGGAGCACAATAGCACTGAGCTCCCACAGAATGAAGAATAAACTTGAAAAACATATTAACCTGCAACGGTATGTGAGTATTAAGAATCAATCCAAATATTAAATGGGCAATGTATAGGTACATATAGAAAATTGACCTATTCAATTTTTCAACTCTTTCAACCATCCGAACCATCCGAACAACCATCCGAACAAATAGGAACTGAGGTAATATATTTCACAAAAAGCAAAACGTGCCCTGCTCAAATCACATGTCAGACTAGAGCATAGGGCAACCCTTATCTAATACTAATTTAACCTCATGAGTGGGGGAAAAGAGTCAGAGGAGAACATTCAGCAGTCTCCCCAATGCTTAACAAGCATTGAAAACCTCTCTTAATGGAGGCTCAAATATACAGTTGTGGCCAAAAGTATTGACACCCCTGCAATTCTGTCAGATAATACTCAGTTTCTTCCTGAAAATGATTGCAATCACAAATTCTTTGGTATTATTATCGTCATTTAATTTGTCTTCAATGAAAAAAACACAAAAGAGAATGAAGCAAAAAGCAAAACATTGATCATTTCACACAAAACTCCAAAAATGGGCCAGACAAAAGTATTGGCACCCTCAGCCTAATACTTGGTTGCACAACCTTTAGCCAAAATAACTGCGATCAACCTCTTCCGATAACCATCAATGAGTTTCTTACAATGCTCTGCTGGAATTTTAGACCATTCTTCTTTGGCAAACTGCTCCAGGTCCCTGATATGAAGTGCGTTTTGGGTCATTGTCCTGCTGGAAGACCCATGATCTCTGAGGGAGACCCAGCTTTCTCACACTGGGCCCTACATTATGCTGCAAAATTTGTTGGTAGTCTTCAGACTTCATAATGCCATGCACACAGTCAAGCAGTCCAGTGCCAGAGGCAGCAAAGCAACTCCAAAACATCAGGGAACCTCCGCCATGTTTAACTGTAGGGACCGTGTTCTTTTCTTTGAATGCCTCTTTTTTTCTCCTGTAAACTCTATGTTGATGCTTTTGCACAAAAAGCTCTACTGTTGTCTCATCTGACCAAAGAACATTCTTCCAAAACGTTTTCGGCTTTCTCAGGTAAGTTTTGGCAAACTCTAGCCTGGCTTTTTTATGTCTCGGGGTAAGAAGTGGGGTCTTCCTGGGTATCCTACCATACAGTCCCTTTTTATTCAGACACCGATGGATAGTACGGGTTGACACTGTTCTACCCTCGGACTGCAGGGCAGCTTGAACTTGTTTGGATGTTAGTCGAGGTTCTTTATCCACCATCTGCACAATTTTGCGTTGAAATCTCTTGTCAATTTTTCTTTTCCGTCCACATCTAGGGAGGTTAGCCACAGTGCCATGGGCTTTAAACTTCTTGATGACACTGCACACGGTAGACACAGGAACAGTCAGGTCTTTGGAGATGGACTTGTAGCCTAGATTGCTCATGCTTCTTCACAATTTGGTTTCTCAAGTCCTCAGACAGTTCGTTGGTCTTCTTTCTTTTCTCCATGCTCAATGTGGTACACACAAGGACACAGGACAGAGGTTGAGTCAACTTTAATCCATGTCAACTGGCTGCAAGTGTGATTTAGTTATTGCCTACACCTGTTAGGTGCCACAGGTAAGTTACAGGTGCTGTTAATTACACAAATTAGAGAAGCATCACATGATTTTTTTAACAGTGCCAATACGTTTGTCCACCCCCTTTTTTATGTTTGGTGTGGAATTACATACAATTTGGCTTTAGGACAATTCTTTTTGTGTTTTTTCATTGAAGACAAATTAAATGAAGATAATAATACCAAAGAATTTGTGATTGCAATCATTTTCAGGATGAAACTGAATATTATCTGACAGAATTGCAGGGGTGTCAATACTTTTGGCCACAACTGTAATCCCCATATGTGCCCCAGTGAGATAGGGCATGTGGTCCATATGGACTCATCTATGGAAACTATGAGTCCGAGTGGTCTAGCTTGAGACCAAATCTGTCAGGGTCGGCTTCATGTATGGTCTTTCTTTCCCTCAGAGCCAGTGGGTACAGAGTTTTTTTTGTTTTTCTGCCTGTTTCCTCTTGGCGGTAAAACTTTGGTGGTAGTTTTTAGTGGCTTCTTGTCGAGGGGGTCCCGGCCGACTATCAAGGTTCATCTGGCCCGCTCTAATCTCCGTCCAGTCTGGTAGGGATATTGGCAATCCCAATGCGTAAAGAAATGATGGTAGCTTCTCTGCTGCACCGAGGAATGCGGTTAGGGACCCTCTGCGGACAGTTATTGACAGGGGAAAACCCCATTTGAAAAGGATACGTCTTTCATGTAAAAGATCTGTGAGGGGTCGAAGCGCTGCTCTCTGCGCTAATGTGTATCTAGATAGGTCTTGCGTTATTCTTATGGGATGGTTGTTGAAGACGAGAGTCTTTTTTTCCCTGGCTGCTGCCAGGATGGACTCCTTTAACAGATAGAGATGGATACGACAAATAATGTCCCTTGGGCGGGAGTCATTAGAGTCTCGTGGTCTTAGGGCTCTATCAGCTCTGTTCAGTTCGATGTGCGTATCCAGTGGGCATCTAAGGAGGTCATTGAAAATAAAAGTTAGAGTAGACATAATATCTGCATTCAAGATTGATTCAGGGAGGCCTCTTATTCTGAGGTTGTTCCTACTGTTCCTATTTTCTGCATCATCCAAGTCTTGTCGAAAGTCCAGAAAAAGAGATGAGTGACGCGCCACTGTATCCTTCAACATTTGCAGTTCTAAATTGGAAGCATCTTGCGTTTGTGATAATGATTCAACTTTTGTATTTAGGGTAGAAAGTTCAGAACGAAATTGCGTAAATTCTTGTTTGCATTCCTCTACTATTTGTGAGGCTAAAGCAGAAATGTTGTGTTTTGTCAGTATAGACTGCAGTAATGCACGGAGATCAGCCAATGAAGCTGGTCATTGTTCTGCAGACAAGGAATCCCCAATTTGAGATGTCTCTATATTATATTCCAGTGTGCTGGGGCATGCAGGGGGATTTCGCGTTTGTTGAAAGTTATGTTGTTCTCTACCCTCACCCAGTGTAAAGGTCTCCCATGGGTCTTGATTGGTCCTGTAATTGTGGTAAATGGTCTTGCCTCAAGCAGGAGAGAGATTGGGGGTGTGTAGGTGAAACACCCCAGGATGATCCTGTAGACCAGCTTATCGGGGACCCATGATATGAGCAATTTGGTGGATCTGTCAAGACCAATGCACAGGAGATTTGTGATGTTGATAATTCTAGTAAGTCTAATATTGCTGACTGTGAACTAGTATTGTTTGAGGAGAGTGCCCCCTCCTGATTGAGTCCTTTCAGTAGGGCAGGGGGAGTTTGCAAGGGTAAGTCCTGCTTCATGGACTGTGGGTTTAGAGACAAGTCACTTCTCACAGTCACAGTGTTGTTTTGGGAGCTTTCTGATAACACAGTGGCTGAGGTTTTGGATACAGGGGCTTCCAATCCCCCCTGAGGGCTCTCCATCCTATTGTCCACACAACTTGTCCTGGTCATAGGAGGTGTCGACTGGTTGCAATTAAAGGAATCATGAATGCAGCCAAGTACAGAGATATCCTGGATGAAAACCTCTTTCAGAGAGCTCTGTACCTCAGACTTGGCCGAACATTCACCTTCCAACAAGACAATGACCCAAAGCACAGCTAAAATAACACAGGAGTGGCTTCAGAACAACTCTTTGACCATTCTTTTTTTTTTTAAACCAATGAGTTTTTATTAGGGTTTTGTAAAACAAGGGTACAGACATGGGAAATTCCCAAGAGGTTACATAGCATCAACAGATAGACATAAGAATAAAGGCAATAAATGTGGGGGGGAGTTAAAAAAAAAAAAAAAAGGAGAAAAAAAAAAAGGGGGGGGGGAGTGTGTGCAGTGGTGCAACAGTGAGATACCAAGATCAGAAATATTATAATCAGTATTGTCAGGAGGGTGGTGGGGGAACAGTGTTATGGGCGGAGGACGACCAAGGGTCCCACCAATTCAGAACTCTTCGCTTGCGGTGCAGTGAATGTGCTAGGTAAAGTTCATGGGCATAATGTAAATTCAGTCTCTCGACCAACTCTGAGAACGACGGGAGGGGTGGCAGATCTCCAATGAGCGGCGACCGTGAGTCGAGCAGCGATTAAGACATTTGTCACAATTGGTCTCAGAGGCGTGGGAAAAAGGTTGAGATCGATGCCGAGGAGTGCTAGTGGAGCTGAAAGGTCAATGGGAAGTCCTGTTAGAGAGCGCAATAAGTCCGTAACTGAACGCCAGAAGGGCGCTATGAGGGAGCAAGACCACCATATGTGGGGTTCAGAGCCTTCGACAGAGCAGCCTCTCCAGCAATAAGGAGATGGAGACGGACGGACTTTGTGAAATTTGGCAATACGGGAGGGGGTTAGGTACCAGTGAAACATCAACTTTTTTGCCTGCTCTAAGTGATTAATGCAGCTGGAATACTTCGCAGCATGACCCGAGGCCGCGTACCATTGGTCCACGGTGGCGACAAACCCGAGTCTGGACTCCCACTTGGACATATAGGGAAGCTTGCTCTCGGTGCGGGGCAGGAGGAGGGCTTTATAGATAATGGAGACCCCGTTACTAACCGGTCCAGTACGTTTAAACAAGGATTGAAGTTGGAACGAGACGTTTAAGATGTCAAACGTGGGGAATGTTACAGTAGCGAGAAAGTGTTTGAGACGCAGATAAGAGAAGAGAGTTGAGGGGGGGAGGTTGAGTTTTGCAGAAAGAGACGCAAAGGGAAGAAGCCGATTATTACTTAGTACCGATTTCAAAGCCATCGACTCTCCGTCTCCCCACGATGCGAAAGAGATGTCGCCCATTACAGAGGAGACCGCTTTGAGAGAGATATAACAGTGTAGGAAGGAAAGATGCGACTTCGAGTACCGCCTCCACACATCCAAAATACAGGAGATAGAGCGTAATGAAGTAGGGGGAACGTAGCGCTTCAGGAGGTTCATTTGGAGTAGAAGGCGAGGGGATTGGGAGGGGGCAAAGAACGCTTCAATCTGGAGCCAAAGAGGCCATGGTGATTCAGTCCACCATATCCTTGCAATATCAAGCGAGAGCGCAGCGTAGTACGACGTTATTTCTGGGACTCCAAATCCCCCCTCCTTATATGGGAGGGAGAGAGTGGAGAGAGCGACACGAGGCACTCCGTGATTCCAGATGAAGCGAGTTAGGGAAGATTGGAAGAGCAAAAGGTAGCGTTTCGGGAATGATAGAGGGATACAACGTAGGACATAGAGGATCTTCGGAAGGAGCATCATTTTGGCGGTTTGGATGCGTGCTACCCAAGAAAGTTGGTGAGTGGTGTAGTCTGAGCATGCCGTTCGCAGAGAAGTCAGTAGGAGGTCGCAGTTGCGTCGTATTAGGTCTTTTAAGGGGGTGATCTGGATACCCAGGTAGGTAAAGCCCTGCGAGGCCCATTTGAAGGGGAATCTGGAGGCCAGGTCGTGTTGATCGTTTTCAGAAATGTGTATAGGAAAGACTGTAGATTTGGAGAGATTGAGTTTATAATATGAGGCGTGGGAAAAATCCGTGAGGATAGAAAGGATAGCAGGCAGCGAGGTAGAGGGGTTAGTACAGGAGAGAAGCACATCATCTGCATATAAACTGATCTTGTGGTCTACGGGACCCACTGCGATACCCGTGACATTTGGATGAGCGCGTATAACTGCGGCTAGCGGTTCCATCGCAAGGGCGAAGATTAGGGGAGAAAGAGGGCAGCCCTGCCTGGTCCCATTGGTAATATGAAATTCCGTGGAGGCAAACCCTCCCGCTCTAACGAAGGCGCAAGGAGCTGAATATAGCGCTAATATGGCTGATTTAATATTACCAGAGAAAGCAAATTTGTCCAGGACTGCCGCTAAGTAACCCCAGTGTACGCGGTCAAAGGCTTTTTCCGCATCTAAAGAGACTAGTACACCGGGGTCCTTCCTGCCCTCGAGAATTTCAAGGAGATTGATAACCCGCCTTGTGGCATCTCTCGCCTGACGGCCTGGAATAAATCCGACTTGGTCCGAGGCGATCAAGGACGGGAGAACGAACTTGAGACGGTCCGCTAGCAATTTGGAGTATATTTTTAGGTCGCAGTTCAGCAGCGCTATCGGCCTGTAGCTCCCAGGGTCAACGGGAGGCTTCCCAGGTTTCAAAAGGGTTGAGATTGAGGCTTGTAAGCCTTCAGGCTTGATGGTGCCTCTCTCCTGCCAGTATTGGAAGAGAGATAGAAGGTGGGGCGCTAGAGTGTGAGCAAAGGTGGTGTAATAGCGGTAAGAGAAACCATCGGGGCCAGGAGCCGATGACTTTTTTGCAGAACGTATGGCCGTAGTGATTTCCTGGAGGGATAAGGGACTATTCAAAAAGGAGAGTTGATCTGAGGAAAGGGAGGGGAGTTTAGCCCGATCAAGGAAGGAGGAGATTGAGGACGCCGTCGGTTGCGGGGTTTGTTGAGATGACGCAAGGTTGTAGAGTTCCTCATAATATTCGCGGAAGCGATCTGCAATATGGATGGGGTTGCGGATGGGGAGGCCTCGCGCAGAGGAGATCTGGGAAATTCTGGAGCGCATCTCGGCCTTCTTTACACGTCGCGCTAGCAGGGTTCCAGCTCTATCCCCCATACCATAAAATCGGGCCCTAGACCTCTTAAGCTGAAATTCGACCTTGGCGAGTAAAAGGGCCCGCAATCGACTTCTGGCAGCAGTGAGAAGTGAGATGTGGATGGGGAGGTGGCGCAGGTAGTTTCAAGGGCCTTAACTTCGTCCAATAGGGAGTCCAGAGCCGCTGTGTGCCGTTTTTTGGCCAGTGAGGCTAATTTGATGAGGTGGCCCCTCATTACAGCCTTATGGGCAAACCAAATTGTGTCTGGGGGGGAGTCCAGGCAGGTATTAAAGGAGAAGAATTCGAGAAGCAGTGATTCTAGAGCCTGAATGTTACTATCAGAGAGCAGGAGAGTTTCATTGAGTCTCCATGGGGCTAATGGGGACCTCGGAGAGGAGTCAGAGATGCGTAGAGTGATTGGAGCATGGTCAGACCATGACGCTGTGCCGATGGAGGCTGCTGTACATAGGGGCAGGAGGGAATCGCCCACTAGTATATAGTCAATACGACTGAACGATTTGTGTCGCGGAGAGAAAAAAAGTATAGTCCCTCTCGGTGCTGTGTAGGTACCGCCAAATGTCATGGAGGTGGAAGGAGGAGGTCAAATGTCCCAGGTCTGATCTATAAGACACAGAGGAGGAACAGTCGAGAGGTTTGAAGAGCGGAGCATTTAGATCCCCAGCCACAACTTTATGGCCCTTCATCTCCGGGATTAGTTGTTCTAGAGTGGATCTAAGAAAAGTGGCTGGGCGCACATTGGGGGCATACAGCACCAAGAGGGAGTATAAGACATCGTTCAGGCGGCAATTCACCAGCAGATAGCGGCCCTCAGGGTCTGGGAGGGACGACACAAATTCGAACGCAAGGCCGCCGCTAATGAAGATCGCCACCCCGGCTTTTTTAGTTGCGGCATTAGCGTAGAATCTATGCGGGAAGCGGGCAGGGGAGACACGGGGGTTATCCGATACCAAGAGATGTGTCTCTTGCAAAAAAATTACGTCCGGGCGTGCTTTACGTATGTGGGAGAATAAAAATGACCGCTTGTGCGGCGAGTTTAGGCCGTTCACATTTAAGGCTAAGATGGATATAGGCATTGTGGGGTATAGTTATACCACGTGATAGAGATACCTGGCATCAGCATACCGGTAGGGGGACCAGTTGCACACTTGGGGTGAGGGGAGGGGAGCAGAGTGGGGGAATAACATATCAATAAACAATATAACATGAACAGTTGCAGGGGGAAGAAAAAAGTCCGCCCTGGTCTCACATAATCCCGAGAATCAGAGGGGACGGTGAGAGAGAACCGGAGAATAACAATAAAAAAAAAAGGAGGAAAAAAAGTCATCATGAGCATAGTACACTCGGACAGCCGTCCGAGGTGTTTGGAGCAATGCAGTCAGGTGTAACGTAGATGCAATCGCTCCTGGGGCGGCACTACACGGGTCGTAACTTTAATTATAGAAGGAAAACAGGAGAGATAGGAGAGGGAGGAATTGGAAAGAGAGTGAGAAACCAGCCGAGGAGCTGAGTACTAAAGGAGAGGGAAGATTAGCCGAGTGTAGGCTAAGTATAAGCTAAGTATACGACCTGGTAGGTAGATGACAAGATCAGAAAGATAGTCCCGGGTGCTTCTCCCCAGGAAACGGGGAAAGAAGCAGTTCAGCAAGAAAGAGAAGAGGTCAACGCCAATCATGGAACAGGTCAGGCAGTCTTCCATTCTGGATCGATCCTGCGACTCTGAGAAGGTAGGTCGGCCCGCGAGTCATCTTGAGGAGGAGCAGGGCGGTGATCCTCTTGAGTGGCCAAGGGGGGACTCATGCCCCAGGAGAGTAGAAGCTGGGCAGCACGAGCTGGGGTGAGGCAGACGTGCAGCTTATCGTTTCTCCGGACCAGCAGGCGAGTCGGGCGGCCCCAGCGGTAGGGGATGTCCGCTTCCCGCAGTAGCGTAGTGTAGGGCCTGTACGCTCGGCGAAGAGCGAGCGTCCCTGGGGATAGGTCCGGATACACCTCCAGGTTGGCGAAGCGAGGCGGGAGCTCCGGAGCTGCCCGTAGAGCTTTTAGAAAGTCCTCTTTGACCATTCTTGACTGGCCCAGCCAGAGCCCTGACCTAAACCCAGTTGAGCATCTTTGGAGACACCTGAAAATGGCTGTCCAGCAACGTTCAAAATCCAACCTGACGGAACTGGAGAGGATCTGCAAGGAAGAATGGCAGAAGATCCCCAAGTCCAGGTGTGAAAAACTTGTTGCATCATTCCCAAGAAGACTCATGGCTTTACTAGCTCAAAAGAATGTTTCTACTCAATACCGAGTAAAGGTTCTGAATAGTTATGACCATGTGATATTCCAGTTTTTCTTTTTTTATAAAAATTGCACAAATATCTACATTTCTGGGTTTTTTTCAGTAAAGATGGGGTGCAGAGTGTACTTTCCTTTGAAAAAAAATGAACTTTTTTGAATTTACCAAATGGCTGCAATGAAACAAAGAGTGAAAAATTTAAAGGGGCCTGAATACTTTCCGTACTTGCTGTATGTTGCATTCCTGGCCTCCATGTAATATTTTCTGCATGTTTAAAATCAATTTTGTGCCTCGGATATTATTGTAGTTTTTTACTAACTCCCAGGATACTAATGCGTTTTAAGTCGCATTAAGTATTAGAATGATTTCGTCACTTGTTAGCATTGTGCATACCAGGGCCATATTTAACCACTAGACACCCGGTGCCTAAGGCAGCGAGTCACCGGGGGGTTGAGATCTTAATTTTTTTATTTGTATATGACCTTTCCTCCCATCCTCCAGGCTGTCTATGGAAACTGGAGTATTTGCGGGGTGGGGAAAAAAAGAGTCCACATGGAGGGGGGGAGCAGTATGGAAAAGGAGCCACATAAAAGAACACTCCCTGCTCTGGATCCCGTAGTAACTCCAAGACAGTGATGGCGGGCTGGGAAAAGGTAGAAGGACAATCTACCTGAATTTACTCTGTTAGGTTGGAGCCGGGACCTATCTTACTATTTCATTTTTTTTTTTCTCTTCTACTGTAGACCTTTCTGAACACAGGTTGGGGGTCTGGGGAGCACCCCTACCTGACCTTGCTCCTGACTGTCCAGGGGGGACTAAGATCTCTACCACGGCAGCCCTCTCGCACCTTGATTGAGAGAGGAGACTGAACCCCCCCAGACTTTGGTCTTTGCCTTAATTTCAGTTTACATGTATGTTCATGGTTTGTGTCCTTTACTTCCTTCCCCTCCCATCTTCCACCCTTCCCCCCCTTCCCGAACTATGATATTCTTCCTGCAATATGATATAAGCCTGCTGGCTCTACAATTCAGACATGACCCCAATGAGTGCGAAAATTGTTTCTTTTAATGTAAGGGGCCTGAATTCTCCGGTGAAAAGGTCGCAATTTTGGAGGGAGGTGCTTAACTCTAAAGCGGACATCATATGTGTCCAAGAGACCCACCTCCTCAAGGAGTACAACTTTAGGCTGAATCATTGTCTATTTTCTAATATATTCTTCGCCAATTACACCAAAAAGAAGACAGGAGTGTGTGTAATGGTGAAGAACACCGTGCCCTTCCATCTGGTCAACCTCACTATTGATCCATCAGGCAGATATATTATCTTGACTTGCACCTTAGCTGGCACTATGATGACTATAGCTAATATATATGCACCTAATGAAGCCCAGGTGCAATTTCTCCATCCCCTATTGGAAAAAGTTGCGGAGTTGGCTCAGGGTTTACGAATCATTTGTGGGGATTTCAATATTGTCCCTAAACACACATTGGATTGCTCCCCGGAGGAGACGAGATTTGGGCCCAACTGCACGCAAATTCCATTTACATGATATTTGGAGATACCTACACACAACGGAGAGAGATTACTCCTTCTTCTCGCACAGGCACAGGTCCTACTCCAGGATAGATTTTTTTCCTGATAGATGATAACTCACTTGCAGCCTGTGTCTGTGCGGAGGTTGGACTGATATCGTGGTCCGATCACGAACCGGTGTCCCTTAAATTTGTACTGGAAGGTAGGCCCCAGGCTCCGAGCATTTGGAGATTAAATGCTGGGCTGCTATCTGAACCAGGGGTCACTGAGGATATGGGAAAGTGTCTTGCAGATTTCTTCCTTTTAAATAATAACGGAGAAGTCTCAGATGAGGTCCTTTGGGCGTCACATAAAGCATACATATGAGGAATGCTTCTACAAAAAGCGTCCCAAATAAAACGTGTACGACTTAAACAGAAGTGGGAACTCCTTATCCGTCTCGGACAGCTGGAGGAGAAAAATAAAACTGACCCATCTCCTCAGTGCACCACCTTTATATTAGAGGCCAGATCCCAACTGAAATCACTCCTGCTTCTCAACCATGAGAAATGTTTACGGCGACTTAAAATCTCCTTCTATGATTCAGGAGATAAAGCGCAGGGCAATACTGGCTAGGAGGATAAAGAAGACGGAGGCCAAAAGTGTGATAGATAAAATGTCAGATACTGAAGGAAAGGTGGCAAGGAACCCGGCGGATATTGCGGCAATTTTTGCTAGCTATTATTCCAAACTTTACAATCTTAGAGATGACCGAGACATTCCTCAACCATCTGGGGAGATGATTGAGGCATTCTTGGAGGGTCTGAGCCTGCCAAAATTGTCGGAAGCACAGCTACAGATTTTGAATCTGCCCTTTATGATTAGAGAGGTGGATTTGGTGATTAAGTCTCCTAAATTCAGCTCAGCTGAATAAACTTAGCTCCGGGCCCAGATGGGCTACCTAATGACTATTATTGAGCTTTCCAACAGGGGTTGGCTCCATTCCTCCTGGTAAAATTGGTTCACTGGAAAGCAACAGGCTCAATTTCCCCTGAGCACTTGGAGGCCACCATAGTAACAATACCCAAACCTGGCAAAGCCCCGGACTCCCCTGGAAATTACCTCCCCATATCACTTCTCAACTGTGATCTTAAAATTTATTGAAAGTTGTTAGCTAATAGACTGATGGAGGTGGTACCGAGTTTGGTGGGTCCGGACCAGGTGGGGTTCGTTACCGTGAATCAATCAATCAATCTCTCTCTCTCTCTCTCTCTCCCTCTCTCTCTCTCTCTCTCTCCCTCTCTCTCTCTCTCTCTCTCTCTCTCTCTCTCCCTCTCTCTCCCTCTCTCTCCCTCTCTCCATACTCCTCGTACACACACGGCTCCGCTCCGTACACCTCGTACACTCTGAGCTTCGCTCCGTTATACATGTACACTCTCAGCTCCGCTCTGTACGCTTCGTACACACGGCTTCGTCCCGTACACCTGGTACACTCTCAGCTCCGCTCCGTTTACCTTGTACACTTTCAGCTCCGTTCCGTACACCTTGTACACACACGGCTCCGCTCTGTACACCTCGTACACACACGGCTCCGCTCCATACACCTCGTACACACTCAGCTCCGCTCCGTACACCTTATACACACGGCTCCGCTCCGTACACCTCATACACACTCTACTCTGTACACCTTGTACATAAATGGCTCCGCTCCGTACACCTCATACACAAGCGTCTCCGCTCCATGCACCTAGTACCCACTCGGCTCCGCTCCGTACCCCTCGTACACACACGGCTCCGCTCCGTACACCTAGCACCCACTCAGCTCCGCTCTGCTCCATACACCTAGTACCCACTCGGCTCCACTCCATAGACCTCGTACGCACACGGCTATGCTCCGTACACCTAGTACCCACTCGGCTCCATTCTATACACCTAGTACACACTTGCCTCTGCTACATTCACACTGTAAATCCCTCCTGACCCCACACACAAACTTCACCTAATCCAGCATCATGATAGCCAGCACAGCAGAGTCCTGCATACACTGAGGAGCTGATCATGTGACCCCTGACTCCTCCCCATCCATTGACATCATCACAGGTCCTGTCAGCACAGTGTGCGGCTCTGTCGGCTCAGGTCCTGTCAGCACAGTGTGCGGCTCTGTCGCTCCCACTGAGGGGGAGGGGGGAGGGGGAGAACCTCCGGTGTTGCAGATGACCCCCCAGCTGCCCCCTGGATATGGCCCTGGCTGTGGGGGCAGTGCTCAGGGGCCCCTGAGGCTAGGGTCACACTTGCGTTGTGACCCTATCCTGACGCAAGTATTTTCAGCTGCAGCGCTTAGTGTTTAATGCTATGCATTGGAGCCCATAGAAACCCGCTGTTTACCTTGCCAACCAATGCACTTGCCCGGGTGCGCCGAGTGCTGACGCCGGGCCTGCTGGGGATACCTAAAATCTGTCTTCGGGAAATTTGGACTACAGTGTCCCATCCTCTCGGCAGTATTGTCTCTTTTCTCCCACCCTAATTCTAGGTTCTGTCATCTGACTTCCTCTCGCCAAGTTTTCAAATTACCAACGGGACTCAGCAGGGATGCCCGCTGTCCCAGTGATAGTTGCCTTGGCCATTGATCCCCTAGCGGAACGGATCCGCACTGAACCGGACATTACGGGTATAGCGGACGGACAAAGTCAGCACGTCATTGACTTTATGCTGATGATCTGATCATCTCTTGCTCGACTGTCACTAAATCTCTCCCAGCTATTATGAAAGTATTAGGGGAAAACTTCTTAATTTCTTATTACAAACTTAATGCCTCAAAGTCATTAATTCTCCTATAAATATACCCCAGGTTTTAATGAACCAGTCTAGTTCGGAGCTTCCTTTTATATGGTGCCCAGAAGGTATCCCATACCGGGCATAAAGTTATCTGCATAAAATTAGCTCAAACTAACTTTCAAAATATTTACACTAAACTTATCAAGGATATAACATCTCACCCCATACATAAACTCTCTTGGATGGCCAGGCTTCACCCCTTCATTTATAGCTTCCGGTGCATCCCTGTCGCGATCCCACGGAAATTCTTGGGGAAAATACAAAATCTAGTGAACAATTATATCTGGGCCAATGGGAAGTCAAGAGTTTCTCGCTGTTATGTATTTGCCCCTTCACAAGAGAGGCATGGGGGTACCTAACCTAATAGATTATCATAGAGCAATAATTTTGGAAGAGGCTAAGGCCTGGTGGACCGCTTCAGATGACATGAGGTTGGTTCAGATAAAAACGAACTATGCGCTACAAGGCTCGTTGAGAGCGAGTCTAGCTGCTGAATCATTGGGCCTGACGAGCTGGACACCACCCTTGGAATCTATGCAAACGTTAATTTCCACTTGGAGGGCGATGCCGAGTAAGTGGACATGCCTTCCCCCACAACACATTTCCAACAAAGCATTACAGGTGCACATCCCAGACCTGAACCTGATGAAATGGGTGGCCTCGGGCACTAATTCCTTGGTGGAGATTTTGGAGGAGGGAAATTTCCCTCCTTTGAATCCTTTACCGCAAAATTCTCGGACTTCCGCTCATCATTTCTGCAATTTTTAAGGGTCAGCTACTGCATTAAATCGGGGCCCTATCTGCGAAGCTTTGGAGAGCCTTCAACTACGTCCTACCTGAAAAAACGTTTGCTCTCTGATCTAAAAAATTCCAAAGGCATGTCAGGAATCTATAAAGAATTGGTGGATCTTCACAATTCACCAAAACTAGATTACATGAGGCGTTGGGAATTGGACTTGGGCTTCTCTGCAACCTCAGAGGAGTGGAACTCAGCAACTTGGGAGGCCCATAGAGCCACCAGATGTATCAACCACTTGAAGAATTTAAAAAAGATACAGCTACGATGGTACATCACTCCCACTCGCTTATCAAAGTTTAACATAGATTTGTCTCCTCTGTGTTGGAGACAGTACGGGGAGCGGGGAACAATGCCACATATGTGGTGGTCCTGTTCTAAACTAGCTTCATACTGGACGGTGGTGTTCAGCCTTTTTGGAGCCATTACAGGATTAAGGGAACCCCTGTCCCCTCAGCTGGCAATACTTAACATAAACATAGAGAAATTTCCTCCGATGCTTAGGGGCACGGTGTCCTATATCCTGATAGCCGCTCAACTACTGTATGTCCGGTGACTAGATGGAAGACACACATTCCTCCTTCCGTGGCTGAAGTGCTTCAGAGAACTAATTGGATTTTTCAACAGGAATACTTCTTAGTCTTGGACAAAACGAGTAAAACAAGAACTTTAGAAAGTTGGAAAGTATGGGCGCCTCACCCACTGGCCGGACCGATTCCCCAGAGATAGATATTCACTGGAGCTGTATATATAGATATATTAGAAGTAAACCAGTACTCGCGTATTATGTCAATTTGTTATTGTGGCAGGATCCCCCCCTCTCGTCTTTCCTCCCTTCTTTCCCTTATGATTACACCCTTGTTTGTTAAAAATCTGTTCTTTATCGCACTTTGTGCGTTAATTGCTGCAATGTACGGATATTTTCTCTTTAAATAAAAAATGTAATGGTTATAAAAAAAAGTGGGGCCACATTGGGGGAGAACAGAATGACAAAGGGGCCACATAGCAGAGGAGAGAACAGAATAAACAAAGTGCCACAAGCAGGGAGAACAGAATGAAAAAGTGGCCGCATGGGGGGAGAACAGAATAAACAAGGGCCACATGGGGGGAGCAGAATGAACAAGGGTCCACATGGGGGGAGACCAGAATGAAAGAGGGGTCACAAGGGGAGAACAGAATGAAAGAGGGGTTGCATGGGGGAGAACAGAATGAAAAAGGGGCCATATGGAGGGGGGGAGAGCAGAATGAAAAAGGGCCACATGGAGGCAAGGGATCTGTATAAAAAAGGGGCCAAATGGGGGAGAACAGAACGAAAAAGGGGCTACATGGGGGGCAGAATGAACAAGGGCCCACATCGGGTAAGAACAGAATGAAAAAGGGACCACATGGGGGAAAGAGGAGTATGGAAAAGGGGCCACATGGGAGAACTGAATGAAAAAGGGGCTGCATGGGGGAGATGAGTATGGAAAACGGGCCACATGGGAGGAGAACAGAATGAAAAAGGAGTCACAAGGAGGATAACAGAATGAAAAAGAGGCCACATGAGGGAGAACGGAGTGAAAAAGGGGCCACATGGAGGTGGGTAGAGCAGAATGAAAAAGATGTCGTATGGAAGTGGGAGAGCAGAATAAAAAAGGGCCACATGGAGGCAGGGGATCAGTATGAAAAAGGGGCCAAATGGGGGAGAACAGAATAATAAAGGGGCTGCATCGGGGAGAGCGGAATGAAAAAGGGTCCATGGATGGGGGGAGAGCAGAATGAAACAGGTGCCACATGGAGGTGGGGAGAGCAGAATGAAAAAGGACCACATGGAGGCAGGGGATCATTATGAAAAAGAGCCAAATGGAGTAAGAACAGAATGAAAAAGGGACCACATGGGGGAAGATGAGTATGGAAAAGATGCCACATGGGGGGAATGGAATGAAAAAGGGACCTCATGGGGAGAACAGAATAAAAGGGGACCACATGGTGGGAGCAGAATGAACATGAGCCACATAGGAAGACAAGTATGGAAAAGGGGTCACATGGGCAGAAAATAGAATGAAAAGGGGGTCACATGAAGGGAGAACAGAATAAAAAGGGGTGACATGGGGGAGAACAAAATGAAAAAGGGGCCACATGGGGGAAGAGGGGTATGGAAAATGGTGCACATGTGGAAGAGCAGAATGGAAAAGGGGCCACATGAAGGAGGGAGTGCAAAATCAAAAAGGGGCCACATGGAGGAGAAATCATTATGAAAAAGAGGCCACATGGGGAGAACAGAATGAAAAAGGGGCCACATTTGGGAGGGGCAGAATGAACAAGGGTCCACTTGGGGACCACAGAATGAAAAATGAGTCACATGGGGGAAGAGGAGTATGGAAAAAGGGCCACATGGGGGAGAACTAAACTAAATAGAGTCCGCATGGGGGAGAACAGGATGAAAAAGGGTCTCATGGGGGAACAGAATGAACAGGGGGTTACATGGGGAAGAACTGAATGAAAAAGGTGCTACATTGGAGAACAGAATAAAAAGGGCACATGGGGGAAGGGGAATATGGAAAGATGACCACATGGGGGAAGAGGAGTATGGAAAAGGCCAAGTGGGGGAGAGCAGAATGAAACAGGGGCCACATGGAGGGAGAGCAGAATGAAAAAGGGGCCACATGGTGGAGAGCAGAATGAAATAGGAGCCACATGGGAAAAGGAGAGCATGGAAAGGGGGTGTGAGGCACCGCCGGCATGGTCCCCATGGTCTGGGTGCATCACATGCAGGATCAGGGTATGATCCTGTTCACACTGGCCGGTTTGATAGTGGATGATGCTGTGTGAGCCTATTTTGAACACAAGGAGTTAAATGTGATTGTGAGTGCTGTGGATCTGAAACATTCATGAGCCTAACGAGCAGCAGTGAGTTGCTCATGAGATCAGTGAGGCCCTGAGGAATGTAATGGGGGCTGATTGCTGACAGCCCAGGTGGGTGTGTCCTGAGTAATAGCAGCCCAGCTGGATGAGTCAGTGTGGGTGTGGCAGGCACGATAAGAGCCTGCCAGCTGAGTGATTGGGAGAATTCAGAAGCTGATATCCTGCTGAGAGATCATTCTCAGATCATGACCAGCCAGAGAGCAGAGCAGTCCAGGGCTCTGTGTGCATGGAATGATGGGAGCATGCTATCTCCATGCCGGTGCCTAGGTCTGAGGTCGTGATAGCACCTGGTGTGGGGAAGCCGTGGCTGAACCCGGTGGATACTGGTCCGGCGTGGGGTGAAACATGTCCGGGAAAGGAGCCCTTGGGGGACGCTTGGTGGACCCGTGACACAGGTAGCGAGACCCGGATCCATGCCTGGTAAGAAGGCAGTTCCTATACACTTGAGTGAACTGTATGCCCTGAGTGTTAATCATGCCAGGCGAGCGTAGTCGCCATTAGGTCCGACTAGTTAGTCAGTGAAGGACCTGTTGAACCCTATCAGTATTGTATGGCTTTTTAAATGACCCAGCGAGTGTATGTAGCCCTATAGGGGCAGATGTATGTAGCCCTTCGGGAGGCGATTTTATGAAGTGTGCCAGGCGGGCATAGACCGCCCTTGGGACCGACTCAGTGTAGTCAGTTAAAGGTCCTGATGAACCGGAATGTATGTAGCCCTTCGGGAGGCGAATGTATGTAGCACTTCGGGAGGCGATTTTATGAAGTGTGCCAGGCGGGCATAGATCGCATTTGGGTCCGACTCAGAGTAGTCAGTTAAAGGACCTGATGAACCGGAATGTATGTATGTACTAGAGGTCAGATGCAGGGGTTAATAGGGCTCCTATAGTAGGGTAACGGATGGTTGTCCCGGATACTAAGGTTTGCCAATCCCTGTTCTGGACCCAGATGTGTCACAGTCCATGGATGTCTATATGATGGGCTGTGAGCGATTGAAAGGACTAGTGTGGTCCATGGTGGCTTATAGGATGGATCACATATTGTATGTAAGAACCTGGTCAGGCTGTAGTCCTGATTCCAGGGTAGTGTGGAGCTGGAGAAATAAAGCCAGGCGGCTGGTTCCGCCATTGGGACCTATAGGGCCCATTGATATGGTAACTGATGTATTGTTATTGCCACCATGGGAGCGGTTGTTAGCGCTCCAATGGGGACAGAGAGGTGGTTACAGGTCCCGGGTTACTATAAGATGTTATGTGCAATAAGTGTTATGTAATGTTCTATGTAAATTTATGGTGTATTTATGTAAAGTGTTTATAATCAATGTGCTATGTGTCAAACATGCTACCCGGGTTATGTTGTTATATGTGAAAAATAAACGGGTAGACATTGGTTAAATTATAAACACGTGTTCTTGTCGTTATGCAAGCGGGATCCCGGGTGCTACCTCACAGGGGTCACATGGGGGAGAGCAGAATGAAAAAGGGGCCACATGGGGGAGAGTAGGATGAAAAAGGGGCCACATGGGAGGAGCAGAATGAACAGGGGGCCACATTGAGTGAGCAGAATGAACAAGGGGCTACATGGGGGGAGAACTGCATGAAAAAGGAGCTACATGGGAGAACAGAATGAGAAAGGGGGCCACCTGGGGGAAAGGGGAGTATGGAAAGGGGGCCACATGGGGGAAGAGGAGTATGGAAAAGGCCAAATGGGGGAGAGCAGAATGAAACAGGGGCCACATGGGGGAGAGAAGAATGAAAAAGGTGCCACATGGGGAGAGCAGAATGAAATAGGAGCCACATGGGGGAAGGGGGGCATAGAAAGGGGGCCACATAGGGGGAGAGCAGAATGAAATAGGGGCAGCCTGTGGGGGGCACAGTAGGGAAAACAGGAGGGGTACAAAGGAAAGTGTATAACGCTAGCACAGACGTCGTATTTTCTAAAGCATGTTACGATGCCCACAGGGGAGTGATAACATGCTAAGAGGGCCAACAAATCGGGGAACTAACGCCCCCTCAACTTTTTCTAAACATCTGTTTATGTACGCTACTATATGAGGGGACTGTTAGGCAGGGATTACAGGTATGTGCAAAGAACTGCTGGAGGTTTTGCATGCACAGATAACCTGACAGGTTCCCTTTAAAGGTTGTCAGTCCCCCCCAAATGCCAAATAAATGGCACAAACATTTATTTGGGGAACATAGACCACATAAAAATCATACCAGGCATATACAATTTATGCCTAATGTTGAAAATTCTTCTCTTATTTATTTATATTTTTGCAAATGAGGGTGCTTTGTTGCACTTATTGCGCTTGTACCTTGGTGCAACATTACACCCTATTTGCATATTAAAACCAGCCCACCATCTTGATTGACACCGCTCCATTGGTACAAGCGAGCGCTGCCTAAAATTGGTGCGCTCCAAGTGTCAGGGTGACCATGCACACAGTATTAAGGACTTGCTGGGAGTTGTGGTTTCATGCAATACAAATGTTTTTTCGCTAGGGGCTAACCTGATGTTAAAAGTGATGACTGTACTAATATTAGCGAGGTATTCATGTACTGATGGTGGTTCTGTATTTCCATACTAATGATCGTTTTGGTGATGTATTCAGGTACTAATGGTTGTTCTTGTCATGTCATGTACTGATGATGGATTTGGTAATGTACTTGTGTACTAATGGTTGTACAAATGGTGATGTGTTTTTGTGCTGATAATAGTTCTGGTTATGTAGTTGTGTACTGATGGTGGTTCCTGTTCTTTATCAACAATATAGATGTTTGTAATCTTTAGTTAGATGTGATACTTGATCATTATAGGTTCCTTGTGATGGGCTGATAATGCAACCATTTGAATTACCGTATATACTCGTGTATAAGCCGACCCGTGTATAAGCCGACCCCCCTACTTTTGCCCCCAAAACCTGGGAAAATCTATTGACTCGCGTATAAGCCGAGGGTGGACTCCAGCACAGGTATACAACCCCCAGCAGTGAGGTATACAGCAGCCTCCCCAGTGGTAGTATACAGCAGCCTCCCCAGTGGTAGTATACAGCAGCAGCCCCAGTGGTAGTATACAGCAGCCCCAGAGGTATATGCAGCCCCAGAGGTATATGCAGCCCCAGAGGTGTATACAGCAGCCCCAATATACAGCAGCCCCAGTGGTATTGCAGCCCCAGTGGTATTGCAGCCCCTATATACAGCAGCCCCAGTGGTATTGCAGCCCCTACATACAGCAGCCCCAGTGGTATTGCAGCCCCTATATACAGCAGCCCCAGTGGTATTGCAGCCCCTATATACAGCAGCCCCAGTGGTATTGCAGCCCCAGTGGTGTATACAGCAGCCCCTATATACAGCAGCCCCAGTGGTATTGCAGCCCCAGTGGTATTGCAGCCCCTATATACAGCAGCCCCAGTGGTATTGCAGCCCCAGTGGTATTGCAGCCCCTATATACAGCAGCCCCAGTGGTATTGCAGCCCCAGTAATGCAGGGCCCCTATATACAGCAACCCCAGTGGTATTGCAGCCCCAGTGGTATTGCAGCCCCTATATACAGCAGCCCCAGTGGTATTGCAGCCCCAGTGGTGTATACAGCAGCCCCTATATACAGCAGCCCCAGTGGTATTGCAGCCCCAGTGGTACTGCAGCCCCTATATACAGCAGCCCCAGTGGTATTGCAGCCCCAGTAATGCAGGGCCGATATATATACAGCAGCCCCAGTGGTAGTATACAGGCAGCCCCAGTAATGCAGGGCCCCCCCCTCATGCTCCAGTCTCCTGTAAAGCAAATTATACTTATCAGTGCCCGCTGCCGTCCGCGCCCGCATCTGCCGACATCCCGATCCTCCGTCTTCATGCATCTTCTTCCTGTTTCCTGTGCGCGTCGCCGGTAATGACGTCATTGCCTGCGACGCGCACAGAAGCAGGAAGAAGATGAATGAAGATGGAGGATCGCATGTCGGCAGCGGCGGGCGCGGACGGCAGCGGGCACTGATAAGTATAACTTGCTTTACAGGTGACCGGAGCATGAGGGGGGGGCCCTGCATTACTGGGGATGCGGGGGCTGCTGTATACCGCTGTATACAGCAGCCCCCGCACTGACTCGCGTATAAGCCGAGGGGGGTACTTTTCAGCCCAATTTTTGGGCTGAAAAACTCGGCTTATACGCGAGTATATACGGTAGGTTGTATTTGTCAGCTGAACAAAAGTGTTTAACTTAGGCTGTGGTCACAGTACCATTTTTCACATGCATTTTTGGAGACCTGCGTTTTCAAAAACGCATGTAAAAAACGCACCCATAGGCCCCCATGTTAAAAAACGCATGCCCTAATAGCCAAAAAGCATGTGTGACTGTCCCATGCGTTTTTGGAGCATATACAAAAATGCAGGCGTTTTTGTAAAAACGCATGCGTTTTTGTAGAAAACGCATGCGTTTTTATAACATGGGTTCCTATGGAAAATGCATGCAAAAACGCATGTACAGTTAGTACCTTTTAGTGCCATACAAAAACGCATGCGTTTCCCATAGGAGCCCATGTTAAAAAAACGCATGCGTTTTTCAAAACGCTCAAAAAAATACTACAAGCACTATTTTTATGTGCAGATTCAAAAACGCAGCCAAAAACGCAGGGAGCCATCAGAGACCTTAAAAAACTCATGCTGACATGAAAAACGCATGTAAAAAAGCATGCGTTTTTAAAAGGCACTAAAAAAACTGTGACCACAGCCTAATACCTTCATAGATATAGACAGCTATCTAATCATTCGTCCGGCAGCTATCTCGCCAGTCTTGTTAGAGTTTATTTAGAGCTTTTTCAAGCAGGTAGGGCGGCTTCACACTTGCGCTCCTCGCCGCTGCGTATTGCGGCAGGGAAGTGCAAGCCGAGCGCAGACACCGCGCGTCCCTATGTTTTAACATTGGGACGCACGGTAATGCACTTGGCTGCAGATTGCCATACGCACCCATTGACTTCCATGTGTGATATGTATGCATGCGGATGCTTGCGTACATATAACACATTCTCGTCCGCACCATGAACGCGGCATGTCGCGGTATGCACATTCTGGACATAAACAACTCTGCCTTACAAATGTACACAACAGTGCTAAATTCACAGTATATCTCAGCACATGCACAGATCTGTAGCAGGACTCTCCCAAACACTGTAATGAGAAGTACAGAAAACTGCCTGCAAATGTCACATGAAAAACAAGTTACAAAAGGTTGGAGGGTCTTATCTTGTAGTTATACAGTTTATGTCAACACTATTGGACAATTACCAGACGACTTGGTTCTATTTTAACTTACCTATTGCAAAACATAGTTTTAAGAACTTTTCAGATAGCCATTACCATGGCAGTTTAATAGTGTCATTACTGTTAGATTTAATTCTTCTGACTTGATGACATGCACCACTTCCATTTGAAAGGCCAGCTGATCACACTGGACAAATATACTCAGATATGCTAATAAGCCTTATCTGTGGCATGTGTTCATTTGTCAGCAGGTTAAAAATGGAAACCAAATCTTTTCTCTTTTCCTTTACTGCAAAATCAATCCCAAATAAGGTGACTGGTTCAGGGATGTGGATTTCGAAGTTGAAAGGAGTCCAAGTCTCTCCTTGGAAAGGATGTTAGTGAAAGTATAGTGGTGTCCCAGGGAGTAAACCAACCAATGATGTTCTTTGTGACTTTAGAGCTGCTTGTAGGTTATCCTCCTCCAGTTGCTCTCTGCTCAGTTCAGCCTTCTGTACCAGGTCCTGCTCCTTACTTCTCTGCAGCCAGGCTACAATCACCAGGCAGGATGGAGGCAATTAAGAAGAAGATGCAGATGCTGAAATTAGATAAGGAGAATGCCATAGACAGAGCAGAACAAGCTGAAGCAGATAAAAAAGCAGCAGAGGACAAGTGTAAACAGGTATATATTCTAGTAGAATCCTGGACATTAATAGTTCTATTTCAACCAAACTCATATAACCGCTTAATAATATAATCACATGTCTCATAAGCAAATAAATCAGTAGACTTAAAGAGCATTAGAGCTATCATTTTAGCTACTAATATATATAATGTAATATATATTATTTTTTATATGTTATATACCGTAGACGTTAAGGTAGGAGCAGTGTTCCGTACTATAACTGTTTGCATCTATGTTGCTTTGCAACTAATGCATTGATTTCAGATGGATATTTAGTTCATAAAGCAAACTAGCTATGTGAAGAATCTAACACTATATTCCCAAGAGTAGAAATTGGGAACATACAGGTGTATCTCAATGAATTAGAATAACATCAAAAAGTTCATTTACTTCAGTAATTCAATACAAAAAGTGAAACGCATATATTGTATGGAGTTATTACAAAGTGATCTATTTCTGAGTGTTTATTAATATGTCTTACAGCCAGAAAAATAAAGCAGGGAGGATGAAGGGTTAAAAACTATGCAGTCATATTCCACAAAACATCAAAGCTTGAATATAATTATTTATTACTCAACACGTTTCAGGTCTCCCTGAAACGCCCTGAAACATGGCAAAATTATATTGATTTGTCCTGAGAAAGGGGCCAGGGAGTCCTGAAACACGTTGACTTATAAGTCAATATTATATTCACCCTTTCATGTCTCGTGAATTTGGCAGTGAGGTTGTTAACCTTCATCCTCCTACTCTATATGCACTGCTGGGACTGCAGCAGCCGTGATAGGTCTTACACAAGGTGAGTCTCTGCTACCTATTTAGGTAATATTTATTTCTTAGACCTTCATCCTCCCTACTCTATATGCACCATGCTGGGGACTGCAGCATCTGTGATATGGTCTTACACAAGGTGAGTCTCTGCTACATATTTAGGTAATATTTTATCTCTCAGACCCTTCATCCTCCCTACTTTAATTTTTTGAGATTATGACCTTTGGGTTTTCATTGGCTGTAAGCCATAATCACCACCATTAACAGAAATAAGCACTTGAAATGGATCACTCTGTGTGTAATGACTCTATATAATATATGCATTTCACTTTATGTATTGAGTTACTGACATAAAGGAACTTTTTGATGATATTCTAATTCATTGAGATGCACCTGTATGTTGTGTTCTTTTCATTCATATTTATCGTTTAGGAGCTCTTTAGCATTTGTAGTATTTAGATTGAAGATGGAAAGTTGCGCACAGTACTAGAAGATAATACAATTTAATATCTTACTCAGTTATACTCTTTCCTCATCTGCCAGTACTGTTGAAACTATTTATATATTGAGTAGACTGGTGTGTTCAGATTGCACATCCTGGGTGAGCACACTCAGCAGGTAAATAGTCACACCAACTGCAGTTAAGCAGGACGCATACATGGCATGAGAGATCCCCAGCATTACACACTAAGTTGTAGAGCTGCTCATATTAGAATATTGTAATCAACATAAAAATTTATTTAATAAAAAATTATATCATATTTTAATTTAAGGGTAGTCTCTCTTTTATCATACACAATGAATCTTAAAGATTCATCTTTTGGCTATATGACAAGATAATAGGCCAATGAGAGCCTTTGTGAAGTTAATCTTGTTCCACCTGTACTATCTGTTTTGAGTATACTATTTTGTTGGGTTACATGCCACATTACTTAGATTATGCCCAACTAACAGTGGAATAGAAACTTCCCTTATTTGGCAAGGAAGGTGTTACTGCACTAAAGGTAGATTTTAATTCAACTCTTTAAATCTCAACAATATGGTCAGCCCAACTATAGAAATTCAGTGAAGAGGTGTGGAGTAGTTAGTTAATTAAAGTTTAAGATAAATTCCGTCTGGTCATGGATCTGGATTTGACAAATGTTTCAATATCTATGGGATCCTTGTTTTCATTTGTAAAAGGAGTGGTGGGGGTAGATGTGGGCAAGGGATTCCCACCTATTGGTGTACCAGCCCGTCTTACAGGAAAAGTGGTGTTGTGGTCCTGGCTGAGTGCGTGGATTTGGGTGGTGCAGGTCATACCTCTTAGTAAATAAAATTGTCACGACACTTCTGGTAAAAGATGCTCAAATAGGATCCAACAAGATAAGGGGGGGTTATGGGCGCACCGCAATAGAATGGTTACAAGGGGTGCTCACCGTTCCAGGTAAGGCAATAGTGCAGAAGCAGAAAAGACGTGGCACATAAGGGAGAAATACCACAAAGCTGAGTCAAAAAATGTATAAAAGGAAAAACTTTATTAATGCACAATGTGGGGAAGAATAAAAACATTTAAAACCATGGGGCACTCCCATGGTCATGGACCGCATATGGAACAATCACAGGAGTATGTATCAGGGACATATCATAATGGAGTACCTGACACGTGTAATTATAGGCATACAGTATATAAAGTAGTCACATATGGACCAAGTATTAATGGTAAATTTGTTAATAACAGTATGGAACATATACACAGTGTGAACAAAAACCCGTATGTTAATGTTAGCAGGTGGCAGCCCGCATCAAATATGAAAATGGGTAATATGCACAGAGATGACAATTGTTCAAAGGACAGTTGTGCTTGGGTCAGAAGTTAGTAAGCCGACAGGTGCCATTCAACTAGGACAACATCAATTGTATGTTAATTATAATTATATCTGTAAAAGCAGAATAGTGGTACAGGGCGTGGAGTGTCCACACTCACTGTATGAGAAGCACTCATACAACAGTTAGTGGGGGTGGGGTATATACTGAACCCACCCTGGTGCCAGATGGTCCAGACCCTGTACTCAGTGATGTGTCCAAGAGTGGCCGGAGCCCTCTAGTTTACCCAGATGTGAAAACAGCTGTTGGGGGTATATGGTGAACCCGAACCCATATGGGGGAATCCGTTACAGTATGGCCCGTCAGATAGCAGATAGCACGAATTATGAGGTAATACAATAGAAAAAATGGCACATAGAAGTGTTCCAGTAGTACTGCTAAAGGGACATGCCTGTATTTGTAGGTGTAATAGCCAGCTGGGGAACCAGGGGGTGGCTTTATTAGCCCACCAGGGGCAATAACATATATAAGCAACAAGATATGAACAAACAACAGTAGGGTAGTATGACCATATGTGAAATTCAGTATCAAATCTAGGCATAAATACAAGTATGAGTACCCATAGGCCACAGCTATATATGCACAGACCACAGCTTATGAACACAATGCAAGTAGCAGTATTATAGACACGTTGCAGGGGTTAATAAGGACCGGTGTGGTTACACATGCTGTGCCTGAGCTCTCTACACTCTGTCATGTGTATTGGCCCAGGTGGGGTCAGGAACAATCAATTGACCGTCAGGTGTATAGTTATCCAGTTGCCCAGAGATTACCACATGGTCAGGGTTGCGAGGTTGCCAGAACGAGGTAGGAGCAGTCAGACCAGGGAGCACCCAGGCCCCACGCGTATCGCTGCTTATTCAGGGGAAGTCAAATAGGATCCAACCCCAAATAATGGAAGAAGCAGAACTTGAAAAAATTGGAATTGGAATAATCCCAAATTAAAATCTCTAAAATAAAACATGTATAAATGTTTCAGTCTGAATCGACCTTCATCAGTGTGCTGAAATTATATAATGAAAATAATATGTAATGTGAGTACGTATATACATAAAAAATGTCAAAATAAAACAGAAAAAATGGAAAGCAAACAGAAAAAAAACAACCCATCAGTGCTCACATTTCCAGCAGTGGATACTGCATTCAGCTCCCAGCGTTCGTCCATCCAGTCTGGCATGCTATATATTGTTTCTCTACCTGGGCACACTATTCATTATACTCCTGTTTTGATGCTTATTATGTTACAACTTGGATCACTTCACTATAAATTTAGTGTATTTAGTCAGATCACTTATAATATCTGCAGACACTGTGTCTGGGATGCAGTGTCTCTGGACCTGAGGGAAGCCGCGGGTGAACGCAGCCTTCCTGTGCCCATGATCTGCATTCGGGGCAGGGTGGGATTTCCCTGCATTTGCTCGCCAAGAATGCTTCCAACTCTGCAGCAATAAATTAACATGCTGCAAAGATGCGAAAGTGCGGCTACCCGCACCTCAGGTGAGAAAACCCTGTGTACAGAAGAAGTACATTGGGCATAGGATTTTTAGAAATTCCATCCACTATGCTTGTATTGTTGACAGCAGCGTTTAGCGCTTCGGTAATACGCTGAGTCCGAAATACTAATACTGATTGTGTGCATGTAGCCTTATTTTCCACGTATATCTTGATTATTAACTTTTGAACTACATTTTGTAGTTCATGCATTTTGTACTCCTCTCCCTTCTTCAAATCTTCCTTTTCTTTGTTTTCTATGTATTTATGTTTTATTTTGACATATTTTATGTATATTTATAAAAATATAAAGAGAGAGGCAGCACTCACCAGTATTGTGCAGCAAGGGTCTCTTTAATCCGGTATATTCACGGATTCATGACAGGGTGCAAGGAGGTGACCACGGAGGGCGGACGACGACACCGTTTCGCAAAAAGATTTGCTTTATACCGGACCCGTAGAAGCAAATCTTTTTGCGAAACGGTGTCGTCGTCCGCCCTCCGTGGTCACCTCCCTGCACCCTGTCATGAATCTGAGAATATACCGGATTAAAGAGACCCTTGCTGCACAATACTGGTGAGTGCTGCCTCTTTCTTTATATTTTCATTACTGCTTGTGCTGTGGATTAGCAAAACCAGGGGAAGAATCTGCATACAGGGCAATCCGCCCGGAGCATGACGGTTGATACTGCCACTTAGTGCCCTGAAGCCTTATCATTTGACAGACTTTTTCTTTATGTATATTTATACTCACATCATGAAAAATGCAGAAATGCAGCGAGTTGAGTAAGAGTAGCAGCTTCCTTCAAAACTTAACTTAACTTTATTCCAAGTTTGTTAAAAGTTCAGGATATATCCACATAGACATTAATGATATTGTAATCTATGATGGGACTAAGCGTTTTGGTGAAATGCACCTTCCTTACAGTCCAAAACTGAACAATTGTACTCACATTATATATTATTTTCATTATATAATTTCAACACACTAATTAAAGTCGATTCAGACCGAAACATTTGTGCATGTTTTATTTTGGACTTTTGAAGTAAATTCCACTTTTCTTCATATAAGTGGCAAGTTCTACTTCATACCTTCTATTAGTGCCACTTATCACCATTGCTTCTGACGAGCCTTAACCAGTCCGCAAGTGAGTCAGAGACCCAGAGTGGTTTAAGAAAAGTCTTTTACTTAACAATTTGAAGAGTACTTTCAATACAACTTCATTCCTTAGAAAGTGCCCACATAACTTAAGCATGGTTTCCAAAGTACAATTCACCATATGGCACACTTCTTCCACAGACTTCTCCATAATCATTAGTTTCTGAGATATTTCTAGTCCATACTTCTACAAGCATAGCATCATGGTCTCACATGTAAGAGTCATTCAGTTCCCATTGGCTCGTGGTTCTCTGACACCCTGGGAGTCACTCTTCACATGATTCGACCGGAGTGCACAGACTAAATTCCTTTAATCATGGGCATTCTCGTATTGACTTCTTTGCCCAGACCTATGCTATGCATCCTTCTAAGGACTTTTTCTACAGGAGTTAGTCCGTCTTTGGCCAGGGATTGATGCTAATGCTGAACTTCAGTGTGTCCATCCTGTTTATCAGATCTCTCTGTCTCACTAGGATGTTAGTAGTTAAAATTGCCATGAAAGACCCACTAGATGTGGCCTTGGTGTTCTATACTCCCTGACAGAAGTTATGTCGCTTATTCATGTTATGTAAATAAAAGCTTATAACCTGACGTTAAATTCATCCATTGGTTGTATAAATTACTCTTTTGAAAGCTGAAACCCTCCGAAATGTGGGTTGGGTTAAGAAAATAAATTGGCATCAATGCTGAAATATTGATCATGAACACAGAATGGTCAGATTTTGGCAAGACAAACGTTTTGTCGCCCACAGAAGATAATGTGATTTTTAAACAAAAAATTAATTTAAAATACAAATATATGTTGCATAACATTGGTGAATGAAGTTGTGGTGCTATTAGAGTCATATTTAATATTTGGTGTGACTTCCATGAGCTTGAAGGACTGCATCCCTTAGTCCGTCTTTGGCCAGGGATTGATGCTAATGTGAACTTCAGTGTGTCCATCCTGTTTATCAGATCTCTCTGTCTCACTAGGATGTTAGTAGTTAAAATTGCCATGAAAGACCCACTAGATGTGGCCTTGGTGTTCTATACTCCCTGACAGAAGTTATGTCGCTTATTCATGTTATGTAAATAAAAGCTTATAACCTGACGTTAAATTCATCCATTGATTGTATAAATTACTCTTTTGAAAGCTGAAACCCTCCGAAATGTGGGTTGGGTTAAGAAAATAAATTGGCATCAATGCTGAAATATTGATCATGAACACAGAATGGTCAGATTTTGGCAAGACAAACGTTTTGTCGCCCACAGAAGATAATGTGATTTTTAAACAAAAAATAATTTAAAATACAAATATATGTTGCATAACATTGGTGAATGAAGTTGTGGTGCTATTAGAGTCATATTTAATATTTGGTGTGACTTCCATGAGCTTGAAGGACTGCATCCCTGCGGTTCAATAATTATTCATACAATTTATTAATGAAGTCATCAGGAATAGCAAAGAATGCAGTCTTACATGCCTCCCAGAGTTCATGTAGATTCTTTGGTTTTGTCTTCCAAGCTTCCTCTTTCATCCTACCCCAAACATGCTCAATGGTGTTCGTGTCTGGTGACTGGCCTGGCCAGTCCTTGCGCACCTTGATATTTTTTGCCTTGAGGAACTTTGTTGTAGAGATGGATGTATGAGATGGAGCACAATCCTGCTGCAGAATTTGACCCCTTTTATGATTTGGAATATAAGAGGTTGTTAATACTTCTTGATATTTTAGGCTATTGATATTGCCATTGATATGCCTTCCACCTTGCAAATGTTTCGCACACCCCCATACTGAATGTAACCCCAGACCATGATCTTTCCACCACCAAATGTAACTGTTTTCTAGGTGTATTTTGGATCCATACGGGCTCCAGTAGGTCTCCTGCAGTATTTGCGCCGGCTGTGGTGTAATTCTACTGAAGATTCATCAGAGAATTCCACATTCTGCCACTTTTCCATCGTCCATCTATTTAGCAGGCTGTGGGACTTTGCAAATGCCGCACAGTTTTTTATTTATCTTTTGTTTAGTGCTGGCTTCTGGACACTGATTCGACCATGGAGGCTATTTCGAGACAGAATCCTACAAACTGTTCTAGTTGACACAGGGACTTGAGGTGACCAGGCCTGTTGGAGTTCTGCTGCAATGGAAGAGGGGCTTGCTTTTGATTTACTAACCAACAACCGTTCCTTCTGAGCAGTTGTCTTGCGGGTTCTGCCGGACCTGGGCTTGTCAAACACATCTCCAGTCTCTTCAAATCTTTTTTTAATTCTTTGTACTTGACACTGAGACACATTAAAGGTGCCAGCCACCTCTGCAGTGGATCTGTTCTTCAGCCTCTTCATAATCAAGGCTTTGGTCGCAGGGTGGATTTTTGGCATGTTGTCAGAGCTCAAGTTGCAGTTCATGTGAAGGTCTTGGGTGCTGCGTTTCTTTTTAGACACACTCACTAATTTACTGAGCACAGGTGAGAATATAAACTAGGAGTTGGTGCATTATATGACCAGGTGACAAAACGTTTGTCTTGCTAAAATCTGACCATTCTGTGTTCATTAAATGATCAATATTTCAGCATTGATGCCAATTTATTTTCTTAAAACAAATTTCGGGGGTTTCAGGTTTCAAAAGAGTAATTTATACAACCAAAGGATGTCAATATAAGCTTTTATTTACATAACATGGATAAGCGACATAATTTCTGTCAGGGAGTGTATATGGCTTGTATGTCCGTACACTTGCCAATCTCCATCTATCTAACAGGAAACAGTAACTTACCCTATGAACTAACTCCAATATATTAATTAGCTAGTTCCACTCTTAACTATTGCTTGCCCTACAGTCAGTAGCTGGAAAAGCTTCCTATCTTACCAAACATCATATCTTACATTTGTACACCCTATACATATTTTATACATTGCTATTACCCACATAACATTCTTATACCTATTCTATTCCTATCTTAAGTGTTATGCAACACATTACCTTACATTGACATTGTTAACACTGGGACACTTATTGATTACACTACCCCATATACATAGAAACATCATATTACATTACTGTTCACATGATGTATGTAGCTGTTGGTGGTGTCTTTGGAGAAGGAACATAAGACCGTAGTTTACCCTCTTACATATGTACAGTTTTGCCAAAGAAGCTCATAGAAACACAATGTCTTGAAGGTACTATTGTAACACCCTTGCTACGCAGGTATTGCTTTGGATGATGATGAGCTAAGTCAGTGTGTAATAAAGCAAAATCCTATTTGAAAGATCACTTCTTTTATTTTTTACAATCCACTTCATTAGAACACATTTATGACAAACATATAACTATCACATTAAACAATCTAGAGATTATAAATGTATACATGAAATCTTGTTTGTCATGATACAGTGCATACTATAGAAAGAAAAGTGTACATTGATATATAAAACCAGTGTTTGTTAGCTCCTTCTCCCTACCCTTGGATCTAAAGACATCAATACATTACTTAGAATACTTACCTATGATAAATTCTTAAAAAGGGAGTATTAATAACTCGACTTCTCACAAACTATAAATACTTTATGATATAGACCACTTTCTCCAAAAACTTTTATATTAGCAACACTAAGAAAAATTAGACCACTAAAACATGAAAACATTTTTCAGAATATCCTAAAGCAATATCTAGCCCAGGAAGGTGCAACTCCAGATTTTATTACCACTTTTTTTGCCCCCAAAGAAAATGAAATAAGTTATTTTCTGATGGCCACTCTAAAATGTTCTATTTTTGATAAAAATAAAATAGAAAAAAAAACCAACAAAAATAACCCAAAATGTATTATTTGGGTCATGTCTTTCACATATACTTTCTTAAAGTTTATCCCACCATATATTTAATGAATAAATGTAAAAAATAAAGGATGGTTTACTATTAGACATGTTCTTTTCAAAGCTCTGAATTTTTTCAGAGTGTTCCAGTGAAGTCCTCCCGCACAAATACTGTGCCCTTACCCAAGAATCTCACTCATGATAGCCAGGGATCATGCCAGCTGTGCTGTGGGACTGGGTATCACTACACGAGATTCTCCAACAAGTTAAGTCATCTAGCTAATTTCTGACACATACACTCCCATGAACAATAGCAGGCATTAAGTGACCTCTGAGCAGAATTTGGATGGTATTATGTGGCAGCCTATAAGAGATTTAGAAACAATATAAAGTGAGATCATTTTATATTTTACTATCTACTGGATTAGTGTTACATGCTGGGGCTGAAGTGGAACAGACTGAGCAGTTGTTTCTTCTTAAAAAGAAATTCTATTTTTACAGTAGCAATATATTTAGTATACAAAAAAGGAAATAATAGGTGGTGAAACCTAAGACAGAATTTCATTTCATTTCATGTGTATGACAGTTTGTATCAAGTACCCAGTATATATATATATATATATATATATATATATATATATATATATATATAATATATAATCCACAGTGCTGTAGTCAATTCCAGACCTTAGGTGCAGTGGTGCTCACAATCTAATTTCACAATCTACTACATTTGACAAGAGTACTACTATCAGGAGGTCAAACGTAGTAATGTGATTTACACATTATATATATATATACAGTTGTGGCCAAAAGTATTGACACCCCTGCAATTCTGTCAGATAATACTCAGTTTCTTCCTGAAAATGATTGCAATCACAAATTCTTTGGTATTATTATCTTCATTTAATTTGTCCCCGGTTTCCTTTGTTACAATGGCGAAGACAAACAAGCTGTCTGAGGACATCAAAACTGCTGTTATTAGCAAACACAATACTTTAAAAGGGTATAAGGCCATCTCCAAAGACCTTGGCATCCCAGTTTAAACAGTGTGCGATGTTATTGAGAAGTTTCCCAAACATGGAACCACCCAGAACCTCTCTGGATGTGGAGGAAATAGGAAAATTGACGAGATGTCTTCGAAGGTTGATGCGAATGGTGGAAAAAACACTATGTCACACATCCAAAGATGTGAAGGCCAACCTGGAACAGTCTGTGATCATAATTTCAAGAAGTACCTTATGCCAAACACTAAAGCAGATCTTTATGGGCAAAGGCCATAGAAGAAACCATTGCTGAAGAAAAGTCATTAAAATAAATGAGTGGACTTTGCCAAAGAGTACCTTGACAAACTACAATCCTTCTGGGAAAATGTTCTGTGGACAGATGAAACAAAAATAGACGTTTTTGTCAATGCAAAGCAGCAGTTTGTTTACAGACGGCGCAATGAAGCTTATAAGGAAAAGAGCACCCTTCCAACAGTTAAATATGGTGGAGAAGCCATAATGCTGTGGGGTTGCTTTGCTGCGTCTGGTACTGGAGATCTTGATTTATGAAGAGATTTTAGAGCAAAATGTCCTACCCAGTGTAAGCAAACTTGGTTTGAGTTGAGCATCATGGGTCCTCCTGCAAGACAATGACCCAAAGCACACATACATCTAAATGTACACAGGAATGGTTGAAAAAGAAAATATGGACTGTTTTAATATGGTCAGCAATGAGTTCTTCCCTCAGTCCCCTTGAAAATCTTTGAGGAGAGCTGAAATCTGCCATTGGGAAAAATAACCTTGAACCTTGAACAAACTGCCAAGGAAGAATGGGAGAAAATACCAACTGAGAAGCAGAAGAAGCTTATAGATGGCTGCAAAAAATGTTTGGAGGATGTCAACAATGCTAAAGGGTGTGCAACCATGTAGTAATTAGTGGTGCCTTTATTACTGCACATGTTGTTTATTCTGTTTCTTCTTTGAAATTGCAACATGTAAGTCGACAATTTTTTATTGTTGTGTTACTTTGGACAACTAATTAAAAAATCTTGAAGATATAACTTTGATACATTTCCATTTATTTCTGAAGATATTGTACAGTCTATGAAAAAAATGAAGCGGTGCCAATAATGGTGAGCAGCACTGTATATGCCTTTTTGAAAACAATCTTCAGGCGAGGATGAATAAGGTGGTTCACACGAGGAAGAGAAGGTGAATGAACAGGAACCATTCACACGATTATCAACCCAGTTATCCACATATTGCTCAGAGGGTGGGTTACTACAGCAGCCAGGTACAGAGCTGTCTCCTTCTGGAGAAAGAGGAAGAAGAAAAGAAACTACACATCAGGGTGACAGCAAAAGCAGCTGATGAGCATCAGATGACACAGACGATACACCTCCCACTGAGGTGTCGTTGCCTCTGGGCCGCCTAGCAAATACATGCTGCAGTGCTTGCAAAACAACTGCTGAGTTGTCCAGTTTGTTATTAGTGCTGATTACTAGGTGGCTACCCTGCTGGATCCTGCTACAAAGACAACATGCAATAGGTAATTGGTCTACGTTTTGTAGATTTGTTAGGAAGTTGTTTATGTCTTTCAGGTAAATGTAATGAGAGGTACCAATGGTGTAATATCCTATCCAGTGTAATGGCAAGCGGTGACAGGACTGAGAAGGTGGAGGCCACTATGGGGCAGTCTGATGGTTTCTCTAAGTTGCTTTGCAACTTGGGTGAGGTATAGAAGACCGTAGTTATGGGATGTTTCTTTACAAGGAAGCCCGCCAGTTTAGAGTCTATAGTACCTATTGAGAGAAGGAGAATTATTTAATCATAGTCTGGATTCTGTGAGACTGCAGCGAATGTGAAGTTATCTACCAACTGTCCCTTAATTTCATCAATGTAATATACTCGGTCGATCACCACAAAAGCCCCGCCTTTATTGGCGTGTTTGATAATGATTTTGTTCGATTTAAGTGACTGAATGGCCTGTGACTTGAGTTTAATCAAATTGTGTCACAACAGTAGTTCACTCCTTTGCATGGAGGATGTGATTCTCTCTGTATCTCTGGAGAGCAGGGAGATATATGTCTCCACTGGATGATAATTTTTGGGGGGGTTATATGCACTTTGGACCCGACAGTTTAGTGCATAGAGAGAGAAAGAGTTTGGATTGGTTTTAGATGTATTGGGGAAGTCAGTGCAATCAGTGTCCCTTCCAGAAAAGTGAACCTTCAATCTCAGAGATCTGTAGAGTACAGATGAGCAATGTTCGATCGAACATGTTCGCCAATTTCAAATTCAACCTGTTTTGGGCTATGTTCGAGTCATTCGACGAATGCGAACGATTTGCTAAAAATTCGGTAATTCGAGGTTATGTTCGATAATGGTTCATTGACCAAAAGCGTTACTGACTTTTCACAGTAATGCTTTTGTTCAGTGTTATTATGAGTTTTAGTGTCTAGGAATAGTGGGCGGGAGGGGGGAGCTCGGGAGAGGTCTGTGGTCAAATAATGCAGATCTCCATTTTTTTTCCTTCCCGCACGTACTGTGGGTGGTCCGGTCTGTCAGCCTATCAGCATGCTTAGAGCAAAGTGCACTTTTTGCACACAAAGGTTTGTGTCATTGGCTGAGTATGTCACATGTCCTTGCCATATAAGAACTGGTCATTTTCCCTCCTCGCCATTTTATCAGTGTTGGAGCTCAGTGTCAGCTGCCGCCGCCGCCGCTGCTGTGTGCGCTACAAAATGTTAGATAGCAATTCCATTCCAAGTTAGATAGAGAGATAGTAGGTTTAGATACTACTTCCAAGAACAGCCCTTTTTAGGGCTTAAAAGCACTGTGTGCCAGGCAGGTCTGTTCCAGTGCTGTGCAAGCATTTTTTACTGCATCTAGCCAAGCAGATCCTTTTTGGCTAGTAGCAGTGAGTGCCAGGCACTGGTGTAGCACTGTTGTGAAGAAAGCTACACCTCCTGTGTTTACTAACCTTTTTTTTACTGCATCTACCCAAGCAAATCATTTTTGGCTAGTAGCAGTGTGTGTCAGGCACTGGTGTAGCACTGTTGTCAAGAAAGCCACACCTCCTGTGTTCAATAGTCTTTTTTTACTGCATCTAGCCAAGCAAATCCTTTTTAACTAGTAGCAACGTGTGCCAGGCACTGGTGTAGCACTGTTGTGAAGAAAGCTACATCTCCTGTGTTTACTAGCCCTTTTTTTACTGCATCTAGCCAAGCAAATCCTTTTTGGCTAGTAGCAGTGTGTGTCAGGCACTGGTGTAGCACTGTTGTCAAGAAAGCCAACACTCCTGTGTTTATTAACCTTTTTTTTACTGCATCTACCCAAGCAAATCATTTTTGGCTAGTAGCAGTGTGTGTCAGGCACTGGTTTAGCACTGTTGTCAAGAAAGCCACACCTCCTGTGTTTAATAGTCTTTTTTTACTGCATCTAGCCAAGCAAATCCTTTTTGACTAGTAGCAATGTGTGCCATGCACTGGTGTAGCACTGTTGTGAAGAAAGCTACACCTCCTGTGTTTACTAACCTTTTTTTTACTGCATCTAGCCAAGCAAATCCTTTTTGACTAGTAGCAATGTGTGCCAGGCACTGGTGTAGCACTGTTGTGAAGAAAGCTACATCTCCTGTGTTTACTAGCCTTTTTTTTAATGCATCTAGCCAAGCAAATCCTTTTTGGCTAATAGCGGTGTGTGTGCCAGGCACTGGTGTAGCACTGTTGTGAAGAAAACTACACCTCCTGTGTTTACTAGCCTTTTTTTACCACATCTAGCCAAGCAAATCCTTTTTGGCTAGTGGCAGTGTTTGGATAGGTAGCTGTGGTCTAGTGTTCTGTTGAAATCTACTACCACACAGTGCAGAAAAAACTTTTGTGTTGGATCTGCCCAAACCTACTTATCAAAACCGATTTAAAGTAGTAACACTGTTTGACTGTGTAGCAGTGGTTCAGTGTTCTGTTGAAATTTACCACCACACAGTGCAGAAAACACTTTTGTATTGCATCCGCCCAAACCTACTTACCAAAACCTATTTAGGGTAGTACCATAATTTAACTAGGTAGCTGTGGTCCAGTGTTCTGTTGAAATCTACCACCACACAGCGCAGAAAACACTTTTGTATTGCATCTGCCCAAACCTACTTACCAAAACCTATTTAGGGTAGTACCACAGTTTGACTAGGTAGCTGTGTTCCAGTGTTCTGTTGAAATCTACCACCACACAGCGCAGAAAACACTTTTGTATTGCATCTGCCCAAACCTACTTACCAAAACCTATTTAGGGTAGTACCACAGTTTGACTAGGTAGCTGTGTTCCAGTGTTCTGTTGAAATCTACCACCACACAGCGCAGAAAACACCTTTGTATTGCATCTGCCCAAACCTACTTACCAAAACCTTTTTACTGTAGTACCACTGTTTGGCCATTCAGCTCTGCTAGTTTTACATCCATAGTTTTTTATGCCAACAGCAGAGTTGCCAATTAGTTACCCTCAAACATGAGTGATAAAAGTTCTGCTGATGGTGGAAATGGGAACAGGCGTGTTGGAAATTGCAAAACATCTTCTGAGCAAATTCAAACAGAAGAAAAAAGACGGCACTCACCAGGTTAACGATGAAACAGCGGTGTCCTTTATTTCAGGGACATTGCACAGATACAGGGAGGGGGTGCCGAGGGTGACGACGGGCCGTTTCGGGCGTTTGCCCTTCGACTGGTCATGTGTGACCAGTCGAAGGGCAAACGCCCGAAACGGCCCGTCGTCACCCTCGGCACCCCTCCCTGTATCTGTGCAATGTCCCTGAAATAAAGGACACCGCTGTTTCATCGTTAACCTGGCGAGTGCTGTCTTTTTTCTTCTGTTTGAACTTGGACTCTGTTATTTGATTGGCACCCCATGGACTAAGTGTTCTATGCCCACCGACAGCAGCAGCTTCATAGCTTTTGGGGAGTGGTGCCCTAATCTGTTTTTTGCTATCTTCTGAACAAATACCATCTTCAAGCCAAACTAAAATGTCTACTTCTTTTTGTGGACAATTTGCTATCATCCCTTTCTTACGCAGCAGAGCATCACTAAAGCTTGTATATGAGGCCCAAAAAGAGCAGGTGCTTCAATGGATATCAAGCGCTCCATCAAGTGGGCTCTCCTGCACCTCAACTTCAACATCACAAACACTCCAGTCCTCAGAGGTGTCACCCCAATTGCACTTGCTTCCTCAGAGCTCACAAGTCTCCAGCTGCCCTACTGACTATGGTTTAACACACATGGGTGAGTGCAGAGTTGTTCACTCATACTATAGCCTGGGAATCAGAGGTCTGCTCCAAAGCTTCAATGAGTCAAGACGAGGAAATGATCTGCACCGATGCCCAAAATCTTTGTGCGTCGAATCCAGGCCCAGATGAAGGGTCCGAGCATAATATAGACCCTCATTCCCAAACTGTAACCCCTGTTGGCAGAGATAATGAGGCAGATGATGATGAGACTCAGATACATGATTGGAACGAAAACTTGACTTTGCGCTCAAGGCAGAAAGAGGTTGGCTCTGAGGACGATGAGTGTGAGAACACACAGGGTGATGATGAGGTTGGAGATCCCACTTACTGTCAACCCACAGGCAAGCAGTTGATGAGCTCAGTGGAGGAGGATGCTAGTGAAGAGGTTAGGATGCGGCTTCTTGGACAGAGACAGAGAGTCCTGGAAACACATCAACAACTGCATCCTCAGCCACAACTCTGCCTCTGTGCAGAAGCCGTGGTGGTTCTGCTGGTCGAATGGGCGCTAAGCTTTGCCTAGCGCTGGCCTTTTTGCAGATTGCAAAAGATGACCCAGCTCATGTTATCTGCAAAATTTGTAAACAAAATCTGAGTAGAGGCTAAAAAATCTATAGTTTGAGTACTTCATGCATGAACATTGACATGAAGCATAAGTCACAGTGGGAAGCTCACTGTGCTACAATGCGGCCTAGCGGGCCTGGCCAACCACTATCTGCCCTATCAAGTGCATATGCGGCTTCTTCATCCTCTGTGACTGTGGGAACAGCTGTCACACAGGCTTTCGGCCGCAGAACTTCCACCTCTTTACCCGCAACAGCCATTGTGATTGACAGGTCATCAGCTATTTTGGAAGTGGAAACACCTGCTGGTGTTGAGCGCTGTCATACATCGAGAGCACCACCTTTTTATGAATGCAACATCCCTCACAGTCCAGCAGTTTGTCTGGGACACCCGCAACTCTGTCTCAGCACAGTAGCCAGCCCTCGGTCTCTCAGATGTGGACAAGTATAAGACAATTTCCTCCTACCCATGCCAAAGCTAAGAGGTTGAATTTCACCATCTGCAAGCTGTTGGCTACGGAAATGCTGCCTTTCTGGCTGGTGGATACAGAGGATTTTCGAGACCTTATGGCTGTCGCAGTGCCCCAGTACCAGATGCCCAGTCGCCACTACTTCTCAAAGAAAGCTGTGCCTTGAGCAACACCAGCATGTTGCACACAACATCATCACTTCCTTGAGAAACTCTGTGTGACAGTCTGCATTTCACCACAGACACCTGGACGAGTAAGCATGGACAGGGGCATTACATGTCTCTGACTGGACACTGAGTGACAATGGTGACAGCAAAGAAGGGGCTGCTGTACAAGTCTTGCCATCCCCATGGGTTGTGTGTCAAACCTCTGTATGTAGAAGTCCCTCCACTGCTTCTGCCTCCTCCACCTCTTCTAGGTCCTCCACCTGCGTTTAAAACCTGTCTGGTAAAGTGATACGCGTTCAAACTGGGCAGAAGGAATCCAGATCACCTCCTTATTATGCTGGCAGCAGGGCTCAACGCCATCAGGCAGTATTTACGTTAAAATGTCTGAGAAATGTGAGTCACACAGCTGAGGAGTTGTGGTCAGCTCTGGAGATCGAATTTAATCAATGGTTGTCTCCACTGAACCTGCAGCCAGGGAAGACTGTGTGCATAAATGCTGCAAACCTGGGTGCGGCCCTTCACTGGGGCAAGGTGACACACGTGCCTTGTATGGCTCACGTCTTGAACCTGATCGTACAGCAATTTCTAGCCCACTATCCCAGCCTAGATGCACTTCTGCAGAGGGCACGGTCACTGTGTGCTCACTTCCGCCGTTCGCATCCTGCAGCTCAACAAGTACAGAAGTCTTTTGGCCTGCTGATTCAATGCCTGAAATGCGATGTGCCTACACAATGGAATTCCACTCTGCACATGTTGCAGCGACTGTGGCAGAAGTGACAAGCCCTGGTGCAGTATGTTATGACGTATAACCTGGGCAACACGATTCAGAGGTGGGGAAATCACGCTGCTGGAGTGGTCTCAGATCAATTACCTCTGCACCCTTCTGCAGAGTCTTGAAATGGCTACTAAGATGTTTATCAGCCATGAGACTATTCCAGTCACCTACATGCTGGAGCACCCTTTAACCAGTATTCGGAGTCAGGTGGTGGGCCAAGGGGAAGGGGAGGAAGTAGAAGAGGAGGTGTATGCGGAAGGGATAACAAGATCTCAAAGGTCCAGACGGTCGGCAGCACCAAGGCGGCTAGCATGGGAGGGTGGGGGAGAGGAAACAACCAGGGCGCATAGTAGCAGCCAAACTGTTGATGAAGGTACAAGAGCCGTGGAAGAAATGGAGGACAAACAGACGATGGGCATAGAAGACTCAGCAGATGAGGGAGATCTCGATCAAATTTCTGTTGTGCGAGGTTGGGGGGAGAGGGCAGAGCAAGCAAGCGTGAATGTTACCCCACCGCTTCCAACACAACAAGGACTTGGGCCTCCTGGATGCGCAATACACATGAGTGCATTCTTGCTGCACTACCTGCAACATGATCCTTGGATTGTTAGAATTCGAAGTAATGCCAACTACTGGGTTACCACACTTTTAGATCCCCGGTCCAAGAGTAAATTTGGCCAAATGCTTCCTGCCCTGGAAAGGGACGCACGCATGCAGGAGTATCAAGAGACGATTTTACACAATCTTAGAACTGTATTTCCCCAAAACACCAATGGTACACATAGTGAATATTGCAGTTCTACCTTTCCAACCCAGGGAACGTCGAGTAGTCATCACTCAAACGTTAATAGTAAGTGTATGTGGTAACTGCAATTTTGTAGAATTCTTTCACCTTTTTTTTTAGACCATCCTTTGCAATGCCAGAAGAGAGAACAAGTCTAACACATAGTGAACGCCTAGAGAGGATGGTACAGGAGTATCTATAGCTGAATATCGATGCCATGACTGTGGAACTGGACCCTTGTGCATTTTGGGCTCCAGAACTGGAAAAATGGCCTGAGCTCGCCACTCATGCCTTGGAGATTTGGTCGTTCCCCACAGCCAGCTTTCTCTCTGAACGTGTCTTCAGCACTGCTGGTAGTGTGCTGACGATAAGCGCACGCGCTGTCCAGTGACAGTGTAGACAGACTCCCCATTTCAATATTTCAACACTGGGCAATTGATGCCCTTAAGTGGTGGTTGTGTCTAATGTTTTTGAAAAATGGAGACTGTTGTTGGGATCTCCTTGCTGTTTGTTGCTTGACTTGAGTAGGGCTCTCTGAGCTCAATACTTATCCCTGACACTCCTGCCACGATTTCTGAATATTCAACCTTTTTGTCCCTCGAACTGGTGATTAACAAATTTGCTGTATTCACATCCACCATTTTTGGGTCCTTAAAAACAGTGATTACTACATCTCTCTTAAGGTACCATTATACGACGCAATATCGCCTGCAATATCACACCAAAGTCACGTGGTATGGTCAATTGCAATCGATATCGTGAGTGCGTCATGCTCTGTAACAGGGCAAGGCGACTGCAATTTATCGCTGGAGCAACATCACCTGATTTATGTGCAGACAATTAAATCAGGCGATATTGCATAAGCGATGTGGTAGGATCGCTCAGTGTGACACCGCAATTGCGTTGTTGCAAGCAATTTCCCTTATTCATTCCATTGAAAAATATCGCTCGCTGGATTGCTGATACCCAGCGAACGAAAGTTGCTTTCACCATCCTACTTGCGTTGCCTACGATATCTCTGCGTGTGACATCTCCAAGGCAATCTTGGAAGTGCCAAAAACGTGTGCGCTCCCGTGAAATTGTAGGCGATATCGAATTGATATTGAGTCGTGTAACGGTACCTTTAATGTTTGTGTAAACTGGTTTTGGGCATCAAACCAGGTTTTGGCAAATGTGCTGGATACATATGAACATTTTTTTGACCCTTAAAAGCATTGTTTGCTCAATCTCCCCGTCCACTAGGCCTATACAGCCAGAATCCTACTCCACACTGATGAGGGGCAATACCTCAACACAGCTGTCTGTGGATGAATACCTGGCTTTGGTAATTCCCTTGTCATATCCTTAAGCTCGTAACTGTGCGGAATAGTGACTGAAAGGGACACTTAATATGGTGGTTATGTGGTCTTCGCAAGGAGTCCACCCCAGAGGGCTAGGCTTCCTGGAGGGATATTGAATAGTCTATGTTGAGACTCTTAAACATGCTCCGGACTCATTTGCATATTTAAATCCCAGGGCAATGCACCATGGATTTCCTGTTTTGAGCACTTTAGCACCTGCCCAGTGTTTTCCTGATGATCTCCTGAGTTCAGTGAGAGCTTGTGATGTGATCTACCAGGCATTGCTCCCACTAGCCAAATCCTACTCACATGATGAGGGCAATACCCCAAAACAGCTGTCTGTGGATGGATACATGGCTTTGGTAATTCCTTTGTCATATCCTTAAGCTCGTAACTGAGCGGGATAGTGACTCAAAGGGCCACTTTATATGGTGGTTATGGTGGTCTCCACAAGGAATCCACCCCAGCGCTAGGTCCTTCCCTGGAGGGATATCTGGCTAGTCATGTGTTTGAGACTCTTAAACAAGGCTCCACGGACTCCATTTGCATATTCAAATTCCCAGGAGGGCAATGCACCATGGATTTCACTGTGTTTGAGCGCTTTAGCCAGCTGCCTGCAGTGTTTTCCTTGACTGGTCTCCCTGAGATCAGTGAGAGCTGTGTGATGTTGGTATACAGGTCACTGACCTACCTGACCTACCTGACTAAAACTTATAGTTCTCCCACCTGTGTGTGGCAGGTCATAACATTAATGGTAGCGCTTGCATGAGCTTTCAATTTATCCAGCCTAGTAGGCCTAAACAGGTCACTGACCTACCTGACTAGTTTTTTCGGTAATATTCCACAAAACTTATAGTTGTCCCACCTGTGTGTGGCAAGACATAACATTGATGGGAGTGAATGCATGAGCTTTGAGTTTATCCAGCCTACTTGGCCTAAACAGGTCACTGACCTACCTCTCTATTATTTCCTGTAATACTCTACGAAACTTATAGTTGCTGAGCTATGTTTAACCTTGAAATGCTAGGCCAGGTCCTGTTCCAGACCCTGTGCCATGCAGGCAGGCTGGGTCATTCAGCAATTTTTGGTCTGGGACAATTGATGCCATATTGCAGTGGTTTGACCCTTTGGGAAGAGTGAGGACTCTTGTTGGAGTCCCCTTGCTGTGTGGTGCATGATTTGAGCAGGGCGTGACATGCCTATACCTATATCTCATCCTCCTTTTACTCCTCCACCTCTTTTTACTTAATGTAGAAAACTCTTGCCATGTTTCCCCTGTAACTCATCCATTTGTCAATTCAAAGTTAGTTTCACTCACCTCTGAAATTTTAGGTGAATGTTAACCACCTTCTATTTTGAAGTGCTTTGTAAGAGTGTGTAGGCTGGCACAGACTGTGTCTCGTGCACCCATGGTACGCCATGAGACTATTTGTACTGTGGGTAGATTGTTGTCACTTTTCCTGGTGCTTGTTGTTTATTCCAAGTAGTTTGGCAGCTTTTGGACACCTTTGAAGGTGTTTTCTATGTGCTTGCTGTAGCCTGCCATTGATTCCAATGGGGTTCTACTGTGTTCGATGAACATTCGACGAACAATTTGTTGAATACATACAATTGGTGAATCAAACTGAATTCGAACAATTGGGTGTTGGGTCATCACTACTGTAGAGTTCCTGGTCAAGGGAAAATGCATCAAAGGACAGTGTGGGGCAAAATGAAAGGCCCTTCTCTAAGACCTCATATTGTGCAGGTGAGAGATGGTGTGATGAAATGTAGAATATGAGGTCAGGCCTACCTGTGATCAGGTTTTGACCCCGTCCTGTCTTGGTCGACCGCCTCTTCCCCTCCTTGTTTTCCCCTTCTGGGAGGATGTTGTCCTAAAAAATGAAGAGAGCCCATTGAGCCAAAATTGATGCTACTGCTGGGAGAACCGTGCAAGACATTTTGTGTATTTGATGAGTCTCCATATCTCCACTGGTAGACTTGTTTATTACTTTAGCCTTCCTGGTCTCTGATGTATTTCGCCCATTTACGGGTCTGCAGGTGTGGTGCCCCTGTGGTCTGGTTGCCACAAGAGGTACTGCACCCACTCCACAAGTGTGGTATCCCAGTTCTCGGGGAAACAGGATGGTAAGTCTGAGACACCCACCAAGCACCCAACACACCCTTAGAATCTGGGCTGGGGACAATGGGCAGACAAGATAGAGGGAGGGCTCACTCAAGCAACAGGAAAAAGGAAAAAGTGTGGGTGGGCGGTGCAGAAGTGGGAAGAAGAGAAGAGAGAGTTGGCCCAGGGACTGGAGGAGAGAGGAGCTCATCCTGGGTCGGGAGAACAGCAGTCAGCAAGGAAGGCAAAAGGGAGCCCTAGGGGCATGGGCAGAGAAAGAGAAAACCTTCCGTGCACCCGAATCCAGGTTCAACCGGTGTCAGACGGAGGGGCTAGTTGAGAACCAGGAACCGGCCCTGAGGTGGCAAGGAGATTCAACGCTCCAATCACAGAACCGGAGGGCACAAGTTCTAAAGGAGTTGTGATCAAAACCAGACACATCTGCCGAGAAGGTAGCTATTCTAGGGTCAGGGGCTAGGTACCCGTTGCCCGCCAAGACCCGTGGCTGCCAGATTGGGGCTCTGTGTGCGGAGGTACAGGTAGGGGAGGCGGATAGTCAGTGCTGGGAGAGCAACCAGAGAGAGAAAGGAACACAAAGAGGTGTCTTGGGCTAGCTATCCCGATTCCTTGAGGACTATCCGGACTAGGGGTTTGGCAGAAGGCAGCAACCGGCGGCAATACTAAACCAATCATTGAGTAAACCTTGTACAGAATTCAGAAACTGTGTGAGACTGTTTCTTTCTGTGCCAAGTAGCAGCATAGGCCACAAGAATCCTGCCTCAGTAATACCCCCATCCACCTCTCCAGCAAGAATACCCCAACGGCTTACCATCGCCATAGACTATACCTGCTGCCTTGGTGAAATGCTCCCCCCGTGGGGAGCGATATCACCTTAGCTGCGATTTCATCATTCCGAGATCCTGCACTGCAGCGTCAACCATCAATAGCCGAACATCACGGCTGGCGTCATGACTTCAACCCCCAAAACCTTAATTCCCAAACTTTTATTAACACTGTCAGAGTCGCGGAGCCAGGTCTCGACCCCCGTGAATCCCCAGCAGTACTGTAGCCCAGTTCCGAGTACCCCCATGGCTCTGGGGGGGCGTGTCACAGGTTTTTCTACTCTGAGATAGCTTTAGAGGTTTTAGTTTAAGTTCAGTTATTATAGAACTGGAGAAGGTTTCTGCCAGTTGCTTTTCAGTACCCCTGATTTTCTCAGATATTTCCTTGTTGAGACGGTCTATGGTGAGAAGAATAATGTCCATAGACCATTTATTCAAGATTTTTTTTACTTGTGGCAATATTCAGCATCATCTGAGAACAGAGTCGGTGTAAGTTGGATTCTTATACCTTTCGGAATGCGTTTTGCCTGATGGTACTCAGCAGTGGCGTAAAAACATTGCCGCCGGCCCAGGTGCAGGATTCAATCCGGGGCCCCATACGTGAGGAGTGAGGGGCCTGGGGGGGTTTGGGGTGCTTGCAGGGATTTTCTTGTCCCTGCTGTCTGCACAGTTGATGAGCGGGAAGGGGGGAATTTGGGGGGTGCTAGCAGGGATTTTCTTATGGTTGATGAGCGAGGGGGGTGCTGGTGGCTTTTGCGGGCTTACTTGGTGTGGCACTTGTCTCTCGCGGTGTCAGTCTGCTTCAGCACCGTTGAGAGGAGAGGAGGGGCGGGCACAGGCTGCAGGAAGTGAGGCTTCACTCACTTCCCGTCTTCCCTCCTCTCCACGCAGTCGAGGCGGACGGCTAGAAGCACGCTACCGCTAGTCTCACCCGCGACCGCGGTAGTTCTGCCACTGGTACTCAGCAAGAGAGAAATAATGAAGTTCCAATGCCGTGCATTGCTTACTTATATTCAGGTAGTCTCTTGATCTGGTCTCGCCTAAAGGTATAGTTAGAAAAGGGTCTACAGAGATGGATTTAGACAGGATAGCTGTTGTCTCCTCCTCTTTGTAATAAAAAACAGAAATGGACATCTGGGAAGATGGTTTACACCGGGGGCTTGCGAGAAAAAAAAAAATAAAATGAATAGAGTAAGGCTAAGCTCTACCCGTAACTTGGTGCTCAAAGGTAAAGAGTCAACAGTAAAGAGTCCCTGGCACACAAACCATGAGAAATGATGTTTGGTGAAAAATAAAGATTCTTTCTTATTCGCTCCATTGGGAGACCCAGACAATTGGGTGTATAGCTTCTGCCTCCAGAGGACACACAAAGTACTACACTTAAAAGAAAAAGTGTACCCCTCCCATACTGCCTATACACCCCCTCTAGGAGAAATCCCATCAGTTCTTAGCTTTGTGTTGAAGGAGGCACACTCTGCACTCATCCACTCTCACCTTATCATACCCACTCTCCCTAGGAGAGTGACGGATGGGAGCAAAGTGGATCCTTACTGGATCCCCAGCATGTCGCCTTCCCCACCCTTGGGCAGGGGCGGTTGAGGTACCTATTGTTGGTACAACGGGCCTGAGCCCTCATGCTGTATTCCTTCTCCACCCTTAGGGGCTCTGGAGAAATGGGATCGTCACGGGTTCCCATGCAATTTGGAGCTCCAACTCCATCCACAGCCCCTGATGGAACTGCTGGCGGGAGTTGTGTTGCCCCCAGGGATCGGCCACTGCACCAGAATGAGGTACTCTGTGGGGTTATACTGCGGCTGCAATCCGATCTCTGGTCACATATCTCACTGGGGGTGCTCGCTGTGTGGGGCATACCTGGGCACTGGGTTCTCTCAGTCTCCCAGGTCCCTGCCTTACTGCAGGTTATCCGGCTTCATCTCCGGTTCTCCGCGGCCTTCCGCTCCGGGACACCGGGCGGCCGCAAAATTTAGGCCCAGGCTTTCCCGAGGCCTACTTTCTGCCCGGTTTCCGGGCTCTGGGGTAGGCGGGATCGTCAGCCATCTCAGGCAGGCTCAGGGCACTCCCATCTCTGGGGTGGCCCGCTTCCCCCCGGCCTGTGTGTTTGTTTTCTGGATTCCCGCACTCGCCTGGCCACGCCCCCTCTTTTGGCTCCAGCGGCCATTTTATGCCTTCTGCGAGGCTGCACTTCTGCAACTGCTCCTGGAGCTTCTGGGAGTGAGCGACATATCCGCAGGACACACAAACCGCTTGAGCGGCTGGTAAGCCACCCTGGTTCTCCCGGTGGTGGACCCCATCCCTCTGTTTTTTGCCCCCTCTGGTGTAATTTTTTCACTTGAGGCGACATGTCTTCCACCAGGAGCAAAGCCCCTAAGGTGCAGATATCCTATTCCTCTTGCACTGCCTGCAAGATTTTGCTGCCTGCTGGGTCTGTCTTTCCTCACTGCTTTGCCTGCACTACTCATGAGACACCGACTGAGGTAGAACACAGGGCTTCCCCCAGCTCTGCGGCTGTGGAGCCTTCTACCATTCCTGAGGACTTGGCAATGCGACCTCCTTGGACAGCGGCCTTTACTAAGTCCTTCTCAGACTCCTTCGCCCAGTCTATGACAGCCCTGACCAGGGTATTGCAGGAGTCCTTGCAGGCCAGCCAGCGGGGAAGTGCCCCCGGGTCCTCTGATTCGCGCCGCAGGCGTTCCAGCGAGTCATCCCCTTCCAGGGGCATGGACTCCGGTGACAATGCTGGGGTGTCTTTCCCTGCTCCACGGCCTCTAAAGCGACCTCGCAGAGAGCCTTCTCCTGCTTCCTCTCATCTCACGGAGTCACATACTGAGGCATCTCAGATGGACGGGGATGAGGAACGGCAGAGTTCTGTGAGACCTCTAGAGGAGCCCTCTGAAGAGAATCTTTTAGTGGATGATTTGGTATCTTCCATTAATACCGTGTTGGACCTGACTGCTCCCCCTCCACCCGTGGAGACTTCGCTCTTGGAGGAACTGTATTAGTTTCTTCCCCCGTCCAGGTCACACGGTTCATTTTTTTGATCACTCAAATTTTAGATCAACTGTGCAGACGCCCAGGGCTTGCCCTGACAAGCGTTTCACTAGGAAACAGAAGGATTCTCGTTATCATTTCCCTCCAGATGTGGTAAAGGGTTGGTCGGCCTCACCTAAGGTGGACCCACCTGTCTCTAGACTGTCTGCTAATACTGTAATGTCGGTTGCGGATGGCTCCACTTTAAAGGACTCCACCGACCGCCAAATTGAACTTCTGCAGAAGTCAATTTACGAAGCTACTGGAGCCTCGTTTGCCCCTGCCTTCGCGGCAGTTTGGGCTCTGCAGGCAGTTTCTGCCTGCTTGGCGGAGCTTAACGTAGTGGCACAGGATATTCCTGAGGTAACTACTTTGACGTCTCAGGCCACCGCGTTCACGGACTATGCCAGGACGGCTGTCATGGAATCTGCCAGTCGTACCACAGTGGCATCGGCTAACTCGCTCGCAGCCCGCAGAATGCTGTGGCTGCGGGATTGGAAGGCTGATGCCACCCCTTCGCGGGGAACAGGCTGTTTGGGGAACAACTGGACGACATCATAAAGGAATCTACAGGTGGAAAGTCCACCTCCCTGCCTCAGTCAAAGGCACAGAAGTCTGGCAAGTGTCAAATGCATGCCAAATTTCGGGCCTTTCGTTCCTCTTCAAAGCCCTCTTCCTCTTCGTCCGCCCGTTCGGACAAGGACCAGAAGTCAAATCATTCATGGCGACCTAAGTCACAACAGAAGAAGCCAGCCGGAGCCTCGGCCTCCAAGCCAGCCTCCGCATGACTCTCCGCCTCCCCCAACAGCATCCTCGGTCGGTGGCAGGCTCTCCCGCTTCACAGACACCTGACTCAGCAACATCCAAGACCAATGGGTAACAGAGGTTATTTCTCACGGCTACAGGATAGAGCTGACCTCACTTCCGCCGACTCGTTTCTGCCTCTCCTCGCCCCATCCGGCAAAGGCATCGGCCTCTTTTCAGGCGCTGGACGCCCTGAGACAGGACGGGGTCGTGGTTCCCGTTCCCTCTGCGGAACGCTTCCAAGGGTTCTACTCGAACCTCTTCACGGTCCCCAAGAAGGACGGATCAGTGAGACCGTTTTTGGATCTCAAGCTCCTCAACCGGCATGTGAGAGTCAGGACTTTCAGGATGGAATCGCTGAGGTCAGTGGTTGCCTCACTATCGCAGGGGGACTTCCTAACCTTGGTGGATGTCAAGGATGCCTATCTGCACGTTCCCATTGCTCTTGCACATCAGCGGTGCCTGAGGTTCGCAGTGGGGGAAGAGCACTTTCAATTTGTGGCTCTGCCCTTCGGCTTGGCCTCGGCCCCGAGAGTCTTCACCAATGTGATGGCAGCGATGGTGGCCGTTCTGCATTCCCAGGGTCATGCAGTCACTCCATACCTGGACGACCTGCTGGTCAGGGCTCCCTCTCTGGAACAGTGTCAACAGAGTCTCTCGATAACTCTCGACACTCTGCAGCGTTTCGGGTGGCTGATCAACGTGCCAAAGTCCTTTCTCCTTCCTGCGCAGACATTAACCTATCTGGGCATGGAGTTTCACACCGTCCCGGCTCTGGTCATTCTGCCCTCGAGCAAGCAAGTGTCGATTCAAGAAGAGGTTCGGTTCCTTCTTCAGTCGGGTTCAGTCTCCATCAGGCGTCTGATGCACACTCTGGGAAAGATGGTGGCTGCTATAGAAGCAGTACCTTTTGCGCAATTTCACCTGCGTCCTCTTCAATTGCTGATTCTTCACTGTTGGGACAGGGCTCCCTCATCTCTCGACAGGCACATATCTCTGTTGCCGTCAACAAAGGAATCACTCCACTGGTGGCTACTTCGCATGTCTCTGTCACGAGAGAAGTCCTTTCTTCCCCCCTCTTGGTTAGTGGTGACAACGGACGCCAGCCTCTTGGGCTGGGGTGCCGTGTTTCTCCACCACAGAGCTCAGGGCACTTGGATGGAGCAGGAGTCCTCTCTTCAGATCAATGTCCTGGAGATACGGGCCATTTACTTGGCACTACTGGCCTTTCAGAGATTCCTAGTGGGGAAGCATATTCGGATCCAGTCCGATAACGCGACCGCGGTCGCTTATATCAACCACCAGGGAGGCACTCGAAGCTCTCAGGCATTGTTGGAGGTCCAACGTATCCTTCAGTGGGTCGAGGACTACGACTCTTCCATCTCGGCGGTCCACATACCCAGGGTGGACAATTGGGAGGTCGACTACCTGAGTCGGCAAGGCATGGACGCAGGCGAATGGGCCCTGCATCCAGACATCTTTCAGGACATCTGCGACCGATGGGGAACACCGGATGTGGATTTGATGGCCTCTTGGTTGACCCACAAGGTTCCCATCTTCCTGGCTCGCTCCCAGGATCGCCTGGCCTTGGGGGCGGATGCTCTGGTCCACGACTGGTCCCAGTTTCGTCTTCCTTATGTGTTTCCTCCCTTGCCGCTGTTGCCCAGGGTCCTACGGAAACTCAGGGTGGAATGTCGACAAGCCCTGCTCATCGCTCCAGACTGGCGCAGGTGGGCCTGGCATCCAGATCTTCTTCAGCTCACAGCAGGGGATCCGTGGAGACTTCCGGTCCGTTCAGACCTTCTGTCTCAAGGTCCGTTCTTCCACCACAATTCTGCGGCCCTCAGCCTGACTTTGTGGCCCTTGAAGACTGGTTGCTGACGTCTTTCGGGTTTTCCCCGGAAGTTGCTGCCACCATGAGACACGCCAGGAAACCTGCTTCGGCAAAGATTTACCGCAGGGTTTGGAAGATTTTCTTCTCCTGGTGCCGTCTCAAGGGAGTTTCTCCTTGGCCTTTTTCTCTCCGACCCTTCTTGCCTTCCTGCAATCAGGTTTGGATAGGGGGTTGGCTCTCAGCTCCCTCAAGGGGCAGATCTCCGCACTTTCCGTGCTATTCAGTAAACGTCTGGCTAACCTTCCCCAGGTGAAGACGTTTATACAAGGGGCAAGTCACATTGTTCCTCCCTATAGACACCCTCTGGACCCCTGGGACCTTAACCTGGTCCTTGCGGCGTTACAGAAGCCGCCCTTCGAACCGCTAAGGGAGGTGCCCCTCTCCAGACTTTCTCAGAAAGTTGCCTTTCTGGTAGCTATTACCTCTCTTAGGAGAGTCTCAGAACTGGCAGCACTGTCGTGCAAGTCCCCTTTTCTGGTAGTTCACCAGGACAAGGTGGTGCTCCGACCTGTTCCTGAGTTTCTACCTAAGGTACTTTCTTCATTTCACCTTAATCAGGACATTGTCCTGCCGTCGTTTTGTCCTAACCCTGTTCACCAGTATGAGAAGTCTCTGCATACTTTGGATCTGGTCAGGGCTATCAGGATTTATGTCTCCCGCACGGCCTCCTTCCACCGCGCGGATTCCCTGTTCATTCTCACGACAGGCCAGAAAAGAGGGTCACCGGCCTCCAAGTCCTCTTTGGCTCGGTGGATTAAGGCCCCTATTCAGGAGGCCTACCTTTCCTCAGGAACGCCTCTCCCTTCGGGTATTAAGGCACATTCGACAAGAGCTGTGGGGGCCTCGTGGGCTTTACGTCACCAGGCTACAGCACAACAGGTGTGTCAGGCGGCAACTTGGTCCAGCCTACACACCTTCACGAAACCTTTTCAAGTTCATGCGTACGCTTCGGCAGACGCTAATGTGGGTAGACGGATCCTTCAGGCGGCGGTCGCTCACCTATAATAGGAGCTGCCACGTTTTGGGGGTCTTTTCCCACCCAGGGATAGCTTTTGGACATCCCAATTGTCTGGGTCTCCCAATGGAGCGAATAAGAAAAAGAGAATTTTGTTTATTTACCGTAAATTCTTTTTCTTCTAGCTCCTAATTGGGAGACCCACCACCCACCCTGTTGCCTTTTGGGGCTTTGTTTTCTGTTTAAGTGGCTGGTGTTATACATGTCGCTTATATGGCTCCATTGGCCAATATTTTATAGCCGGACCTTCCGGTCTTGGTGTGGGTTTTTGTTCTCCTTCCTGCTTATGCACCGAACTGATGGGATTTCTCCTAGGGAGGGGCTACACTTTTTGTTTTAAGTGTAGTACTTTGTGTGTCCTCCGGAGGCGGAAGCTATACACCCAATTGTATGGGTCTCCCAATTAGGAGCTAGAAGAAAAAGAATTTACGGTAAGTAAACAAAATTCTCTTTTTTATTGACCCAACAAACGTTTGAATCCAATCGGGATTTTCCTCAGGGGATGGATCTACAATCATTTTAATGTACAAAGTTGCATAATGATATAGAATGATAAACAAAACCATACATTGTTACAATTCACAATATAGAATCACTTTATTAGTGAGAGACAAATTCTCACAAGTACAAAGAGTCTAAAAACAAAAGTACTGTACATATATTTTGTGTCATAAATAGCATCTATAGCTTCCTATAATTATCTCTGTTGTAAATAAGGAAACAGCATCGGTGAAGGGCAGTGGCGGATTATAATGAGGTCAATCTGGCCCACAGCCCAGGGGGTAAATTGCCCCATTATAATCCACCACGGCGCCACGACACCGCATTCTGCATGCACGGCCGTGGCATCCATGAGGCGACGACCCCTGCTAGTAGACAGGGGGTGGCATCCACAGGGGCGCCTGGTGGTAGTGCGGCCCCCTGCAGATGCCGCTCCCTCTCCTATAGTCCTGGCCACCATCGAAGTTTATGTGTAGGGTTAGGAAGGATTTACAGTGTGGATATAGCAGAGCCGAGAGTGTAGTAGGTGTATGAAGTGGAACCGCGTGTGTACGAGGTGTATGGAGCGGAGCCACATGTGTATGAGGTGTATGGAGCAGAGCCACATGTGCATGTTACCATTGGACTGGTAACAGGTAATTATCATACAGGGTGCACACTGTTCGAGATTTTTATAAGTTATTTACTCTGAGTACAGGGGCAGTCAGGGCATAATAGCCTCCTTTTAATGGACTGTTCAGTACGATGACATAAAGTGTTTTTTCTTCCTTCCTAACTGAAGGGTAAATTGACTAGATGAATAGATGTTTGACAGGTTAGACAGGTTAGAGTTTTACTCAGAAACTATTTTTCTGGAATAATCTATTTCGGGTATATGATGTCTCCCATCACAGGAGCCCGTCACATGACCCCCGTTACCCCATCATATGACCTTGGGCCCACAAACTCTGAACAGCCCTGGGCCCTGGCTACCCTTAATCCACCCCTGGTGAAGGGAGCCCAGATGGGATGGATACAGAGCCAATAACAGAATTCTTAGAAAATGGATCATGTGTAAATACTTGTGTCAAATGGATGTGAACAAGAAAGTAAAAGTGACTAACAGAATGAAGAGTAGCCATAATGCATAATAGAAAAGTATTTTTGAAAGCATGAAAAGGCTAGGGCTGGCAGTAGCATTGCTAACTGGTGGATTGTCAGCTCAATAACAAATCCAAATATGAGCTTTTAAACTGCAGCAGCTCTAGTGGACACTACTAATGCTGAAATTTAGGCTCAGTAGGGGTCTTTTTTTGATAGTTACTCTATGGAAAAACTGGCAATATTGACTGTGTGGGTCAACTATGAAAACAGCCTCTGGAGTGGCCTTTTGGAAAATTGGTGCTTTTTGGGGAAGTTTTGCCAATCTTGGCTATGTGGGTCAACTGTGAAAACAAGCTCTGTCAGGGCCTCTTTTAAAAATTCATGCTGTGAGGGTCTGGGTAAATGACTGCCTATCCGAACCTTTTACTATACATAATGGCACTTGCCAGGGATGCCCTCTCTCACCGTTGATCTTTATCCTCACACTTGAACCTTTCCTCAGAAGGATCAGAGCCAATCCTAACATCTCTGGGATATGTGTTGGCAACTCCGCCCACAAAGATGACCTATTATTCTTCCTTTCCAACCCTAACACCTAACTATCTAACTTAATGGCAGAATTCCACACGTTTTTCCCAACTTTCCAATTTCAAGATAAATTTCTCAAAATCAGAAATTCTGAACATCAATATCCTACAGCTGGTAGCTACTTCCCTACAACTGGCCTTTAGTTTTAAATAGAGCAATCAATCGATAAAATACTTTGGGGTCCAGCTAACCCCAAAACCCTGTATAGGCATAATTTTCCAGTTCTCCTTTCCTCGATTCGCGGGGACTGTGACAGGTGGACTAAACTCTCCTTCTCCTGGTTCATGCGATGTCAAATATTTAAGATGAATATTCTTCCCCAAATTCTTTACATATTACAATTACCTATAAAAATTCCCATGTTTTTTTTTAATAAGATCTCTATCCAAAATGCCTTTATATGGGCAGGTAAATCTGCTGACTTAGCTTACTATCCAGATCGAAAAGGGACGGAGGTGTACGACTTCCCAACTTCAAACATTATCACCTCACTACTCATTTCACGAGAATGGTTGATTGGTGCAGAAACTCCACTGACAAGATATGGATACACATTTAGCAAAGCTTCTGCTCGATTCTGCTAAACAGATTGCCTTGGCTCTTGACTTCCGCTCCCACCAGCCTCCATTCTCATCCCACCCTGGGGGCCACGTTGAAATATGGTAGCACTTTGTGGACTAGATCCTTTATGATCCCCCATGTTCTGGACTCTTGCCGATACTGAGCCATCCAGATTTTGTCCCCGCACTTCATGACAAGGTGTTCGGTTGTTGGATCAAGGCAGGATGGGATAGGGTGGAGTCTTTTGGTGAGGGAGCTGACTGGCCCTCTCTAGCTACCATCAGAACGTGGGACAGCCCCATACCGCTGGGATAGTGGAGATATCTTCAGCTACATCATTTCCTAGGCATTCTACCACCGAATCATTGTTATGTTCGTCCAAAAACACAATTTGAGGTATTATGCACAGAGACAGACATACTCTGCCTCGGGTTTACTCAATGTTGGTGTCCGTCCCGGATCAGCACCCTCCTCATTTTATAACCGAATGGGAATCTAACTTAAATGTCAAATTTTCTGAGACACAGATATCTCGCATCTGCCTTGTTGCTCACAGCGCCTCTATCAGCTCTAGACACCAAGAGGCAGGATACAAACTCCTGTCACGGTGGTACAGAGTCCCTGAAAAACTGCATGCTATGTTTCCTGAGGCTGTTGCCACCTGTTGGAGATGTGGGAAGGAGACTGGCTCGCTGATCCACATTTTTTGGGATTGTGAGGTGCTCAAGTTGTTTTGGAATGGGATTGCGCAAATAACGAGACAGGTTGCTGACTATGCCGACCCTCTGACCTCTGCTTTAGCTTTGCTACACCTCAATGATGATTCCATCTCGTCATACAAGACCTCTCTGCTTACATTTTTCATAACTGCCACAAGGACATGCATCCCCGAGTTTTGGGTAAAGTCCTCTCCCTATTTGATCTCACATTGGGTCCGTAAAGTTAATTAATTAATGTATGTGGAGAATCCGACTGCCTCCATGCGTGACACTTACAGGAGATTTTGGGTTACCTGGGCACCATGGATGGATTTCCAGCAAACATCCAAATATAAGCTGTTGCTGGGTGGTGTTGAAGACGCGAACCCTGGCTAGTGAGCCCTCCTACTCATCCCATATTTACATACCAATCTCACGTACCTCTGACAACCGTTCTTTCCTCCCCATACTATCTTCCTCTCTTTTCTAAAGATCTTTAATATACGATTCTCTCTTTACTTTCTAATACTTTCTTTCCTCTCATGGTGCAATTGCTAGATAAGGTTAGTTAAAGATAGTAGTGTCACCTGGCTCTTTTGGTTAGGTGTTGTTTTGGAAAGAGCCAAGTATGCTGTTTACAAAAAAAAGAAGAAATTCCCCACAAATTGCAGCCACCTCTCCATTCTCTTGCCTCATTAAAGTTCTGGTAGTTTCCTCAATATGCTGAAAGGGGCACTGCTGTTCTGGAGATAACTGTGGGTTCTGAAAATATGTCAAACATTTATTACGGAAATGCTCCTTTAAATATGTGGGGAAAGGTGAACAGATGTGTCTAGTGGAAGGTACTGTGGTGAATACCATTGAAGGTGCGCAGCTAGGTTTTTTCTGTCTATTTGTTTATGTACTCTTTTATTGTACAAAATATACCTATTTATACTGGGGTGCTAGAGTAATAAGGGCTGTCCTTGTACACCTCTTGATTTTGACTTACTGCAGAAAAGAAAAAAAACATACTATAACAAATCTGTATTAATGTTGGCAGGTGGAGGATGAACTGGTTGCACTGCAAAAGAAGCTGAAAGGAACCGAAGATGAACTAGATAAATACTCTGAAGCTCTGAAGGACGCTCAGGAGAAGCTGGAGCAGGCTGAGAAAAAAGCAACTGATGTAAGTATGCTAACGACAGGTCTCGGATTGCTGCTGTTGTCTGAGAAATGTCAGTAATTTCTGGTTAATGAGATATTTCCTGTATGTTTCACCATGAAAAACTGGAATCTAAATGTATTATACATATATAGACGATATCATATATCAATATGTCCAAATAGTTTTAAAGCAATTCAAGATACCGTATATACGCGTGTATAAGCCGACCCGTGTATAAGCCGACCCCCCTACTTTTGCCCCCAAAACCTGGGAAAACCTATTGACTCGTGTATAAGCCGAGGGTGGACTCCAGCACAGGTATACAGCCCCCAGCAGTGTGGTATACAGGCCCCCCAATGGTAGTATACAGCAGCCTCCCCAGTGGTAGTATACAGCAGCAGCCCCAGTGGTATATACAGCAGCAGCTCCAGTAGTTAGTATACAGCAGCCCCAGAGGTATATACAGCCCCAGTGGTAGTATACAGCATCCCCAGAGGTATATACAGCCCCAGTGGTAGTATACAGCAGCCCCAGAGGTAGTATACAGCAGCCCCAGAGGTAGTATACAGCAGCCCCAAAGGTATATACAGCAGCCCCAGTGGTAGTATACAGCAGCCCCAGAGGTAGTATACAGCCCCAGTGGTAGTATACAGCAGCCCCAGAGGTATATACAGCCCCAGTGGTAGTATACAGCAGCCCCACAGGTATATACAGCCCCAGTGGTAGTATACAGCAGCCCCACAGGTATATACAGCCCCAGTGGTAGTATACAGCAGCCCCACAGGTATATACAGCCCCAGTGGTAGTATACAGCAGCCCCAGAGGTATATACAGCCCCAGTGGTAGTATACAGCAGCCCCACAGGTATATACAGCCCCAGCAGTTAGTATACAGCAGCCCCACAGGTATATACAGCCCCAGTGGTAGTATACAGCAGCCCCAGAGGTATATACAGCCCCAGTGTAGCATACAGCAGCCCCAGAGGTATATACAGCCCCAGTGTAGTATACAGCAGCCCCACAGGTATATACAGCCCCAGTGGTAGTATATAGCAGCCCCAGTGGTATATACAGCCCCAGTGGTAGTATACAGCAGCCCCAGAGGTATATACAGCCCCAGTGTAGTATCCAGCAGCCCCAGTGGTAGTACACAGCCCCCCCTCCTTAATATGCGTCCCCCAGTAGTAATAAACAGCCCCCCCCTCCTTATCATGTCCCCCCCAGCTGCGGCAGCTGTGAAAATAACAAACACTTTATACATCACCTTCCGGCGCAGCTCTCCGCTCCTCCGCTCGCGGCTTCTTCTTCCTTGATGTGCCGGCTTGTGACCGCGCGCAGGAAATGATGTCATCTCCTGCGCCCGGTCACATGACACCGGCACAACAAGGAAGAAGAAGCCGCGAGCGGAGGAGCTGAGGACCGGAGGAGCGGAGAGCTGCGCCGGAAGGTGATGTATAAAGTGTTTGTTATTTTCACAGCTGCCGCAGCTGGGGGGGACATGATAAGGAGGGGGGGGCTGTTTATTACTACTGGGGGACGCATATTAAGGAGAGGGGGCTGTGTAGTGCAATATGCACGGCATCCCCCCGCCGCTGATGGACGGGGGATGCCGTGCATATTCATTGCACTAATGAGGCGGCCCCACGTGACCGCCTGCGGTCACCGCTGCCCCCTCCTGCCTCCTCCAGCCCCCGGTCACAGCTCCCCCCCCACAGCATACCGTATGACCCGTGTATAAGCCGAGGGGGGGACTTTTCAGCCCAATTTTTGGGCTGAAAAACTCGGCTTATACACGAGTATATACGGTAAGTATTAATTTCAAATTATCACTCAAGACTGGATGAAATAAAGAAAATACCCAAAAGGATTTTTTTCAATATTACAATGTACATATCCACTATATAATCACCAATAATATGTGTCACAGACTTCCGGCACTTATGTCGCTATCCCACAATGCACTGTGGCACCATTGTGGGATACCGACACAGGTGCCAGAAGTCTAACTGACAAAGACTCCACCGCTACCGTTGCTGATCTCCCTATGGTAACTGCCGCTCATCTCCCGCCGCACAGAGGTCAGTGGCGACGCAACCGGGAAATGAGCGGCAACCGGAAGTACGCTGGCCGCCATATTGGAATACCCGAGTAGTGGGTATTTCCATATGACTGCCAGTAGCGGTGCTGCCCGCTCTCCCCGCTGCTGGCTCTCCCTCCTGCTCCCCCCGGCCACTCTGTCCTCCCCCTCGCCGCTCTGTTCTCACCCTCCATGTCACATCAGCCCGCCCTATCACATGACCGGCTTCATACTAATTCTCTTCAGCCTGCAATGGTAACGCCGGTGGAAGGGAGAGAACAGAGGACAGGGGGACATGGGCACACAGGACAGGGGGAGACAGAACAGGGGGACACAGAACAGGGGCAGAGCACTAGGGGACAGGGGCACACAGAACAGGGGGACACAGGGGCACACAGGACAGGGCCACACAGAACAGGGGCAGAGGACAGGGCATACAGGACAGGGGCAGAGGACAGGGACACACAGGACAGGGGGACACAAAACAGGGGCAGATGACAGGGGACACAGGGGCACACATGACATGGGCACACAGAATAGGGGCAGAGAGCAGGAGCACACAGGACAGGGGGACACAGAATAGAGGCAGAGGACAGGGGGACACAGGGGCAGAGGACAGGGGCACACAGGACAGGGGGATACAGAAAAGGGGCAGAAGCACACAGGAGCACACAGCACAGGGGGACACAGGGGAAGAGGACAGGGGGACACAAGGGCAGAGGACAGGGGGACACAAGGGCAGAGGACAGGGGGACACAGGGGCAGAGGACAGGGGGACACAGGGGCAGAGGACAGGGGGACACAGGGGCAGAGGACAGGGGGACACAGGGGAAGAGGACAGGGGGACACAGGGGCAGAGGTCAGGGGGACACAGGGGCAGAGGACAGGGGGACACAGGGGCAGAGGACAGGGGGACACAGGGGCAGAGGACAGTGGCAGAGAACAGGGGACACAGAGGCAGAGGACAGGGGGACGCAGGGGCAGAGGATGGGGACACAAGAGCAGAGGACAGGGGCACACAGGGGCAGAGGACAGGGGCACGCAGGGGCAGAGCAGGTGGACACAGAGGCAGAGAACAGGGGGACACAGGGGCAGAGAACAGGGGGACACAGGGTCAGAGGACAGGGTGACACAGGGGCAGAGGACAGGGAGACACAGTGGCAGAGGACAGGGGCAGAGAACAGGGGACACAGGGGCAGAGGACAGGGGGCCACAGGTACAGAGGACAGGGGGACAGAGGACAGGGGAACACAGGGGTAAAGGACAGGGGGACACAGGGGCAGAGGACAGAGGAACACAGAGGCAGAGGACAGGGGCAGAGAACAGGGGGACACATGGGCAGAGGACAGGGGGACACAGGGGCAGAGGATGGGGACACAAGAGCAGAGGACAGGGGGACACAGGGGCAGAGGACAGGGAGACGCAGGGGCAGAGGACAGGAGGACACAGGGGCAGAGAACAGGGGGACACAGGGGCAGAGAACAGGGGGACACAGGGTCAGAGGAGAGGGGGACACAGGGGCAGAGGACAGGGAGACACAGGGGCAGAGGACAGAGGCAGAGAACAGGGGGACACAGGGCAGAGGACAGGGAGACACAGTGGCAGAGGACAGGGAGAAAACAGGGGGACACAGGGCAGAGAACAGGGGGACACAGGGGCAGAGGACAACAAGGGCCACAGGGACAGAGGACAGGGGGACACAGGGGTAGAGACAGGGGGACACAGGGGCAGAGGACAAAGGAACACAGAGGCAGAGGACAGGGGCAGAGAAAAGGGGGACACATGGGAAGAGGACAGGGGGACACAAGAGCAGAGGACAGGGGAACAGTGGCAAAGGGGACCAGGGAAGAGACAGGGGCAAGCAGGAAGAAGGCAGGACACGCAGGGGCAGAGGAAGACACGGGGAGAACAGGGACAGGGGGCAGAGAACAGGGGGACACAGGGTCAGAGGAGAGGGGGACACAGGGGCAGAGGACAGGGAGACACAGGGGCAGAGGACAGAGGCAGAGAACAGGAGGACATAGGGGCAGAGGACAGGGGGACACAGGGGCAGAGGACAGCGGCAAAGGACCGTGGAAGAGAACAGCGGGACACAGTGGCAGATGACAGCAGGACAAAGGGGCAGAGAAGAGGGGGACACAGGGGCAGAGAAGAGGGGGACACAGGAGCAGAGAACAGGGGAAGATGGGGCAGAGAACAGGGGAGAACAACTAACCACTGAGCCACCATATACAGTGCTAACCACTGAGCCACTGTATACAGTCCTAACCACTGACCAAGCATATACAGTGCTATCCACTGAACCACTGTATACTGTGCTAACTACTGCTAACTACTGAGCCACCATATACTGTACTAACCACTGAGCCACTATATACTATACTAACCACTGAGCCACCATACAGTGCAAAACACTGACCCACCAGATACTGTCCTAACTACTGAGTCACCGTATACAGTGCTAACCACTGAGCCACTGTATACTGTGCTAACTACTGCTAACTACTGAGCCACCATATACTGTACTAACCACTGAGCCACCATATACTGTGCTAACCACTGAGCCACCATATAAAATGCTAATCACTCAGCCATCATACAGTGCTAACCACTGAGTCACCGTATACAGTGCTAACCACTGAGCCACCGTATACAGTGCTAACCACTGAGCCACCATATATAGTACTAACCACGGAGCCACCATATACAGTGCTAACCACTGACCCACCATATACAGTGCTAACCACTGAGCCACCGTATACAGTGCTAACCACTGAGCCACCGTATACAGTGCTAACCACTGAGCCACCATATATAGTACTAACCACGGAGCCACCATATACAGTGCTAACCACTGAGCCACCATATACAGTGCTAACCACTGACCCACCATATACAGTGCTAACCACTGAGCCACCGTATACAGTGCTAACCACTGAGCCACTGTATACAGTGCTAACCACTGAGCCACCATATACAGTGGCAACCACTGAGCCACCGTATACAGTGCTAACCACTGAGCCACCGTATACAGTGCTAACCACTGAGCCACCATATCCACCATATAAATCCCGCAACAACAGTGTACTTTCTGGAGACAGGACTGTACTATTCAGCGGCCATTTCTACGGCACCTCTTCATTTCACCGCACTCCTGATGCGATAGCATCGGGCCTATTTCTAGTTTATAATAAACTAGCTGTGAGCCCGATGCAAATGCATCGGGATTCTAGAACGTGCGTTAATTAGATTATAGTAGCTATATTATTTTTTTTTTTATTTTTTTTTTTTTATTTCCAATTTTTTTGAATAAGTTAATGTTATGAATATTTTATTTATTAGTTTTATTTTATTAGAATTAGTTAATGTTATGAATTTTTATATGGAATATTTTTTATTATTTATGATTTTATTATTGTAATTATTTATTATAGAATATTTTTAGAATATTATTTTTTTTTTAATTTTAATAGATTTTTTTTTTATTTGAGTAATTTGAATTTCTTAGAATTAGTTAATGTTATTAATATTTTAATTATATATATATATATTTTTTTTTTAATTTTGATTTATTTTAATATTTATTATTTTTATTATTTGTATATTAATTTTTTATTTTAATGAAATTTATTTGTATTAGATTATTTTTTTTTATTTAAATTAGTTAATTTAATTAATATATTAATTTTATATATTATTATTATTTTTTTTTTAATTTTATTGGGGGGTGTGAATACTTTTTGGGGGGGTGTAAGGACTTTTTGGGGGGTTGAATACTTTTTGGGGGGGTGTGAATACTTTTTGGGGGTTGAATACTTTTTGGGGGGGGTTGAATACTTTTTGGGGGGGTGTGAATACTTTTTGGGGGGGTGTGAATAGTTTTTGGGGGTGTGTGAATAGTTTTTGGGGGGGTGTGAATAGTTTTTGGGGGTTCAATACTTTTTGGGGGATTGTGAATACTTTTTGGGGGTGTGTGAATACTTTTTGGGGGGGTTGAATACTTTTTGGGGGTGTGTGAATACTTTTTGGGGGTGTGTGAATACTTTTTGGGGGGGTTGAATACTTTTTGGGGGGGTGTGAATACTTTTTGGGGGGGTTGAATACTTTTTGGGGGGGTGTGAATACTTTTTGGGGCTGAGTGCTCGCAATGGCCGCGAAGTGGGCATTGCGAGTCGCTGGCCGAAAATCGAACCAGAGGCTCGGCCACAAAGTTAGCGATTTACCGCTCAGGCAGCGACTCGCGCTACATGAGCGGTAAATCGCTAACTTTGTGGCCGAGCCTCTGGTTCTATTTTCGGCCAGCGACTCGCAATGGCCGCTTCGCGGCCATTGCTCGCGCTCAGCCAGCGACTCGCAATGGCCTCGCGGCCATTGCTCGCGCAGGCCAACTGGTGACGTCACAGAGTGACATAGCCACGGTCTTTTCGGGGTCCGACACGGAAGTGGCTACGGCAATTATATAGTAGATATATATATCAGTACGATGGTATATGGTGGTAATTAGAGCACATGTATAGCAGCACTATAGTATATGGCGGTAGATTATAGTAAATGTATAGCAGCACTATAGTATATGGCGGTACATTACAGTACATGTATAGCAGTGCTATGGTATATGGCGGTACATTAGAGTACATGTATAGCAGCGCTATGGTATATGGCAGTACATTATAGTAAATGTATAGCAGCACTATAGTATATGGCGGTACATTACAGTACATGTATAGCAGTGCTATGGTATATGGCGGTACATTACAGTACATGTATAGCAGCACTATGGTATATGGCAGTACATTATAGCACATGTATAGCAGCACTATGGTATATGGCAATACTGCGGTCACCGCGGTCCCCCACTCCTCCTGGCCCCCGGTTGTCCACAGTAAAATTAAAAAAAATCCTCAGTGAGGATACTCACCTGTCCGGCGGCTCGCTCCACCTCCGCCTTGTAGGTCCTACAGGCCTTTAGGACCTGTAGTTGCCTGGGCAAGCGATCAGCTGAGGAGGGGAGGGGGGGCAGGATTGTGTTGGGGGGGCAGAATGAAGCGAGCGGGGCAGAATGAAGCGAGCGGGGCAGGATGGAGCGAGCGGGGCAGGATGGAGCGGGAAGGGGGGGCAGGATGGAGCGGGAGGGGGCAGGATGGAGCGGGGGGGCAGGATGGAGGCGGGGGAAACAGGATGAAGCCGGGGAAACAGGATGAAGCCGGGGGAAACAGGATGGAGCGGGGGGGAACAGGATGGAGGCGGGGCAACAGGAGGGAGGCGGGGCAACAGGATGGAGGCGGGGCAACAGGATGGAGGTGGGGCAACAGGATGGAGGCGGGGCAACAGGATGGAGGCGGGGGAGGGGGGCGGCAGGATGGAGCGAGCAGGGCAGGATGGAGGCGGGGGAGCAAGAAGAGCGGGGGGCAGGATGGATTGAGCGGGGCAGGATGGAGGCGGAGGAGCAGGATGAAGCCGAAGGGGCAGGATTGAGCAGATGAGCAGAATGGAGCAAGCGGGGCCGGATGAGTAAGCGTGAGGGCAGGATGGAGGCAGGGGAGCAAGAACAGCGGGGGTGAGGATGGAGCGAGCAGGGCAGGATGGAGTGAACGGGGCAGGAAGTAGTGAGTGGGGCAGGAAGGAGCAAGGGGGGCAGGATGGTGGGTGGCAGAGCAGGATGGAGGGGGCGGGGCAGAATGGAGGCGGAGGGGCAGGATGGAGGCGGAGGGGCAGGATGGAGGCGGAGGGGCAGGATGGAGCCGGAGGGGCAGGATGGAGCCGGAGGGGCAGGATGGAGTCGGAGGGGCAGGATGGAGTCGGAGGGGCAGGATGGAGTCGGAGGGGCAGGATGGACGGAGCGAGGCAGGATGGAGAAGGCAGGGCAGGATGGAGAAGGCGGGGCAGGATGGAGACGGCAGGGCAGGATGGAGACGGCAGGGCAGGATGGAGACGGCAGGGCAGGATGGAGACGGCAGGGCAGGATGGTGGCGGGGGGAGGGGGGGGGCGGGGAGGATGGAGGCGGCGGGGCAGGATGTTGGCGGGGGGTGAGGATGGTGGTGGGGGTGCAGGATGGAGTCGGGGGGGCAGGATGGTGTTGGGTGGGGCAGGATGGATAGGGGGGGGCAGGATGGAGGCGCTCCTCCTGACCCCCTCCGCTCCCCGTGGCACCCGTCCCTCTGGGCCTCCAGTCTCTGCGGCCCCCCTCCCTCTGGGGCTGCCACACCCCCCTCCCCCCTCCTTCATGGTGATAATAAAACTAAAAAAACCTCAGTGAGGATACTTACCCTGCGGCGGCTCGCACCACCCGTCTTGTAGGTGGCAGGACAGGACCTGTCGTTGGCTGGGAAACCGATCTGCTGGGGGTCAGTGGGCAAAGCGAGCGTCAGTGGGCAGAGTGGGGGATGAGTGGGAAGAGCAGGGGTTAGTGGGCAGAGTCATTGGGCAGAGCAGGGGTCAGTGGGCAGAGCTGGGGTCAGTGGGCAGAGCTGGGGTCAGTGGGCAGAGCTGGGGTCAGTGGGCATGGTCAGTAGCCAGAGGGGGGGGGGGGTAAGTGGGCAGAGCAGGGTCAGTGGGCAGAGCGGGGGTGAGTGGGCAGAGTGGGGGGTGAATGGGCAGAGCAGGGTCAGTGAGCAGGATTTGGGGGTCAGTGGTCAGAGCAGGGTCATAGCGGGGGTCAGTGGTCAGAGCAGGGGTTAGTGGGCAGAGTGATTGGGCAGAGCAGGGGTCAGTGGGCACAGTCAGTAGGCACAGCAGGGGTTAGTGGGAAAAATCAGTGGGCAGAGCAGGGGTGAGTGAGCAGAGCAGGGGTGAGTGGGCACAGTCAGTGAGCAGAGCAGGGGTCAGCGGGCAGAGCGGGGGTGAGTGGGCAGAGCAGGGTTTAGTGGGCATAGCAAGGGTTTATTGGGCACAGTCAGTGGGCAGAGCAGGGGTTAGTGGGCAGAGCGGCGGTCAATGGGCACAGTGAGTGGGCAGAGAAGGGTCAGTGGGTAGAGCATGGGTGAGTGGGCACGGTCAGTTGGCAGAGCAGGGGTCAGTGGGCATGGTGAAAGGGCAGAGCGGGGGGTGAGTGAACAGAGGGTGGTCAGTGGGCAGAGCAGGGTCAGTGGTAAAAGCAGGGGTGAGTGGGCAGAGTGGGAGTAAATGAGCAGAGCAGGGTCAGTAGGCAGTGTGAGGGGTCAGTGGGCAGAGCATGGTCAGTGGGCAGTGTGAGGGGTAAGTGGGCATAGCATGTTCAGTGGGCAGTGTGAGGCGTGAGTGGGCAGTGTGAGGGGTCAGTGGGCAGTGTGAGGGGTGAGTGGTCAGAGCAGGGTCAGTGGGCAGAGCAGGGTCAGTGTGAGGGGTGAGTGGGCAGAGCAGGGTCAGTGGGGTGTGTGAGGGGTCAGTGGGCAGAGCAGGGTGAGTGGGCAGTGTGAGTGGTCAGTGAGCAGAGCAGGGTCAGTGGGCAGAGCAGGGTGAGTGGGCATTGAGGGGTCAGTGGGCAGAGCATGTTCAGTGGGCAGAGGAGGGTCAGTGGGCAGTGTGAGGGGTCAGTGGGCCGAGCAGGGTGAGTGGGCAGAGCAGGGTCAGTGAGGGGTGAGTGGGCAGAGGATGGTCAGTGGGCAGAGCAGGGTCAGTGTGAGGGGTCAGTGGGCAGTGAGGGGTGAGTGGGCAGAGCATGGTGAGTGGGCAGAGCAGGATGATGGCCAGTGTGAGGGGTCAGTGGGCCGAGCAGGGTGAGTGGGCAGAGCATGGTCAGTGAGCATAGTGGGGGTGAGTGGGCAGAGAGGGGGTGAGTGGGCAGAGAGGGGGTCAGTGGGCAGAGCAGGGTCAGTGGTCAGAGTGGTGGTGAATGGGCAGAGCAGGGTCAGAGAGGGGGTCAGTGTGCAGAGTGGGGGTGAGGGGGCAGAGAGGGGGTCAGGGGGAAGAGTAGGGGGGTGAGTGGGCAGAGTGGGGGTGAGTGGGCAGAGCAGGATGAGTGGGCAGAGCAGGGTGAGTGGGCAGAGTGTGGGTGAGGGGGCAGAGAGGGGGTGAGGGGGCAGAGTAGGGGGGTGAGTGGGCAGAGTTTGGGGGTGAGTGGGCAGAGTGGGAGTCAGTGGTCAGAGTGGGGGTCAGTGGGCAGAGCACGGTCAGGGGCAGAGTGGGGGTCAGTGTGCAGAGTGGGGGTGAGGGGGGCAGAGAGGGGGTGAGGGGTAAGAGTTGGTGGGTGAGTGTGCAGAGTTGGGGGTCAGTGGTCAGAGTGGGGGTCAGTGGTCAGAGTGGGGGTCAGTGGTCAGAGTGGGGGTCAGTGGTCAGAGTGGGGGTGAGGGGGCAGAGAGGGGGTGAGGGGGAAGAGTAGGGGGGTGAGTGGGCAGAGTGGGGGTCAGTGGTCAGAGTGGGGGTCAGTGGGCAGAGCAGGGTCAGGGGCAGAGTGGGGGTCAGTGTGCAGAGTGGGGGTGAGGGGGGCAGAGAGGGGGTGAGGGGGGAAGAGTAGGGGGGTGAGTGGGCAGAGTTTGGGGGTCAGTGGGCAGAGTGGGGGTCAGTGGTCAGAGTGGGGGTCAGTGGGCAGAGCAGGGTCAGAGTGGGGGTCAGTGTGCAGAGTGGGGGTCAGTGTGCAGAGTGGGGGTCAGTGTGCAGAGTGGGGGTGAGGGGGAAGAGTTGGTGGGTGAGTGGGCAGAGTGGGGGTCAGGGGCAGAGTGGGGGTGAGTAGGCAGAGCAGGGTCAGGGGCAGAGTGGGGGTCAGTGTGCAGCGCAGGGGGATGAGTAGGCAGAGTAGGTTAGATCAGAACAGGACCTTTGATGACGTCACGATCATGTGATCTGTGACTCCACCCATCATCGTGACGTCATCAGAGGTCCTCAAGCAGGATGAAGAGAGATCGCGGCTGGCTTGAAGGAGCTGTGGTAAGAGGCCGGGGGGGTGACCGGACAGTGGAGGGGGTCTGTGCTGACAGGCGGGGGGTGACCGGAGAGTGGGGGGGGGCGATCGGGGAGCGGAGGGGCAGTGGTGATAGGCTGGGGGTGACCGGGCAGTGGAGGATGGCTATGGTGACAGGCAGGGGGGTGATGGGGCAGCGGGGGGAAGTGTTGTGACAGGCGGGGGTGACCGGGCAGTGGAGGATGGCTATGGTGACAGGCAGGGGGGTGATGGGGCAGGCAGCGCGGGCAGGAGGAGGATCATCACTATTAATAATATGTGTGCTGACAGCGGCGACGGCTCGCAATGGCCGCTTCGCGGCCAATGCTTCGGCGTGATGCCGTCACAGAGTGTGACATAGCCACGGCACGTCGGGGGCCGACATGAAAATGCCTTCGGCAATTATAGAGTAGATACAATTAAAAACAATTCACTTCAGCATAGAGTTTCTTTAAATAAGATGGGTGAACACAGCCACAACCGATTAAAAGACAAATAAAAGGATTACGGTATTCTTTTTTTGGAGTACTGTATTTTAATATATCTTTTTTGGGACGGGAACTGTATTTTAAGATATCCTTTTTTTGGAGTACTGTATTTTAATATATCTTTTTTGGGACGGGAACTGTAGTTTAAGATATCCTTTTTTTTTTTGGAAAAATAAAAATAATTTTTCAGTATAATTTTTTGGGGGAATTGGATTCATTTGGAAGTCTTATGGCCACTTTACATGTCCCAACATCGGTCCGATGTTGGATACAATGACGTGGGAGCGTGCATTTTTTGGGCAGAATTCCAAGATCGCATAGTAGATGTTACACAGCGCGATATCGGCAGGCAACGCAACTGCGATGTGTACGCCCCCTTGTATGGCCGACATGGGAGAGAATAGGGGAAGTTGTACTCTAAATCGTTGTTGGGCTGTCACACAGCACGATCCGGCCACATCGTCTATCCAATATTGGGCCGTTGGAGAGCCTGCTCATTTGATCCCCGATATCGTTTTGGCATCATTTGTGCATCGTATTGTACATTTACACCATACAACGCACGAACAATATCGGGGCCAACGCACGAACCACGTGACTTTTTATCGGAGTTGGACGTCGATATCGGGATGTGTAAAGTGGCCATTAAAGTGACTAGTGCCACAACAACCTGAAGTTTCTTTTTCACTGTGAATTTATAACCCGATGCATCTTATAAAGCAGAAAATACGGTAGTTATTGCCGCTATGTAGAAAAAACTAGGTGATTAAAAAATGAAATTGATGTAAGCAATTACAACTCAAAAAAATGTATTAATTGCAACTCTGATCATATGGTTTATCGTGCTTGTAATGCCTGTCAAAAATGTTATGTACCACACGCAAATTAAAGCAGAGGATCAATGAACATATAAGAGATGCTGGTAAACCAGATGCATCTAATCCTTCTAGTACATCCAAGCATTTTTCTACAATTCATGGCGGTGATGTTTCTGAATTTTTTTTCACTGCAATAGAAAAAATTGATAAGCCTCCAAGAGGCGGTGATTGAAGACAAGCTGTAAAACAAATACATTTTCTGGATTCTCAATTTAAAAAATAAAGTGCCTCTAGGTTTAAATAAAAAATTCAATCTATCTTGTATTAGTAATAAGATACCTCTGCTTCAGTTTGCTAAAACAATTGTTTTTTTCTACTGAATGTTTTTGAAATGATGTTTTTTGATGATAATCTCTTGCATTTTTTGTAATGTTTGAATAAAGAACTGGATTTTACTGAATGGTGAATGTCATGTACATTTATTTTTAAGTTATCTTCACTATCTTTGCTGTCAGGTTTAAGATTAGCTTTTTAGGCTATATGTGAAATTGACAAGCTCTCCAAAAACCTGGAATAATCATAAATGTGGATTACTAGGCAGTTATATATTCATACATGTTCCACCTCTCTGTGTTGCTTGTTCCCCTGTGTTTACTGTAGTTCAGATACAGTACTGGTCATTGTTATTGACCCATGAGTTTAAAGAGAACCCATCACCATGAAAATGCAGTGCAATCTTCAGGCACCATGTTATAGTAGACTGATATATAGTTTTGTGAGAAAAAATTCAGTATAACCTGTGATTTCATCATTTAAACCTATGCTCTTCCTGGGATTTTGGGTCCAGGGGGCGGTCCTATCAGTGACTGGCCGTTATCCTTGTATATGTATGCATACAGAAACAGCAGTCACTAACTGATAGGACCACCCACCGGACCCAAAATCCCAGAAAGAGCAAAGGTTTAAATGATAAAATCACAGGTTATACTGAATCTTTTCTCACTAAACTATATATCAATCTACTAAGTTCTTCAGGTTCTATAACATGGTGCCTGCAGATTGCACTGCATTTTTCTGGTGACAGGTTCCCTTTAAGTACTTAATGTGGAATATCTACTGAAAAAAATTAATCAAATGCACACTCATGTTAAATACAAAAGGGCAAATTGTAAACAACAATTTAAAACACAAAAACAATGGGAGGGAAAAACAGAAAAACCTAAATCTTGCTGTGAAACTGGTAATAAATAATAACAGCACTTTTTACGTTAAATTACTATGAAAACACTTTTTGGTTAAATCAAGTTTTGTTCGGTTCAAAATTTGTGTAAACATACAAAAACTTTAGCAGAAGTGTCACAGCAAATTAAACATTGAATATATAGTATATGACCCCAAGGGCCAAGAAAATACTTGCAGTTAGTATTATCAAAAAAATAAAAAAGAAAAAGAGTAGGGAAGAACCAATAATATAAAGAAAAGGACCGTAAAAAACGGACCTTCCAAACTTCCCATTGCATTATTGTTGGATTACATTAATATCTACAGTATAATACAACAACCTTAACTTATATAGGAGAGAAAGAAAAGAGGGGATATTAGAAAAGGAAAAAATTTGGGGTGTTCCCTAGTAGGGAAGAGTAGTCGGACTGGAATTGACCCACTATTGCACGTTGGTAAAATGGCCATTGGAGTGTATGACCCAGAGTTGTTACAGGTACATGAGATGCATAAGGAAAGGGGTTAAAATCTTAAGTTTCAATATTGATATAAGAGACCGGCATATGTATAGAGTTACAAGATAGATAAGTATGGATAGAGACGCTTGTTATGGTCTCCCGGGTGACCCCCGGGTACCCCTCACCCGAGCCCCCGCGTCAGGTTTTCTCAAGACAACCATCGCCTCAGAGCCTCCGACTACCTAAATAGAATCCATGGCGACCAGAGGCGGCAGTGCCTGTCCATGCTACCAACATCAGGCGAGCCTTGGCTAATAATATCCTCCATCCTGCACACATGATTCAGTTCGGACACATTCAGCTTTGGATGGACGACCTGTGCCCTTCCACCGTCTGGCAATCAGGGTCCTAGCTGCTGACAGAAAGTACCGGATTAGGCTGGCTTTATATCCAGAAATGGAAATGTCAATGAGATTCAACATGGCCGCGGATGCAGATAGGGTCAGGTGGGCTGACGACGACATTTCAAATAATTCCAACACCTCCTCCCAAAATGAGTGGATATGTGGGCATTCCCACAAAATGTGCAGATATGTGCCTTGAGCTGTTTGACATCACCAGCAGCGATCCGACACTGATGGGAAGATCAAACTAAGTTCCGCCGGACATCTGTACCACCTCGCCACCACCCTAAAGTTCCTCTCCTGACACACTGCTGAATTGGCCGATTTACGAGTGTATAGAAAGATTTTATCCCATTCTATCGGGGAGAACACTGTTTGCAGGTCTTTCTCCCATTTAGCTTTCTACTTGGGAGGGTGCTCGCCAGTGGCCTCGAGCATGCCCTGAAACATAGCGTATAGCACTGAGATTGTGTGTGAAATTGGGCTTCTTTCCATACAGAGTTTTTCAAAGGCAGTCAATGGTCTGGTAATGTTGGCTAGCTCTAATGAGCTAATGTAACTGCGTAGCCTGGCGTGTTGCAGCCATGCACCCGGAGGAATCGGAGACTTTTGGCATAACTCAGGAAGGCCCTTCACACCTTCTGGGTTAATGTAGTCCTGAATCACAGGGTAGGATTATCTAGGGATATTTAAGAAAGAGAGTCTACTATTTTCAAAAGCAAAGAAGGGATTACCAAAAATGGGCTTCAAGGGGTCGGGACTCGTTGTCATGTGTAAGGTCGCGTTTTCCTCTTGAGGAAGGTTTGTAATTGGGTCGAGATGCAAGAGAGGGGTTTGGGTGGGCGTTTGTTGAAAAGCCACACTGCTGCCAGTGGACACAAACTGTTAGGTGCCGATTCTACCTCCACCCACAATTGAATGTCCTCCTGTCTGAACATGTCAAGGACGCATTTGCCCAGATATGCCATGTGGTAAACTACAAGATTAGGCAGCCCTACCCCCCCCCCCGACCGCCTACTCAGCAGGCCGTATGAGAGGCGAGGTCTATTATGTGACCAGATGTAGCGAGTAATCATAGTCTTGAGTCTAGAAAAAAAGGAGGCCGGAAGGAGGATTGGGATGGCCTGAAAAAAGTACAAAACACAGGGCAGCAGGTCCATTCTGATTGAGTAAATTCTACCCCACCAAGACAAAGTGAGTCTGTTCCAGGCCTTGAGCTCCAAGCCAATTTTGGAGAGCATGGTTATAAAATTACGTGTATAGAGGGTCCGTGGGTTTCGAGTCAGTTTTACGCCCAGGTAATTGATCTCATCCTATCTCCATGTGAAAGGATACTGGGATTTGAGCAGAGTGACCACCAACTCGGGGAGGGAGACGTTGAGCAGTTCAGATTTTGAGGTGTTCATCTTAAAGTTGCTTAAGCAGCCAAAATTAGACAGTTCGTCCATGATATTAGGGATTGATATGAGGATTTGTCACAAACAAGAGCAGATCATCTGCGAACAATGCAAGTTTATGCTCTGTGTGTCCTGTCTCCAATCCCCAAATTACCGGGTTGAGCCTGAGTGCCCCCGCCAGGGATTCCATGCATAAAATATAAATTAAAGGTGAGAGTGGGCATCCCTGGCGTGTGCCGTTATGTATGGGAAAGGGATCTGATAAAGACCCATTGACCTGGACTCGAGCCGAAGGGGATGTGTAAAGGGCTCTGATTCTCTGAAGCATTACGTCGCCAAGGCCAATGTGCTCCAGGGTGGAGAACAGGAAGCCCCAGTGCACCCTGTCAAAAGCCTTTTCGGCGTCAATGGACAGGATGCACATGGGGACCCCCCCTCCTCGCCCCATCGATAATTGCTATAGATCTGATAATGTTGTCTCGGGCTTCTCGGCCAGGAACAAAACCCACCTGCTCATTGTTAATTAGGGATGGCAGAAACCTCCTCAATATGTTTGCAATTAGTTTGGAATATATCTTTATATCTATATTCATCAAGGATATAGGTGTATAACTACTGCAAAGATACGGGTCCTTTCCGGGCTTCGGCAAAACTACGATGTGGGCCAGTAGGGCCTGGGGTGGAAAGGCATTACCCTTAGATATGCTATTACAGACCTCCAACAAACGGGGGTTCAGGTACTCCGAGAGGGTTCTATAGAAGCCCGAAGAATAGCCGTCTGAGCCAGGGCATTACCCCAGCTTGAGAGTTTTTATTACCTCGGACAATTCTTCCATTGTGAAGTCCAAGGACTGCTCCTCCCTGGCCGACTCAGAAAGGGGTGGAGGGCCATATTTATGAATATTTTTTTTAAGTCAAGAAGGAGGGCAGGGGTCTGGTGCATCCAGGCCCATCCCTTGTATATTATAAAGGGAGGCATAAAAGGAACGAAAGCACTTCACCATTTCTTTGGTAGAATGTACCTTAGTCCCTCCTGATGTCATTAGATGAGGGATGAAAGTGCGTTGCGATCTCGGGTGCAGTGCATGGGCCAATAGTTTGCCCGATTTGTTGCCTAATGAATATTATTTTGAATTAATCCTGTCCCTTTAGAGTTTATCTTTCTGGTCAAGGAGTGCAAGCAATTTATGACGTGTGGTGGACAATTGAGCGTATAGGACAGGGGTGGGGTTTTGTTTATGAAAGGTTTCCAGGCTAGAGATTTCCTGAAGGAGGTCCCATATTTCCTGCAATCTCACCCTCTTAATCCTAGTACCATGACATATCAAGACGCCCCGTAGGACCGCCTTAAGGGCCTCCCACTGAATTGGGTCGAGGTGGTATCAGATGTATGATCAATAGTAAAGTTCTGAATGGTGGAGGTGAGATCTTTAAAGCAAGAGGGGTCCCTCAGTAAATATTCGTTCAGCCTCCAAGTATATTCCCGTCTACCCAAGGGCCCCTGCCACATGTAAAAATACACTGGTGCGTGATCCGACCATAGGATATTTCCTATATAGGATCTAATCTCAAGATCTAATAGTGAGTGAGAAATGTGAAATCTGTGAATCCTACTATATGCTGAATGGGTTTGAGAGTAAAATGTAAAGTCACGTTCCTCCGGGTGCAGTACGTGCCAGACGCATTGAGTCCCAGTGTTTGGATAGAAGGTGGAGAGATGATACAGATAGGTATGACTTACTGGCGGAAGTGTCCATCTTCGGGTCAACAGGGAAATTAAAATCACCTCCCATTATGATAGGGGTGGAACCAGCAAATTCCTCCAGCAGTCTCCGGAGCCTCGTGCCCAATCTGAGCATGTGCCTGTTAGAATAGTAGACGTTAGCCAAGACATATGTTTGCGATAACCAGTTGATTTTAAGGAAGATGTATCTACCCACAAGATCAATAGCCTGGTCCAATACGTCGTGAGCAAATGATCTATGAAAAGCCACCGATACTCCCTTGGACTTGGACATGGGATTAGTGCTATGAAACCAGGCCGGGAAGTCCCGGGAGCCACACACAGGGAGAGCATCAGATCTAAAAAGCGTCTCTTGTAAGATCAAAACAAGTATCTTAAATTTTTTTGCTGTTGATTTGCCATCTCTTTTCTGGTTTGTTCAATCCACTCACGTTAAATGAACAACACTTCAATTCAGACATACTGGATGTGGTATAAGTGCAGCAAGAGGCCCATATGTCGAGTTATCCTGGTCCGACAGGGAGAGGTTAAGGGGAGGGGGAGAGAAAGAATTGGAAGGTAAAGAAAAGAAAGATAGATATGGGTAAAATCCAGGAGGCAACCCATATCAAGCCAAATGGCTTGTTGTCAAAGAGAAAAGAGTGCAAAATATGGACAGTAACTCCTGTCCAGCACTTGGGGGGTGCAGAATAGCCAGGGGACGGGCAGGCCGGCTGCCGGCCCTCCCAGCCGCACCTCAATCTCACAAAAATATAACTTACTAAAACTGCAATCGCACACTGTGTCACAACTATTATATGAACTGGTAGGGCACAGGATTCAAACATGCTGCAGGGAGGCAGTATAAGTGAGGACCCAGGTTGTTTCATAGGAGTAAAGAGAAGGGGAATGATTATATGGTGTAGAGGGAAGAGAGGGTGAGGGGGGGAGAGGTCACAGAAAAAGGTATAGGGAAGACACAGATGGTTGAAAGTCTCCCTCTAACCAGAAGGAAAAAGTCTGAAGGGATGTAAGGATTGATATGAGCGTGTATATAGGTGTGAGCGGGAGGTAAGGTGTAGAGGAGGGGAGGGAGGGTGGGAGTGAGAAGGGGAAGGGATATATAGGAAACGTCTTAAGGGGTTTCTGTGGGAAGAGAGAGATTGGGAGATGTGGGAAGAGAAAAAACAAGATACAGAGGAAAACAGGTAACTAGGGGAAATGGTGAGGAGAGAAAGGAGAAAAAGGGGGAGGGGAAAAGAGGAGTGGAAGAGTGAGGGGGGTGAGGTGGGGGGGAGGAGAGAGGTGGGGGGAATGGGAAAAGCAGGTAGGAAAGCAGGTAACCATCAATTATCATATATCAAGTCCCGGGAATGTTGAGTTGCCCCAACTGGGCTGCTGATTCTGGGATTCTGTTTGATCACATAACAGATACCTATTGTGCCATGAGACCCGTTCAGGTCGGAGCTCCTCTGGCAGCGCTGGCCCTGGGAGATCTATTCCAACGTGTCGGAGGGGCAGGCAGGGCTAGGGGTCTGGGCCAATCTGGCAAATCAATAATGGGCAAGTCCAAAGCCCTTGTGAAGGCAGGGAGGTCTCCTACTCTTCTAGAAGATGCTGTACGGCCGTCTTTGGTCGCGATCAATTGGAAGGGGAAGCCCCACCTGTATTTTATCTCCTTATCCTTAAGGATTTTACGCAGGGGACTCAATCATCTCCGTTGCTGGAGGGTTCTCCTTGCCAGATCTGGAAGTAAAGACACATTCGAGTTCGCAAAGGTGATAGGCCCGGATTGCCATGCTGCGGCCATAATAGCCTCCTTAATGGAGAAGAAATGGACTTGGCACACCACATCTCTTGGTAACGCCTCGGCCGGGGGCCTAGGTGCGAGGGCCCTATGGACAGGTCAACATTTGGACCCCCCTCTTCCCCTAGCACCTGCTTGAAAAGGTTCTGGACTGACCTCCCCAGGTCCAAAGGCGACACTGATTCAGGAAGCCCCTGATCCTAATGTTGTTCCTGCGGTTTATGTTTTCTAGGTCCTCCTGATTATAAAGGAGGTCCTCTAGCAGGGCTGAATGGGTTTCTATGGTGTCTATATGAGCTTTCAGCTCATCCAGGATGGCATCTTGTGCTCTCTCCACCTACTCCACTCTGGCAGTGAACTCCTGTTTCAATATATGGATCTCTGTCTTATATGAATTTTCTAGCCTGCATGCGAACTTCTCTAAGTCCACTTTCCTGGGCAAGTTTTTGATATAAGCACTTATCTCCGAGCAGGAAGCGTTCTCCATAGGCAGCTGTGATCCCTCTGCGTTCTCCTCCGCTGTGAGTCGTCTCTAAGGCATTCGTAGCGCATTTTCCCCTTTGTCTGTGGCCGCGCTCTGCCCTGGGGGCCACCTCGCGCTGTGAGGGTGTCGCCATCTTGGGAGACGTCTGAGCGTGAAAGGCGTCTGTGTTGGAGCAGGGAAGCGGTCGATAGCGCCTCTATAAGGTGTGTCCGCGGGTCCGGTGGCTCATGGGCCTTTCTTGCTTTTGCCCATCCAGCTCCGGTAGCAGTTTATAAGGTAAGAGAGCGGCTTTTAGGGCGGCGGCAAGCGGAGCTCCCTCACCGTGCTGCCTGCTCAGCCATGGGTTAGCCACACCCCCCATGAAAACACTTTTTGACTCACTTGTGGTAAATCACAAATGAGAATCACCTGTGATAAATTGTTGGCGCCCACGTGATATGGATTACCAAATGAATGATGACTTCAGTGTTTTAAAAATCCACATGTTAGGGTCTGTTACTTTGTCACAATGGTTACGACAATTGAGCTGAGGACATCAGAACTGCTATTATTAGCAAGCACAGTACTTCTAAAGGGTATGAGGCCATCTCCAAAGACCTTGGTTTCCCAGGTTCAACAGTGCACAATATTATTAATAAGCTGACCTTATATAGGTTCTCCCTGGTTTATGAGGTACTTTATCCTCTGGGTGTTTTTTTTCCACCATAGCGTGTCTCTGTTCACACCTGGTGTATATTTATTTGACTAATAAAATTTACATTTATATGAATTTTGTTAGATTTAGTTTTTTATTCACTTCCTTTGTATGATCTTTCTATTTGTTAAGGGGAGTCTTTTCAGGTAGGTTAATATGTTATTAAGTAGTTTGCCAAGAATGAAGCGCGAATCATCACAAACCTCCCTGGACATAGGTGAAAGAGGAAAATTGACAAGAAATTACTTCGAAGCATGGTGCAATTGGTTGAAGAAACACCACGTCAAACATCTGAAGACCTGAAGGCCAACCTGGAACAGTCTGTGGTCATGGTTTCAGCAGGTACCATATGCTGCACAGTAAACCAAGCAACACTTTATGGGCAAAGGCAAGGAAGAAACCATTTATGAAAAGACATAAAAATATCTTCACTCCATGACATAGACCCCACTTTCTACAATGCCACCCTCACATCAGCCATTGACATGGTCATCCCTCTCATGCATGGTAAAGTGCAATGAATCAATAGATAACCCTGGCACAACAAACAACCGTACCAAACAACTTCAGCAAGTGTGCAGGGTTGCAGAGCTACATTGGAAGAAAAGACACTTACAAGGCGACTTCACTGTATTCAAACACGCAACACTCGCCTTCAAATCAGCCCTCACCTCTCCTAAACAGACCTACTTTACAACCCTCATATCTTCCTTTTCCTACAACCCCAATCAACTGTTCAGCACTTTTAACTCTCTTTTCTGCCCACCATTGCCCACTCCAACCTCCCTCATCTCTCCTGAAGACTTCGCCACATACTTCAAAAATTATATCGATCAAACAAGGCAAGTCTTTATTGTTCCACCACCCTAACCACTCAATATACCAGACCTCTTCGCTTCCCTCATAACCTCCGTCTCCCACATCACTGAAGGAGAACTTATTTTTTTTATCTCACCACCTGTGAACTTGACCCCATCTCCTCCCACCTCCTCCCCAACCTCACCACCATGCTTTTCCCAATCCTAACCTATCTCTTCAACTTTTCACTAACTTCTGGTACCTTCCCCTCTGGTTTTAAACATGCCACAATCACACCTATCCTCAAAAGGCCAAATCTCGACCCAACTGCTATACCCAGCTACCCCCCTAATACTACTCCTGTTTGCTTCCAAATTCCTTGAGCAGTATGTCAATGCTCAACTTTCCTCACACTTCTCATATGACTCTTTAACAACCTACAATCTGGTTTTTGGCCCCACCGCTCCACCGAAATTGCCCTAACCAAAATTACTAACGACTTACTGCCAAAGCTAACAGACATTTCTATATACTCCTCCTTCTAGACCTGTCCTCTGCCTTTGACACAGTTGACCTCTCCTTCCTACTACAGATCCTCTCTTCATTTGGCGTCAAAGACCTTGCCCTGTGCTGGTCTCCTCATACCTTTCTGACAACACATTTAGCATTTCCCACACCAATATTACCTCCTTATCCTGCTCTCTCTCTGTTGGAGTTCTGCAAGGCTCTGTCCTAGGACCCCTACTCTTCTCCATTTATACCCTTGACCTAAGTCAACTCATAAAGTCCCATGACACTTTCATCTACCTCTCTGGCTCAGACATCACCACCCTGCTGTCATGAATACTGTAGTGTCTAATCAGCCATATCCTCCTTCTTCTACTCTTGCTTCCAAAAACTCTATGTGGACAAATCAGAACTCATTATCTTTCCTCCATCTCAGCTATCTTCCCTACCTGATCTATCTATCCCAGTTAATGGTATCACGCTCTCACCTGCAACTGAAACCTGCTGCCTTGGAGTAAACCCCTGTCCTTGAAATCACACATCTAAACTCTCACCACATCTTGTTGCTTCCAGCTCAAAAATATTTCCAGAATCCATCCTTTCCTCAGCCCTCAATCTGCTAAAATGCTTGTACATGCCCTCATCATCTCTCGCCTTGATTATTGCAACATCTTCCTCTGTGGCATCCCTGATAATACTCTTGTACCTCTCCAATCTGTCCTCAATTCTGCTGCTCGACTAATCCTACTCTCTCCTCGCTTTTCCCCTGTTTCTCCCCTCTGCAAATCTTTTCACTGGTTCCAAATTCCCCTAAGACTCCAGTTCAAACTACTAACACTGCTGTACAAAGCCGTCCATAACCTGTCCCCTCCTTCCCTCATGTAATCTCCAGTCCTCCTTAGACCTCCTCCTCTCTTCCTCACTTATTTGTTCTTTACTCAATCACCTCCAGGACTTCTCCCGAATATCACCCATCCTCTGGAATTCTGTGCCCAAACACATCTGATTATCCACCACACTCGGATCCTTCAGATGGAACCTGAAAAGCCATCTCTTTAGGAAACCTTACAGCCTGCAATGACCCTACTGCTACTGAAGCTGTCGCTCCATCACCACTACTGAAGCAGCCACCTCATCACCATCACCCCCACACAGCTACCTCACCACCATTGGAGCTGTGGCAACCCCCAACCTACTGTCTCCACTCCATTATCCTATAGAATGTAAGCCCATGAGGGCAGGGTCCTCTCCCTTCTGTACCAGTCTGTCATTGTTAATTTGTTCACTGTAACCTACATCTGTATTTTATATGAAACCTTTTTCATGTACTGCACCATGGAATTAATGGTGCAATATAAATAAATAATCAGAAGATAAAGAAACTAATTATTTTGGCCAAAGAGCACCTTGATAAACCACAATCCTTCTGGGAAAATGTTCTATGAACAGATTAAATAAAAATAGACCTTTTTGTCAATGCAAACAGTTTATTTACAGATGGCACAATGATGCCTATAAGGAAAAGAACACCCTACCAACAGTTAAACATGGTTGAGGGTTATAATACTGTGGGGTTGCTTTGGTACACCTGGTACTGGAGGCCTTGATGGTATCACAAGAATCAAGAAATCAGAAAATTATGAAGAGATTTTAGAACGAAATGTCCTACCCAGTATAAGAAAACTTGGTTTGAGTCAAGACAGTGACACATCCAAAAGTATACAGGAATGGTTGAAAAAGAAAATATGGACTGTTTTAAAATGGCCAGCAATGAGTCCTGAACTCAATCCCCTTGAAAATCTTTGCATTGAACTGAAATCTGCCATTTGGAAAAAGAACCCTGCAAACATTCAAGGTCTTGAACAAACTACAAAGGAAGAATGGGAGAAAATACCAGCTGAGAAGAAGCTTATAGAAGACTACAAGAAACATTGGGAGCTGTCATCATTGACAAAGGGTGTGCTTTATTGCTGTACATGCTGTATATTCTATTTCTCCTTTGAAATTGAAACATGTAAGTTGACGAAACAATGTTTTATTCAGAACCAAAAACAGAGTGTGCAATTGTCCATGTAAATTTACCAAGAAAGCCCACACAAGTGCTCAAGATGCAAATTAAGTTTAATAAATCAATTACATTGTGGACAATATATTACATCTTGGTAGCAATAAAGTGAAATAAACCATGAATCGAAGATAAAGGCAAGGAAAGGAGAAGAAAACACGCAGACAATGATGAGTAGTATACACCTGGTATAGTAGAAGGGTCCTAGCATAAAGTGACAGGTTATGGGTCCCACAATGTAAACAGAAATAGTACAGGGTGGGCCATCTATATGGATACACCTAAATAAAATGGGAATGGCTGGTTATATCAACTTCCTGTTTGTGGCACATTAGTATATGGGAGGGGAAAACTTTTCCAGATGGGTGGTTAACATAGCAGCCATTTTGAAGTTGGCCATTTTGGATCCAACTTGATATCACCATTCATTCCCATTTTATTTAGGTGTATCCATATAAATGGCCCACCCGGACGTTTTCCTGGCTCTGTTTTTTTTTGAACAATGTTTTATTGTTGTATTACTTTGGATCACTAACTAAAAAATCCTGAAGCTAAAACACTGGTACATTTCCATTCATTTATGAAGATATTGTACAGTCTATGACAAAAATGAAGGGGTGCCAACAATGCACTGTACTACTTTCATGGCGTTTTTGGACAAGAAATGTCCTGTACAAATACCAGTGCTTGCAACAGTACTAAATCAAGACTGCAGTGTGTAGAAATGTGGTAATATAGAAATTCACATACATAAACAAATAATTTGGAAAATAATTTAGTTCAATAAAAAGGGATTTGTGATTCTGTGAAAGGTCCCCATCTATTAAACAGAGAGTACTGGTAGAGCATTAATAGAATAGCAATGTGTTCTGTTGAAACTACTAGTACACATAATAGTTTCAGACTGTATTAACACACACTGTAGGCACATATAAATTCTCATCTATGGAATTGCTTGTCACAAGTATCTTTTACAGAGCAGTTAGCAATACCCTAGGCTATTAAAGTGAACCTGTCACCAGCTTTTCTAATATACCGTGGTGTGAAAAAGTGTTTGCCAGTTTCTGATTTCTTATTCTTTTGCATGTTCGTCACACTTAAATGTTTTAGATCACCAAGCAAAAGTAACTATTAGATAAAGATAAAACAAATAAACAAAAAATTTAATTTATAAACGAAACCCTTTATTATTAAGGGAAAAAGAAATCCAAATTTACGCAGCCCTGTGTGAAAAAGTGATTGCTCCCTAAACTTAATAACTGGTTTGGGCATCCTTAGCAGCAGCAACTTCAATCAAGCATTTGCGATAACTGACTAAGGCTGTGGTCACAGTTGCCATGCGTTTTTTTTAGTGATTTAACAAAACTCATGCTTTTTTTCATGTCAGCATGAGTTTTGTAAGGTGTCTGATGGCTCCCTGCGTTTTTGGCTGCGTTTTTGAATCTGCAAATAAAAATAGTGCTTGTAGTATTTTTTTGTGCGTTTTGAAAAACGCATGCGTTTTTGTAGAAAACGCATGCGTTTTTATAACATGGGTTCCTATGGGAAACGCATACAAAAACGCATGGTACATTAGTAACTTTTAGTGCCATTCAAAAACGCATGCGTTTCCCATAGGAGCCCATGTTAAAAAAACGCATGCGTTTTCAGAAACGCATGCGTTTTTTTAACATGGGCTCCTATGGGAAACGCATGCGTTTTTGAATGGCACTAATTGTACATGCGTTTTTGCATGCGTTTCCCATAAGGCCCCATATTAAAAAACGCATGCGTTTTTGGAAAAGCTCCAAAAACACATGGGACTGTCACACATGCTTTTTGGCTATTAGGGCATGCGTTTTTTAACATGGGGGCCTATGGGTGCGTTTTTTACATGCGTTTTTGAAAACGCAGGTCTCCAAAAACGCATGTGAAAAATGATACTGTGACCCCAGCCTAACTTTACAATACTCTGGAGGAATTATGTCCAACTCATCTTTGCAGAATTGTTTTAATTCAGCCACATTGCAGGGTTTCTGATCATGAACCGCCTTTTTAAGGTCATACCACAGTATTTGAATCAAATTAAGGTCAAGACTTTGACTAGTCCACTTCAAAGTCTTAGGCCGGCTTCACATTGGCGTTTTTCAGCGCAGCGTTGTGTCATTTCAAAAAGTGTTGTATCTGCAAGCGATTTGTGTTCCTATCTCTATAATGATGTGCGCAATAATCCGCAGTACCTAATTTAGAGTGCAACTGATTGCGTATGCGTACGATCTGGTCTAATTTCCGCTGTCCCAGGACGCATCTTGTTGCAGTTTTGGCCGCTGTAAAATGCCGCAGTAGTGCGCAAGCGTACGACAGCGTTAAATTTAACCATTATTTCCTATGAGTACGCAAGCGAACGCCGGGACTTGCGTATGCACGCCGTACCTTACGCTTGCGTACTCACCACGGCGCATGCTCGGACAATGTAACACAGCAACGCCCATCACCCTCCCATATTTCCGCCCACAAACAACTCCCTGTGGGCGGAAGCTGTCCAAAAACGCGCAGAAAAGCAAGAAATATAGGAAAGGATTTGCTTACGCAAGCGGTAAAAAAAACGCGAACGCATGTCAAAACGCATGCAAACGCATACATGCGCATGGTTATTTTAACTACTTGCGAATGCGCTTGCAGATAATTTAACGTGCGCTCATACGAGTTTGCATGCGTTTTTACATGCGTCTCTGCTTGCACATCGTCTGGTGCGTTCAGAAACGCCAATGTGAAGCCGGCCTTACTTTTGTCTTTCTTAAAGGCCATGTTACACACACAGATATCTGTTCAGATATTGGTCACAGATCTTTGGTTGCAGTGAAATCATGGACACATTGTTCCATTTGTACACAGCTACAAAATGGAACATTGTGTCCATGGTTTCACTGCAACCAGAGATCTGTTCAGAAGTTGGTCACAGTTCTGTGGTTGCAGTGAAATCATGGACACATTTGTACACAGCTACAAAATGGAACAATGTGTCCATGATTTCACTGCAACCAGAGATCTGTGACCAATATCTGAACAGATATTAAGTTATTCAGAGGTGGACTTGCTGGTGTGTTTTATATTATTGTCCTGCTGCATAACACAAGTGCTCTTCAACTTGAGGTCATGAACATTCTCTTTCAGGATTCTTTGGTAGACCTCTGAATTCATGGTTACATTTGTCACAGCAAGTCTTCCAGGTCCAGAAGCAGCAATACAGCCCCAGACTATCACTACCACCCCCATATTTTACTGTTGGTATGAGGTTCTTTTTCTGAAAATGCTGTGTTACTTCTACGCCAAATGTAATGTAACATACACCTTTCAAAAAGTTCAAGTTTTGTCTTGTCAGTTCGCAGAGAATTCTCCCAAAACTTTTGGATATCATTAAGATGTTTCCTGGCAAAACTGAGATAAACCTTTATGTTCTTTTTGCTCATCAGTGGTTTTAATCTTGGAACTCTGCCAGTGAGGCCATTCTTGCCCAGTCTCTTTCTTATGGTGGAGTCATGAATGTAGTAACCCCGTTGAGATTATGTCTGCCCCTTTATGTACCCCTGAAATGTGAGTATCCCTGTACAGTACAGCTCACTCCTTAGCTACCCTCTATGAATATTATTGAGTTTAATATATGCAGCTCAGTTAAAGTCATTTAATTCAGAGCACATCTCATGAATTTTTCCTGCCTTTCTCAGGTGTTTCTCATTTGTTGTGTTCCAGCATCATCTTCTGGTGAAAATGTATAGTTTATAGTACTTTCCATTGAAAGAATCTGACATGTAAATTGAGTGTTGTCCTATTGGCCAGTGCTCCAGTCACAGGGCTCAATAGGTGGCCCTTACCTGCGGCCATAAGTGGGGACGTTATCCGAGGACTCCGTTGCCATAGTAATCACTATGCTGTCCTTGAATTACCTCCTCACGTGTTCTTCATCCACACGGTCTCTGATGTAGCAGATCTGCATGTGTCCAGCAAGAGAGAAGATGAGGATCATGGAGGGTTATGATGTTTAAGGGGTTAATAAAGACAACGTCACAAAATGTCTCTGTTTTTATTTCTAATAAAATAATTTGTCTGTGTGTTGTGTCTTTTTTTAGTATTTATTTGAGATTCTTAATGACTGGGTCTAAAATTGGCCTGACATTAAGAATTTCAGGGCTTAATACCAGCCAGCAATACAAAGCTGGTATTAACCCCTTATTACCCAGCATGCCACCCCCATAAGGGCTGCTGGTAGAGTTTGATAAAATGCCTGGAAAATGGTGCTATGATGAATGCGCCATTTTCAGGGACAGCTGTGGGCTGCTATTCTTTAGTGTGGGGGGCCCTAAAACAATGAGCCCTCACCCCGCTGAGAATACCAGCCTTCAGCTGCTTAGTTTTACCTTAGCTGGCAAATACAAATAGGATGGAGCCCTACACATTTTTTTTTTGCCAGCTAAAGTGAAATTAAGCAGCTGAGGGTGGCAGTTTGCAGCTGTTTGCTTTCACTGGGCTAGACTAAAAATACTGCAAAGCCCTATGTGTTTTTTAAAATTATTTATTTATTTATTTAACACACTATGACGGCAGTTGGTTGCCACCGGTACAGATTGTGGGAGCACAGTTTGACTATCTGTGAGAGCATCTGTTATTGGCTATTGCACTCTGACTGAACTCCCACAATCTGCACCAGTGTCTGCGATGGATTGCCATACACAGATGTGTATGACAACCAACCTGCTGTCATAGTGTGTTCAATAAATAAATAATTAAAAAAAAGTGCAGTGCTTCACAGTATTTTTCAGTCTAGCCCAGTGGAAGCGGACAGATGCGAGCTGCTACCCTTAGCTGCCTAATTTTACCTTGGCTTGCAAAAAAATGCATAGGGCTCTGCCCTATTTTTTATTGCCAGCCAAGGTAAAGTTGGACAGCTGGTTTTCACAGCAGGGTAAGGGCCGACTGTTTTAGGACCCCCAACTCTAAGCAGCCCACAGCGGCCCCTGAAAATGGCATATACATCATAGTGCTTTACCAGGTTCTTCCAGCAACCCTGGTGGGGGTGGCACTCTGGGCAATAAGGGGTTAATACTAGCTTTGTATTGCCATCTGGTATAAAGCCCTGAGATTCTTAATGTTGGGCTAACATTAGACCCAGCCATTAAGAATCTCAAATAAATAGTAAAAAAGATGCAACACAAAGACAAGTTATTTTATTAGAAATAAATACAGAGCGACACTTAGTGACCCCATCTTTATTAACTCCTCCCCACCCTGTCACCCCGCCACAATCCTCATCTTTTCTCTTGCTGGCACATGCAGATCTGCTACATCAGAGATGACGGGAAGATGAAGAACATGTCCTCTCGCCATGGTCTCTGATCACTGAATAAACTAACATCACGAAACAATCACTGATCTCAGGGAGACCAGTCAAAGAAAACACTGTGCGCAGCCGGCAAAGGCGCTCAAACACAGTGAAACCCTAGGTGCATTGCTCCCTGGGAACTACAAATATGCAAATGGAGTCTGTGGAGCCTCGTTTTGGAGTCTCAAACACGGGACTAGCCAGATATCTCTCCAGGAAGGACCTAGCCTTGGGGTGGCTCCTTGCGGAGACCACCAAAACCACCATATTAAGTGGCCCTTTCAATATCCAGCTCTTTATGTGTTTAAAAATATGATAAGGGAAATACCAAAGCCAGGTATCCATCCATAGACAGCTGTTTCGGGGTTTTGCCCCTCATCAGCGTGGAGTAGGATTCTGGCTATGCATATCTGATCACTGAATGGCTGAGCCACAAAGATGGTTGAGAAGTCATCCAAGGACAGCGTTGCATTACTATGGCAATGGTGTCCTCGAGTAACATCCCTGCTTATTGCTGGAAGCGCCAGATTCCCACCCTTGCGTATGCATAAAGCAGAATACAAAACAGGGTGGGATCTGGCGCCTGCAATATATGCAGGCGTAGTGCATCCAGATGTCCTTCCTAGAATAGGGCAGAGCTCAGGGTGCCTGTGCAAACATACAGCAATATGCACAGACGCCAAAATCGTGACTGGGAAGAGAGAAGAGGAGGCGTGCAGAAGAGTGAAAAGGAGGAGGAAGACAAAATGGCAGTGAGGGCTGGAGGAGAGAGAAGACCCATCAGACCTGCAAGTGTGAATTTACATACACGGCGGCAAACTTTATAAAGGCATTATTTAGGTCTACAGGGGGAGTAGGGGGATTATAGCCACCTTTACAGAATGAAGCATAGGTGCTGTTGAAGGTGGCATTTTTAGTTTAAAAAGCCCTGGGGGGGTGACAGGTTCACTTTAATGGTACCTTTACACGCCGCGACAGCAGGCTGGATACATCCCGCTACAGGCTACAAATGTAGCTTGTAGCGCCAATGTAGCCCGTCGTAGCGGCGTCTGAAGACGTGACGCTACAGCCGGCAACAGATACATCTGTTTCCTAGGTCTGCTCGAAAACTGATGGCTACAACGCCGATGGTAGCGAGCTGTATCGGCGTGTAAAGAGGCAACGGAAGGGAACTCTGGACACCCGGGGCTGTAGCTGCAATGTAGCTAAGGCGTGACCCAGGCTCTGGGATACCGCCCCCCTTCAGCGATCATTGGAGGAAGCTCCTGCATGACGATTGGTAGTCGCTGCACAGGGAGGCATATTTAAGGAGCTGACCAGTCACACTACACAATCGCTCGAGCGTGCTGTATTTCTCAGCCTCCTGCGATGCCTGGCCAATCATGATGATATTGCGCTGTCCTATCATCGTACGGACGGCTCGTAATCCAAGATTGTGGCACGCCTATGTGCTGTCCCTGCTGTACCAGGTCCGCCCATATTAGCTTATTGTAGCGCTGTGTAAACGTGGTACGCTAAGCTACAGCTGGCTACTTGACACACACCCGGCGATGTAGCTAGCTACAGATGTAGCGTGGCGTAGCGCACCTTATGGCGGCGTGTAAAGAGGGTGCGTTGACCGTTTGTAGCCGTTTGAGCGTGCTCGTGCACGTGAAGTAGCGGGATGTATCCAGCCTGCCGTCGCGGCGTGTAAAGGTACCATAAGAGATTGAGCGTGACATATATTAGAAATTTTTCCAGAAGTCATCATTTTCCAGCTATTTCAACAGATAACATCCTGCTGGCGATGTCCAGTTGTTCTTCTCATGCTACATTTACTTTTTTATGTGTAATCTGTTTTTATTAAAACGTAAATGAACAAACAATCACTTGCATAAAATTGTCATAACAAGGTGCATATTCACTTAGTAAGCCTCGCAGGGCCTATGTAGCATATCAGCTTTCACAAGATATAGCTCCATTCATCGGAATTACTTTTATATCCTACTAGTAAAAAGGCCCGATGCAATTGCATCGGGAGCGCGATGAAATGAATTGTGTGTATACAGGCGGGTCAGTGGGTATCAGAGTATAGAGGCGGCTGTGGGTAGCAGAGCATAGAGGCGGCTCTGTGGGTAGCAGAGTATACAGGCGGCTCTGTGGGTAGCAGAGTATACAGGCGGCTCTGTGGGTAGCAGAGTATACAGGCGGCTCTGTGGGCAGCAGAGTATACAGGCGGCTCTGTGGGTAGCAGAGCATAGAGGCGGCTCTGTGGGTAGCAGAGCATAGAGGTGGCTCTGTGGGTAGCAGAGTGTAGAAGCGGCTCTGTGGGTAGCAGAGTGTAGAGGCAGCTGTGTGGGTAGCAGAGTGTACAGGCGGCTGTATGGGTAGCAGAGTGTACAGGCGGCTCTGTGGGTAGCAGAGTATGCAGGCAGCTCTGTGGGTAGCAGAGTATGCATGCGGCTCTGTGGGTAGCAGAGTATACAGGCGGCTCTGTGGGTAGCAGAGTATTGAGGTGGCTCTGCGGTGGAGGGGTGAGGAGAGATGGGTCTCTGCGGTGGAGGGGTGAGGAGAAAAGCGGCTCTGTGTGGTGGAGGGGTGAGGAGATAAGAGGCTCAGTGTGGTGGAGGGGTGAGGAGATAAGCGGGTGTGTGGTGGAGGGGTGAGGAGATAAGCGGCTGTGTGGTGGAGGGGAGAGGAGATAAGCGGCTCTGTGTGGTGGAGGGGTGAGGAGATAAGCGGCTCAGTGTGGTGGAGGGGTGAGGAGATAAGCGGCTGTGTGGTGAAGGAGTGAGGAGATAAGCGGCTCGTGTTTCGTGGAGGAGTGAGGAGATAAGAGGCTCTGTGTGGTGGAGGGGTGAGGAGATAAGCGGCTCAGTGTGGTGGAGGGGTGAGGAGATAAGCGGCTCAGTGTGGTGGAGGGGTGAGGAGATAAGCGTCTGTGTGGTGGAGGGTGAGGAGATAAGCGGGTGTGTGGTGGAGGGGTGAGGAGATAAGCGGCTGTGTGGTGGAGGGGTGAGGAGATAAGCGGCTGTGTGTGGTGGAGGGGTGAGGAGATAAGCAGCTCTGTGTGGTGGAGGGGTGAAGAGATAAGCGGGTGTGTGGTGGAGGGGTGAGGAGATAAGCGGGTGTGTGGTGGAGGGGTGAGGAGATAAGCGGGTGTGTGGTGGAGGCCCTCTTTCACACACCTCTTGTTCCCTTCTTTATTTGGTCCCATCTTCTCTCCAGCTTCTTGTATATCTCCTTCACGCTGGGTATACTCCATGGCTCCGCCCACCCGGGTCACATGCCTGTGACATCATCGCAGGTCCTGGTGCTCCATATAATGTCTTGTGCTGGGCAAGCTAATACAGCCCTGATGCTGAGGTGAGTGACCTGGAGGCTGCTGCGGCTCCCCCACACGTGCCGCCTGGGGCGGACGGCCTCCCCCCACGCTACGCCACTGGGCTGATAGGAGAGTTGTGGCTGCGGGTGGGCAGCGGACACTGCTCGCGATGACGCTACGCGTCATCGCTCGCAGTGCCACAATGCATTCTGGGATTCGGCTACAATGCCCGAATCCCAAACTGCGGATTATATAAATAGATTATTCTTTCCATTGTATATTCTATCACCTGTCGAGTCGTCTGGTCAGCAGATTTAATTTGGTTTGTTAGCCAATTTTGCAGCCTTCCGGACACAGTAAGATGGTCAACAAAGTAAAGTAACAGTAAACAATAAACAATTAAAGCTAAGTAATTCAGCTATTGCATAGCGATATCAGGACTGTTGTCTATCAGGTGTTATTCAGTCCTTCAATATTTTTTATAAGAAGAATATTCACATTTCTATGAAGGGAACGGTGAAGTTTCCACAATAAATAGTTTCAATAGTTTCAACCTCTGTCCTGTGTCCTTGTGTGTACTACATTGAGCATGGAGAAAAGAAAGAAAACCAAAGAACTGTCTGAGGACTTGAGAAACCAAATTGTGAGGAAGCATGAGCAATCTCAAGGCTCCAAGTCCATCTCCAAAGACCTGAATGTTCCTGTGTCTACGGTGCGCAGTGTCATTAAGAAGTTTAAAGCCCATGGCACTGTGGCTAACCTCCTTAGATGTGGATGGAAAAGAAAAATTGACGAGAGATTTCAACGCAAGATTGTGCGAATGGTTGCTAAAGAACCTCGACTAACATCCAAACAAGTTCAAGCTGCCCTGCAGTCCGAGGGTACATCAGTGTCAACCCGTACTGTCCGTTGGCGTCTGAATGAAAAGGGACTGTATGGTAGGATACCCAGGAAGACCCCACTTTTTATCCCAAGACATAAAAAAGCCAGGCTGGAGATAGCCAAAACTTACCTGAGAAAGCCTACAACGTTTTGGAAGAATGGTCTCTGGTCAGATGAAACAAAAGTAGAGCTTTTTGGGCAAAGGCATCAACATAGAGTTTACAGGAGAAAAAAAGAGGCATTCAAAGAAAAGAACACGGTCTCTTAAGTCAAACATGGCGGAGGTTCCCTGATGTTTTGGGGTTGCTTTGCTGCCTCTGGCACTGGACTGCTTGACCGTGTGCATGGCATTATGAATTCTGAAGACTACCAACAAATTTTGCAGCATAATGTAGGGCCCAGTGTGAGAAATCTGGGTCTCCCTCAGAGGTCATGGGTCTTCCAGCAGGACAATGACCCGAAACACACTTCAAAAAGCACTAGAAAATGGTTTGAGAGAAAGCACTGGAGACTTCTAAGGTGGCCAGCAATGAGTCCAGACCAGAATCCCATAGAACACCTGTGGAGAGATCTAAAAATGGCAGTTTGGAGAAGGCACCCTTCAAATATCAGGGACGTGGAGCAGTTTGCCAAAGAAGAATGGTCTAAAATTCCAGCAGAGCATTGTAAGAAACTCATTGATGGTTACTGGAAGCAGTTGATCGCAGTTATTTTGGCTAAAGGTTGTGCAACCAAGTATTAGGCTGAGGGTGCCAATACTTTTGTCTGGCCCATTTTTGATGTTTTGTGTGAAATGATCAATGTTTTGCTTTTTGCTTCATTCTCTTTTGTGTTTTTTAATTTAAGACAAATTAAATGAAGATAATAATACCAAAGAATTTGTGATTGCAATCATTTTCAGGTGTCAATACTTTTGGCCACAACTGTATGTATATTTCCATCCTATCTTCTGTAAACTTTAAATAATAATAATAATATTTATTCATTTATATAGCACTATTACGGTAATTCCATAGCACTTTACATACATCAGTAATGCTGTCCCCATTGAGGCTCACAATCTAAATATCCTATCAGTATGACTTTACAATGTGGGAGGAAACCAGAATGCCTAGAAAAAACCCATGCAAACACAGGGAGAACATATAAACTCCTTGCAGATATTGTCCTTGGTGAGATTTCAACCCAGGACCTCAGCGCTGCAAGGCTACCATGCTAACCACTGAGCCAAACAAAGGGAATCATTCCATCTGTCAACTCACAGTGAATAATCCACTTCTCTGCTATCCACTCCCCATGCATGAATGTGCATGTCACATCACATCACAGGAGATCAATGGGGGGAAGGGTGGCTGTATTCTCCTCTCTGCTCTCTGTGTGCAGCATCAAAAGAGGTGAACTACAACACAGAAACTGTCACAGCACAGCAGGGTATCTGCTTTACAGAAACAAATGGAGTCTAGATCAGGCAGACCAGCAGTAGTTCTTCATCAACTGAACAGACCTGTAAGTGAAACCTGACACTGAACTGTTAGCAAAGGGAGGAGAGAGCTGCTGAGAAGGAGTGCATAATTACATGACAGTTTATACAGTACATGACTAATCGTCTCTGCTTATAATGGGACAGGACTAATGCAGCAGCTCTCTGCAGGGTCTGACAATGGTGATAACATGGAAACTACAAACAGTACAATAATGATTTTACATGTTTTATTAAAATAAACATCTGATTAAAAACAGCCAATGTGCAACACATGTGCCATATAGGGAATTAAGGCAGATGTCAGTCACATGAGCTGTCTATTATGTGTATGTGTTAGGTAACATATACTGCCCGGCCGGGGGAGGGTTTACTGTTGTCTGGAGATTTATCAGGCTGCCTATAGCAAACAATCACAGCTTAGCTTCTATTTTCCTACAGGTCATTAATATGACATATTCAAATTCTATTTTGATATAGCTAACATCAGTTATTTATTAACCCGGGCGTAGCCGGGTAGTACAGGCAGTTATTTATATTTGCCAAAAGCCACAATAGTGAGAGAAAATGCTTTAAACCATTTTTATTACTTTCTGCAAAGTCAAAAGTTTACTTACACTAAGATTACTATGCCTTTAAATAATTTGGGAAAGCCTATATGATGATGTCATGTGTTTGGAAGTATTTGTATTTGGAAATTCTGAGTTAATTATTTACACACCTGAGAATGTATTTTCATCACAGCTGAAACACACTGCTTCTTTGTGTAGCATCATGGGGGAGTCTACAGAAATCAGCCAAGATATCAGGAAGAAAATTGTGGCCTTGAACAAGTCTGATTCATCCTTGGGTGCAATTTCCAGATACCTTAAGGTGCTGTCACACATAACGATTGCTCCAACGATCCCAACAGCGATAACGACCTGCCGGGATCGCTGGAGCGTCGTTACCTGATCGCTGGGGAGCTGTCAAACTGGCAGATCTCCCCAGCGATCAGGCCAAGGGAGCCACCTCCGACATCGCTCCCTGCTTAGCGCTGCCTTAGGCAGTGCTAAGCAGGGAGAATGCTGGTAACTATGATAAACAGCGCGGTATCCAGGCAGCGCGCGCTGCCTGGATACCCGCTGTTTATCATAGTTACCAGCGTTCTCCCTGCTTAGAGCTGCCTGTAAGCAGGGAGGACGCTGGTAACCATGGTAAACACCGGATATCTAGACAGCACGCGCTGCCTGGATACCCGGTGTTTACCATAGTAACCAGCCCTGTGAGGTCACAGATCGCTGGTTTCTTGCAGTCACACGCAGCGATGCGTGCTGACCAGCGGGAAACCAACGATCTAAAAATGACCCACAGCACTTTGCAGCGATCAGCGACCTCACAGCAGGGGCCTGATCGCTGCAAAGTGTCACACATAACGATATCGCTGGAGAGATCGTTGTAACGTCACAGTTACAACGATCTCTCTAACGATATCGTTATGTGTGACTGGGGCTTTAGGGTGTCTCATTCCACTACACAAACAATTATATGCAAGTACAAACAAGATAGGAATCATACCTTTCAGGAAGGAGACGGGTTCTGTGTCCCAGAGATGAATGTGCTTTGGTCTGACATGTGCATATCAATTCAAGAACAAAAGCAAAAGACCTGGTGAATATAATGCAACAGCTGGTAAGATTGTGTTATTATCCACAGTGAATCGAGTACTGTATCAACACGGGCTGAAAGGCCACTCTGCCAGGAAGAAGCCATTACTCTAAAAGAAACATAAAAATGTCAGATTAATGCACACAGGAACAAAGACCTACATTTTTGGAGATATGTCCTGTGGTCTGACAAAACTAAAATGGAACTGTTTAGCCATAATGATCATCGTTATGCTTGGAGAGAAAAGGGAGAAGTTTGAAAGAAGATTATATGGCAATATTAAATCAACATCTCACAACATCAGCCAGGAAGTTAAGGCTTGGGCGAAAATGTGTCTTTCAAATGGACAATGCATACTGCCAAACTGGTTACAAAGAGGCTTAGATCCACTTAGATAGTATTGGTGTAAGTTTCTGCCAGTATGTGGTAACTACCCCAACTGTACAGGAATTCTGCAATATACACTGTCTACATGATATTGTGAGCCGAGCCTGCAAAGCACAGGCAAGTGATGTTTGGGCTGTACTTTCACTATCGCAATGTATCTACATACATTGCGAGAGCAAAAGAAACAAAGGTTAAAAATAAGAAAAAACTGCTCACCTCTCTGCTGAGTGTCCCGGAATGCGAGGCATACACATCCAATCGCTGCAAGGACCTGAATCAGCTAACCGGCGGCAACCAATCAGCTGATGTGTCACATGACAGCAGGTTTTAAATTGCCCGCCGATCGGTTTTGGAGGGTGAATTAAACCACTCAGCTGATGCTGTCATGTGACACATCAGCTAATCGGTTGCTGCCGGTCAGTTGATTCAGGTCCTTGCAGCGATCGGACGTGGACGCCTTGCAACCCGGGACACTCTGTGGAGAGGCGAGTATTTTTTTTAATACATTGCTTTCTATAATTTCACTTTAGCAGTGTATGTAGATACACTGGTAAAGTGAAATTACACATATGTCACACGGGAACAGAGCAGTGAATGTGTACTGAGCTTGCTCAGTACACTAAAACCGGATCTGGGAAACGATCATGTTTGTTCCTGGATCCGGCACCCATAGACTCCCATGTTATGTGCACCAGATCTCCCCAGATTCCTTTCTGTCTGGTTTGGTTTGTTTTCTTCACCAGAGCCCAAAAATGGTGCAGTCTCTGATTTTGGGGCCAAGGATAAACAGGACAGAAATAAATCCGGGACTGAATTGGCAGAATCGGATGGCCGTTTATAACTAATCCGGCACCCTAGGGATACATGAGTGGCAAAAATGGACCCTGTTCCGACCTTTTCAAAACGGACAGAACAGGATGCCAAAAAACGTGGTGTGAAGCCAGCCTTACTAATTGTTTTTCAGTGTATATACTAAATGTAGAATCTCCCATATCAATACAGATTTTTATTTCAGGCTGAAGGAGAAGTGGCTGCATTAAAACCGTCGTATCCAGCTTGTGGAGGAGGAGTTGGACCGTGCTCAGGAACGTCTAGCTACAGCGTTACAGAAACTAGAAGAAGCAGAAAAGGCAGCTGATGAGAGTGAAAGGTATTTCGGAGTGTAAATGTATCATGTGACATAAAGTAGTGTAGGTATAGGGCTTCAAGCAAACATTGCATCCTTCCTACCATACTATTTATATTCATATCATATTATTTATTAAGATATTGAGATAATTACCTTATATACTCGAGTATAAGTCGACCCGCGTATAAGCCGAGGCCCCTAATTTTACCTCCAAAAACTGGGAAAACTTATTGACTCGAGTATAAACCTAGTGTGGGAAATGCTGCAGCCCCCAGCCTGGTACATAGCCCCTCATCACTGTATTTAGCCCATCATCACTGTATATAGCCCTCATCACTGTATATAGCCCCTTATCACTAGTACAGTGGCGTAACATTCACGGTTGAAGGGGTCGCGGCTGCGCCAGGGCTCGGACCTATAAAGGGCCCACATTGTCAGCTGCCCCCTGCGCCCACCAATCCCAGCGCCGGGCGCCACTTCGCATGGATGTGCATCCCCAAGGACGCATATCCATGTCACTGAGTGGCAGCAAACGCCGCCATGGGGTCCATGTGTCAGGGAGAGGAGAAGAGGGAGGGGAGAGCCTCCTGCTTCCTGCTGTCCCCGCCCCTCACTTCATTATGTGTTCCACTGTGTGGAACGCATACAGCAGTCTGGTGCCGCCTCCTGAGTCTTCTCTTCAGCAAGCAGACCAGAGCAACGGGAAAACAGGGAGAGGTGAGAACAGATTTTTATTTTCAGTAAGTGAGTGCTCGGTAGCCAGAGGATTAGGGGGGGAGGAGAGGTTGCATTATACTATAGGGAGAGTTATGAAGCTGCATCATATAGAGAGACTGCATTTATAAAGCTGCATATTTATGGCTGCACCATATAGAGAGAATATGAGGCTGCATATATGAGGCTGCACCACATAGAGAGGCTATGAGGCTGCATATATGAGGCTGCACCATACAGAGAGGCTATGAGGCTGCACCATATAGAGAGGCTATGAGGCTGCAAATATGAGGCTGCACCATATAGAGAGGCTATATATATGAGGCTGCCCCATATAGAGAGGCTATGAGGTTGCACCATAGAGAGGCTATGAGGCTGCATATATGAAGGTGCACCATATAGAAAGGCTGTGAGGTTGCACCATATAGAGAGGCAATGAGGCTGCATATATGAGGCTGCACCATATAGAGAGTCTATGAGGTTGCACCATATAGAGAGGCTATGAGGCTGCATATATGAGGCTGCACCATATAGAGAGACTATGAGGCTGCACCATACAGAGAGGCTACGAGGCTGCATATATAAGACTGCACTATATGGAGAGCTATGTGGCTGCATATATAAGGTTGCACCATATAGAGAGGCTATGAGGCTGCATATATGAGGCTGCACCATATAGAGAGGCTATGAGGCTGCATATATGAGGATGCACAATATAGAAAGGCTACGAGGCTGCATATATAGGACTTCACTATATGGAGAGCTATGAAGCTGCATATATAAGGTTGCACCATATAGAGAGGCTATGAGGCTTCATATTAACACACTATATAGAGAGATATAAAGCTGCACTATATGGAGAGCTATGAGGTTGCATATATAAAGGCTGCACTATATAGAGAGATATAAGGCTGTACTATATGGAGAGCTATGAGGCTGCATATATAAGGCTTCACTATAGAGGCTGTACTACATGGAGAACTGAGCCTTTATTATACTGTATAGAGGGCTGTGAGGCTGCATTATACTATATGGAGGGCTGTGAGGCTATATTATACTATATAGAGGAGCTATGAGGCTGCATTATACTATATGGAGGGCTGTGAGTTTGTATTATAGTATATGTAAGACTGAGGCTACCATATGTAGGATAATGGGGGTGGAATATAATAATTGGATTACTATTGGGGCTAACTTATGAATGGGGGACTATAGGATACATTATAATACATGGACTATGGGGTATGGAGGTATGGAGGAATAGAGGAATATGGGGATGCGTTATAATAATTGTAGGACTATCGTGGCGGGAGGAGGAATACTATATAAACCATGATGGGGGACATATATTCCATGATAAGGACCATATTCTAGGAGGAGGACCATATATAGCTGGATGGGAGACACATATAAGAGGATAAGCTCCATATTCCAGTAGGATCACCATATATAGCAGGATGAGGGACATATAAAGAACTTAGAATGTTACACGGGGCGCATACATCCAACCAACGTGTGCGTGCACGGAGGGGGGGCCTCCCATGCTAGTACATGCCCCCATCACTGTATATGCCCGCCCCATGCTGGTACATGCCCCCCATTACAATATATGCTTCCCTTATGCTGGTACATGCCCCCATCCCAATATATGGCCCAATACAGTGGTGCTTTCCCCCAATACAGTATATGCGTCCCATGTTGGTACATACCCCCATCACAGTATATGGCCTATGCTGGTACATGTCCCCCATTACAGTACATGCCCCCCATGCTTGTACATGACCTCATCACAATATATGGCCCCCATATGCTGGTATATGCCCCCCCATGCTGGTACATGCTCCCCGATCACAGTGTATGCCCCCCCATGCTGGTACATTCTCCCTATCACAGTATCTGGCCCCCATGCTGGCGCACACAGTAAAATAATAAATCATTGAACTTACCTGTCCCGAGCACAGTGTATGCCCCCCCATGCTGGTATATGCCCCCTATCATAGTATCTGGCCCCCATGCTGGCGCACACAGTAAAATAATAAACCATTGAACTTACCTGTCCTGCAGCACCATCTCTCCTCCGGTCTTCCTGCTTCTGCCAGCATCCTGAGCATCGTCCCGCGCTGTAAGCAGCATGTAGTGATGACGTCCCTTCTGCGCAAGTCACATGATGTCACAGAAGGAGGAAGACCGGAGGAGAGATGGTGCTGCAGGACAGCAGTGGAGGGTAAGTTTAATGGTTTATTATTTTACTGTGTGCGTCAGCACAGGGGCCAGTTAATGTGATGATGGGGGTGAGTATACATAGTGTAATGTAATATGCGCCACTCCCCCCGCCGCTGATGGACAGGAGGATGCAGTGCATATTACATTACACTAATGAGCGAGCCCACATGACCTCCTGCTTTTTCTGCAGCTCCTCCCACCTCCTCCAGCCCCCGGTCACCGTTCCCCCACAGCAAATAGACTAACTCGAGTATAAGCCGAGGGGTACACTTTTCAGCACAAAGAGTGTGCAGAAATACTCAGCTTATACTTGAGTATATACGGTAAGCGAGAGGTAAAGAACAAAAAGAAAGAGGTAATGAAATAAAAATAAGAGACTCCCACATTCACCAATTTATTACAAAATAAAGTTCTCTGCCCCAATGTAATCCAGTGGTTTCCACAACGTTCCTCGATTACCAGGATCAAAGTCTGTTGAGACTCAAAACGAGACTTCACAGGCTTTAAGCAGCAACCAGTCCCGGTGTATGCTGCACTCTGGTGTTGAGGACGGTGATGACCGGTAATGTTATAACGTCACCGCTCATCACTGTGATAAGGGTTGATGTTAGGAACGTGCATGTATGCATATGTGTATATATATTTATATACAACCCCTGTCAAAAATTATGGAATCACCTGGCTCGGATGATGTTCATTCAGTTGCTTAATGTTGTAGAAAAAAAGCAGATCACAGACATGGCACAAAACTAAAGTCATTTCAAATGGCAACTCTCTGCCTTGAAAGGACATCGTACACTGGAACAGGATGGTAGGCATTGGCAGGGTCATAAGATACTAGCAAGGATCATTGGGCACAGGATATCAGGCACTGGCAGGAAGAAAGGCACTGGCACGGGTCATCAGGCACAGGACATCAGGTACTGGCAGGATGGCAGACACTAGCATGGTAGTCACGTTATGCACTGACACAGGACATCAGGCACCAACAGGTACTGGCATAGGTCATTTTGCACAGGACATCAGGTACTGGCAGGTATTGGCATAGGTCATCTAGCACAGCACATCAGGTACTGACAGGTACTGGCATAAGTCATCTGGCATAGGACATCAGATACTGGAACAGGACATTGGGTACACCAGACCCTAGATATACCGGTCTCTTGGAGGCATAACAGACTAGGCTTGACAGATGCAGGAACATGGGCAAAGCTGGTGTGGGAACACAGACAAGGCTTTTGCAGGTACATGGGCAGGACAGGAGCAGAAACACAGGCAAGGCTGGAAACACCAGATTCACGATATGCCAGACCCTGGATATGCGAGTCTCATTCATTCAGGACACCAAACTTCAGACAGGCAGGACACCAAACTTCAGGTAGGACAACAGACTCCAGGTAGGACAAGGGACACAAGAACAGACTATGAACACATGCAGGACTTGTTCAGGAACATAGACAGGACAGACACAGGAATTCAGGCTGGATGGGTTCAGGAAGACAGCAGGCAGAGAACTGGTTACAGGCAGGACTAGTACTGGATACAGGCAGACCAGAGCAACAGGCTGGACCAACAGATAGGATTAGGTTAGGTATATAAGGTAACTTCGGCACACGAGAAAAATTGAGTGGTTGAAACCGTTATGATGCAAGCAAATGTCTTTTTATCTACTATATAATTGCCGTAGGCACGTTTGTGTCGGACCCCGGCACGCCGTGGCTTTGTCACTATGTGACGTCACCACGCCGTGCGAGGCATTGCCCGCGTAGCGGGCATTGCGACCCCTCGCCGCTGTCATCCCGCTCCGGAGCATTACCGCTCAGGTAGCGCGAGCAATGGCCGCGAGGCCATTGCGAGTCGCTGCCTGAGCCGCAAATCGCTCCTCCATGTCCGCACAGCCCTCCCCATCTTCGCACAGCCCCCCCATTTCCGCACAGCCGCCCCCCCATGTCCGCACAGCCGCCCCCCCATGTCCGCACAGGCCGCCCCCCCATGTCCGCACAGCCACCCCCATGTCCGCTCACCCACCCCCATGTCCGCACACCCACCCCCATGTCCGCACACCCACCCCCATGTCCGCACACCCACCCCCATGTCCGCACAGCCCCCCCATCTACACACAGCCCCCCCATGTCCGCACACACACCCTCATGTCCCCACAAGCCCCCCCCATGTCCGCACACACACCCTCATGTCCCCACAGCCACCCCCATCTCCGCACAGCCCCCCCCATATCCGCACACTCACCCCCATCTCTGCACAGACCCCCCCATGTCCGCACAGCCACCCCGCAACAAAACCACCCCGCCGCACCAAAGCCCCTACCCCCTAAGTGCGCCGCACCCCTACACCCTAAGCCCCGACACGCCGCACCTATGCCCCTACACCCTAAGCCCCGCCGCACCTAAGCCGCTACCCTCTAAGCGTCGCCGCACCTAAGACCCTACCCTATAAGCCCCGCCGCACCTAACCCCCTACCCCCTAAGAACCGCCGCACCTAAGCCCCTACCCTCTAAGAACTGCCGCACCTAAGCTCCTACCCTCTAAGCCCCGCCGCATCCTAAGCCCCCACCAATACCCCCTAAGCCCCGCCGCACCTAAGCCCCTACCCTATAAGAGCCGCCGCACCTAACCCCCTACCCCCTAAGCCCCGCCGCATCCTAAGCCCCCATCAATACCCCCTAAGCCCCGCCGCCTACCCCCTAAGTCCGCCGCTCCTAACCCCCTACCCCCTAAGTCAGCCGCCCCTAACCACCGCCGCATCCTAAGCCCCCACCGATACCCCCTAAGCCCCGCCGCCTACCCCCTAACTCCGCCGCCCCTACCCCCTAAGCTCCGCCGCATTCTAAGCACCCACCGATACACCCTAAAGCCCCGCCGCCCATCCCCTACTCCCTAAGCCCCGCCGCTTCCTAAGCTCCCGCCGCTGTCCCCCGCCGCTCGCGCTAACACCTAACGCCCTACACCCGAAGCCCCCGCCGTCCCCTAACCTAACGTCCCCGTCGATCACTTACATGCCTTCAAGTCATCTGATCGTCCGTCCGATCCACAATCCCTTCGTCCGGCCAGCCGTCCTCTTCCTCCGGCCCCGGGGTCTTCTCTCTTCTTTCCGCCATCTCCGCCTCTTCGTCCGGCCCCGGGGATCTTCTGTCTTCTTTTCGCAAACTTCCACCTCCGACGTCCTCTTCCTTCTCATTAAGATAGAATGGACGAAAAATCCGCCATTCTACCTCAATGAGATCTGAGGCCCTCTTCTGATTGGTCGCTGTATACTGCCCTCAGCCAATCAGAAGAGCCCCTCATTTTTTTATTATTTTTAAATTATTTTTTAATTATTTTTTTTATTATTAAATTTATTTATTTTTTTAAGTCAGACTGAGACACAGTTCTCATTCAGGTCCGCATTTTTTTATTATTATTATTTTTATTTAATTATTTATTATTTTTTATTTATTTTTTTATTATTTTTAAATTATTTTTAAATTATTTTTTTTATTATTTAATTTATTTATTTTTTTAAGTCAGACTGAGACACAGTTCTCATTCAGGTCCGCCTTTTTTTATTTTTTTTATTATTATTTTTATTTAATTATTTATTATTTTTTATTTTTTTTTTATTATTTTTTAATTATTTTTAAATTATTTTTTTTATTATTTAATTAATTTATTTTTTTAAGTGAGAGTGAGACACAGTTCTCATTCAGGTCCGCCTTTTTTTTTCCCCATTGACATACATTACCGGTGTGTCGGCGATTTTATGGCCGCCGACCTGGTTCTATTTGTCGGCCCTAAAATCGCGGACACACCGCTAATACATGTCTATGGGCAGTGAGCTCGAATTCTGATTGGTCGGCGACCAATCCGAAATCGGGCTGACTGCCCATAGAGATGCATTAGCGGTGTGTCCGCGATTTTAGGGCCGACAAATAGAACCAGGTGGGCGGCCAAAAAATCGCCGACACACCGGTAATGTATGTCAATGGGGAAAAAAAAAGGCGGACCTGAATGAGAACTGTGTCTCACTCTCACTTAAAAAAATAAATTAATTAAATAATAAAAAAAATAATTTAAAAATAATTAAAAAATAATAAAAAAATAAATAAAAAATAATAAATAATTAAATAAAAATAATAATAAAAAAATAAAAAAAAGGCGGACCTGAATGAGAACTGTGTCTCAGTCTGACTTAAAAAAAAAATAAATAAATAATAAAAAACATAATTAAAAATAATAAAAAAATATAAAAAAATAAATAAAAAATAATAAATAATTAAATAAAATAATGTATTTCAATGGGAACAAATAAATTTAATAATAAAAAAAATAATAAAAAATAATTAAAAAATAATAAAAAATATAATAAAAAATAATAAATAATTAAATAAAATAATAATAAAAAAATTAAATATATGCTAATTATATCAGCCCTTTCAGCGGACCTGAAAGAAAACTGGTCTCAGCCTAAATAATAAATTTAATAATAAAAAAAATAATTAAAAAATAATTAAAAAATAATTAAAAAAAAAATAAAAAATAATAAATAATTAAATAAAAAATAATAATTAAAAAAACAAATGCTAATAATAATGATATTACTGCTAATAATAATGCTATTAATGCTAATAATTATGGCTATTAATGCTAATAATAATGATATTAATGTAATAATTATGCTATTCATGCTAATATTAATGCTAATAATGCTAATAATAATCATATTAATGCGATTAATAATGCTATTAAGCCTAATAATCATGCTATTTATGCTATTCAAAATGCTATTCATGCTAATAATATTGCTATTAATGCTAATAATAATGCTATTAATGCTATTAATAATGTTATTAATGCTATTAAGCCTAATAATCATGCTATTTATGCTATTCAAAATGCTATTCATGCTAATAATATTGCTATTAATGCTAATAATAATGCTATTAATGCTATTAATAATGTTATTAATGCTATTATTAATACTAATAATGCTATTATTAATGCTATTTATGCTAATAATAATTGCTATTAATGCTATTAATAATGCTATTAATGCTATTAATGCTATTATTTATGCTATTAATGCTATTAATGCTAATATTTATCTATTAATTGTATTATTAATGCTATTAATGCTAATAATAATGCTATTAATGCTATTAAATGCTATATAATAATGCTATTAATTGCTATTATAATGTTATTAATGCTAATTATAATGCTATAATGCTATTATTAATGCTATTAATGCTATAATAATGCTATTAATGCTATTAATAATGCTATTAATGCTATTTAATTAAATTGCTATTAATGCTAATATTTATACTATTAATGCTATTAATGCTATTAATTTAATGCTATTAATTGCTATATTTTATCCTATTAATGCTATTAATGCTATTAATAATGCTATTAATGCTATTAATTATGCTATTATTGCTATTTAATGCTAATATTTATCCTATTCATGGTATTATTAATGCTATTAATGCTAATAATAAGCTATTAATGCTATTAATGCTAATAATTAATGCTATTAATGCTATTATAATGTTATTAATGCTATTATTAATGCTAATAATGCTATTACTAATGCTAATAATGCTATTATTAATGCTATTAATGCTATAATAATGTTATTAATGCTATTAATAATGCTATTAATGCTATTAACTATATGCTATTAATGCTAATATTTATTCCTATTAATGCTATTAATGCTAATATAATGCTATTATAAGCTATTAATAATGCTATTAATGCTATTAATTATGCTATTAATGCTATTAATGCTATATATTTATCCTATTCATGGTATTATTAATGCTATTAATGGTAATAATAATGCTATTAATGCTATTAATAATGTTATTAATGCTATTATTAATGCTAATAATGCTATTATTAATGCTATTAATGCTAATAATAATGTGATTAATGCTATTAATAATGCTATTAATGCTATTAATGATGCTATTAATGCTAATATTTATCCTATTAATACTATTAATGCTAATAATAATGCTATTAATGCTATTAATAATGCTATTAATTATGCTATTAATGCTATTAATGCTAATATTTATCCTATTAATGGCATTATTAATGCTATTAATGCTAATAATAATGCTATTAATGCTATTAATAATGTTATTAATGCTATTATTAATGCTAATAATGCTATTATTAATGCTATTAATGCTAATAAAAATGCTATTAATGCTATTAATAATGTTATTAATGCTATTAATTATGCTATTAATGCTATTAATGCTAATATTTATCCTATTAATGCTATTAATAATGCTATTAATGCTAATAATAATGCTATTAATGCTATTAATAATGTTATTAATGCTATTATTAATGCTAATAATGCTATTATTAATGCTATTAATGCTAATAATAATGCTATTAATGCTATTAATAATGTTATTATTGCTATTATTAATGCTAATAATGCTATTATTAATGCTAATAATAATGCTATTAATGCTATTAATAATGTTATTAATGCTATTATTAATGCTAATAATGCTATTAATAATGCTATTAATGCTAATAATAATGCTATTAATGCTATTAATACTGTTATTAATGCTCATAATACTGCTAATAATGGTATTAATACTGCTATTACTGCTAATAATAATGCTATGGCTTATATTATTGTTATTGATGATGCGATTATTATTTAAAAATCTTTAAAAAAACAATAAACATATTTTAGATACCCGATGCATTTGCATCAGGCTAACAGCTATAACTACTATAATCAAATTAATGCACGTTCTAGAATCCCGATGCATTTGCATCGGGCTCACAGCTAGTTTAAAATAAAAAGACATTTGCTTGCATCATAACGGTTTCAACCACTCAATTTTTCTCGTGTGCCGAAGTTACCTTATATATATTGCATTTTTTTCTTCTGAGCACCGAATGAGTCAGTGAGCCAGGATATACTGGACAATTAGGATTAGGTTAGGAACTTAATGAGTTGCTCGGGCCATGCCCCACACAAAGGAAGGAGCTTTAAATACCTGGTGCCTCCCAGTAATAGGCTTGGGACACCTATTGAAGGTGTGAATTTCACCCGTTTAAGAGGTGGTGAGAATGTGCACACACCCTAGACTGGAGACCAGGCAACTTTAAGCGGCAAGCCCAGGGCCTGGGGCCTACAGACTTTGGCAGGAGCTGGGGACTGAAATGTATGTGGGCAGTGTGACAACACGCCTGTGGTTCGCCTTTGCTGGGATCAAAGGGGCACGTTGATCTTGTGTCATTTAGTCCAAACACAGCAATTTGGATGCAACTGGCTCTGGGCCAGGTTTATTGTGGTGAAAGCCAACAAAAGAAAACAAAACAGCAAAATAAAATCCTCGCCTGTCCGGCTCTAACTAAACAGAATTCACCCTCACTACAGGCTGAAGGGCTTCTCCCTTCCAGCCTAAACATACAACCAAACAGCAATGGCTTCACTCACGTGCTTCTCCTCACACAGACAGGCTGTCTGTGCTCCCAGGCTGAGAGAGAGCCCCGCCCGTCTCCCAGACTCCTTTTACAGACCCAAACCGCCTCCCATTACTTCATTAGCAGCCAGGTGATACAACCCATGTCAGGTTGCATAGGACAGATACCTGGGTGAGATATACCTGCCTTCCTCCACTAACCCCACATGAGTCTCACATATCCCCCCCCTCTGCTCAGACCACTCCGGCTGAGCAGCGGTACCCACAAAACAGTGCACCCTAGACAGGGCATCAGCATTCCCCATCCGCGCCCCCGGGCGATGTTCCACCGTAAAATTGTAGGCCTGCAAGGCCAGGAACCACCGAGTCACCCGGCTGTTCCGCTCCCTATTCAAGTGCATCCACTTGAGAGGGGCATGGTCCGTAATCAGCCGGAACTTCCGTCCCCCCAAGTAATATTTGAGGGACTCGAGAGCCCACCTAATGGCCAGGCATTCTTTCTCCACGATGGCATACCGTTGCTCATGTTTGTTTAGTTTACGACTGAGATAAAGGACCGGATGTTCCTCCCCGTCCCTTAGTTGCGACAATACCGCCCCGATACCAGTGTCGGAAGCATCCGTTTGGACCACGAACTCGCTTTGGAAGTCAGGAGTCACAAGCACTGGTTGAGAACAGAGGGCCCGTTTCAGGTTGCGGAAGGCCTCCTCCGCTGCCGGGGTCCATTGGACCATGACAGAGTCTTTCCCTTTTGTAAGATCCGTCAGGGGAACAGCGATGGCTGCAAAATTGGGAATGAACCGTCGATAATAGCCAGCAATCCCCAAAAAAGCTCTCACCTGCTTCTTATTGATTGGTTGCGGCCAGTTCTGGATGGCCTGTATTTTGTCAGTCTGGGGCTTAACGATCCCTCTCCCAATCACGTAACCCAAATACCGGGCTTCTTCCAGCCCGATATGACACTTTTTTGGGTTGGCCGTTAGCCCTGCCTCCCGCAGGTCCTCGATCACGGCCTGTACTTTCCGGAGGTGGGTTTCCCACTCCGGGCTGTATATGACAATGTCGTCCAAATAGGCCGAAGCATACTGCCTATGTGGCCGCAGGACTCGGTCCATTAGTCTCTGAAATGTCGCAGGTGCCCCATGAAGCCCAAACGGCATATGCACATATTGGTATAAACCGTCCGGCGTAGAAAACGCAGTTTTCTCTTTGGCTGCCTCCGTCAGGGGTATCTGCCAATACCCCTTCGTCAAGTCTAAGGTTGTGATATACCGGGCCTTTCCCAGCCGGTCTATCAATTCGTCAACCCGTGGCATAGGGTAGGCATCGAACTTAGAGACTGCATTCAGCTTCCTAAAATCGTTGCAGAATCGAATGGTGCCGTCGGGTTTAGGGATTAACACAATCGGGCTCGACCAGGCACTATGCGATTCCTCAATCACCCCTAACTCCAACATCGACTTCACTTCTCGGGAGACGGCGTCACGCCGAGCTTCTGGGATTCTGTAGGGTTTCACCTGTACGGTGACGCCGGGCTCTGTTACAATATCGTGTTTGATGAGCGTGGTCTGCCCAGGTTTCTCGGAAAAAAACTTTTGGTTGTTTACGAGAAACCGCTTGACATCTGTCTTCTGCCGCTCTGACAGAGTCTCCGCAATCCGGACTTCCGGTATGGTCCGCGTGCGGATCGGAAGGGCCAGACCCGCTGATAGAGCCGGACGGTCCTTCCAGGGTTTTATCAGATTCACATGATAAATCTGCTCCGGTTTCCTTTTACCCGCCTGATGCACTTTATAGTTTACCTCACCTACCCGTTCCATGATTTCAAAGGGGCCTTGCCACCTTGCCAGGAACTTGCTTTCCACGGTGGGGACCAGGATTAACACCCTATCCCCCGGGGCAAAAGTGCGAACCTTGGCTCCCCTGTCATAGGTCCGTTTCTGGGCCTCTTGAGCCTGCATCATGTGCTCTTTCACAATGGGCATAACGGCCGCAATACGGTCCTGCATTTGGGTTACATGGTCTATCACACTTTTGAAGGGGGTAACCTGTCCCTCCCAGGTTTCTTTCGCGACGTCCAACAGACCCCGGGGACGTCGGGCATACAGAAGCTCGAAAGGAGAGAACCCGGTGGAAGACTGGGGTACCTCCCGGATGGCAAAAAGCAAATACGGGAGTAAGTAGTCCCAGTTCGTCCCGTCTTTCTCTATCGCCCTTCGGAGCATCTGCTTCAAGGTTTTGTTGAACCTCTCAACGAGCCCGTCTGTTTGGGGGTGATACACAGAGGTGCGTAACTGTGTTATCCGTAACAGCCGGCAGAGCTCTTTCATTACCCTCGACATAAAAGGGGTCCCCTGGTCTGTGAGTATTTGTTTCGGGATACCAACCCGGCTAAACACATGGACCAGCTCCTTGGCAATGGTCTTGGTGGCCGTGTTACGCAAAGGGATGGCCTCGGGGTAACGAGTGGCATAGTCCAAGATGACAAGGATGTGCTGGTGTCCACGTGCAGACCTGGGGAGGGGCCCAACCAAATCCATCCCGATCCTCTCAAACGGGATCTCAATGATAGGTAGGGGTACCAAGGGGCTACATAGATGAGGCCTGGGCGCCGAGATCTGGCATTCAGGACATGACTCGCAATACCTGCGAATATCGTGATGCATGCCGGGCCAAACAAAACAATGTAATATCTTTTCAGTTGTTTTTTGGACCCCCAGGTGACCCCCCATCACGTGGGTGTGTGCCAGGTCCAGCACTTTCCGCCTGTAGGATTGCGGCACGACCAATCGTTGTACCATGTCGTCCCCCTTTTTCTCTATCTGATAGAGAAAGTCATTCTCCAGGGCCATGTGAGGGTAAGCCAGCCTAGTATCAGCCTCCACCTGTACCCCGTTTATCGTCTTTACATTTTTCCTAGCCTGCAACAGGGTTGGATCCCTTAGTTGCTCGCTTTGGAAGTCATCTTTCAGGACTTCCAAATCCAGCAAACCGGAAGTTGGTCGACTGTCCACCCCCGCTCCGGCCCTGGGTTCCTCGGAATCGCCAGCCATGACTGAAAACGGGAACTGCAGGACATCTTCCTGGGATTCCCCCCAGCCTCCTCCTGGGGATCATCCTCCAGTGGCTCCGGCCCCCCTGGAGGCATCGGGACCGGGTCACCGGGGCCTCCAGCCCGGGATACCAACTGGTTTTCCCACAACTGCCAGAAGTGGGGAAAATCTCTTCCTAGAATAACCTCATGCAGTAAGGCTGGGACTAGTCCCACCTTATGGTGCACAGTCCCGTAAAGCGTAGTAATGCAGGAGACAGTCGTGAGGTACGAGCATGTGTCTCCATGCACGCACGTCACCGAACATCTGTCTGACGGACCAGTCGGGACTGACACCAGACTGGCCTTGACTAGAGTTACCACACTCCCTGAGTCCAACAGCGCCACAACATTCTTGCCATCAACAGTCAGGTCACACAGGTGTTTCTCGATATCGCCTGAACCAGCAGCAGCACACACCACCCTAGCAACCATAGTCACACGTTTTTCAAAGTCCGTGACCTCGCACTGCATGGGTTCAGTGGTTAACGGACAGTTCGCAGCAATGTGACCCGCTTCCTGGCAGCGAAAACACCTTATGGGCCCCTTGCTTAGTCCATAGTTCGGCCCCTTCGGCCTCACGACACCAAAAGTTCCGTTCTCCTCCGCCACTGTCTTAGAATACCTTCCCCCTCCCCTAGTCCCGGATACAGTCTTACCCGACCCCCGGGGAGAGGGGGAAGAGGGAGGATGTGCCGCATCATCCAGGAGACCTTCTGCCACAGAATAACGTTCCACGAGATCCACTAGTTGATCGGCGGTCGTAGGATTTCCATGACTTACCCACTTCCTCAGGGCTGGCGGTAGAGCTCTTAGGTATTTGTCCAGGACAACCCTTTGGATTATCTCTGGCGCCGACAGCACCTCGGGTTGTAGCCATTTTTTTGTCAGGTGAACCAGGTCGAACATCTGGGACCGTGGAGGTTTATCGGGATGATAAGTCCATTGATGCACTCTCTGTGCTCGTACCGCCGTCGTCACTCCCAGCCGGGCCAGGATCTCTGCTTTTAGTTTGTCGAAATCCTGCGCGGCCTCGGGCTCCAGGTCGAAGTAAGCCTTTTGGGCCTCCCCTGCCAGAAACGGAGCAAGCAAGCCGGCCCACCATGCCTTCGGCCACTTCTCCCGCTCTGCTGTCCGCTCGAACGTAGTCAGGTAGGCTTCCACGTCATCGTCCGCAGTCAGTTTCTGCCAGTACCGACTCACATGAATCACCCTCTGCTCAGCTTCCGGATTCAGCTCAGGTGCGGTTGCCAGGCGCTGCGCCACCTCCTGCAGCAATCGGCGGTCTCTGGTTGTCGTTTCCACCAGTTCCCTCAGCTGTGCTGACATTAAGCGGTTAGCTTCTTGCTGCACCGCTGTGGATTGCACCAGCGCTTTCACCACGTCATCCATTTTGACACTGCAACGTGCTCCTCACATGGGGCACCAAATGTGACAACACGCCTGTGGTTCGCCTTTGCTGGGATCAAAGGGGCACGTTGATCTTGTGTCATTTAGTCCAAACACAGCAATTTGGATGCAACTGGCTCTGGGCCAGGTTTATTGTGGTGAAAGCCAACAAAAGAAAACAAAACAGCAAAATAAAATCCTCGCCTGTCCGGCTCTAACTAAACAGAATTCACCCTCACTACAGGCTGAAGGGCTTCTCCCTTCCAGCCTAAACATACAACCAAACAGCAATGGCTTCACTCACGTGCTTCTCCTCACACAGACAGGCTGTCTGTGCTCCCAGGCTGAGAGAGAGCCCCGCCCGTCTCCCAGACTCCTTTTACAGACCCAAACCGCCTCCCATTACTTCATTAGCAGCCAGGTGATACAACCCATGTCAGGTTGCATAGGACAGATACCTGGGTGAGATATACCTGCCTTCCTCCACTAACCCCACATGAGTCTCACAGCAGCCATGGAAGAAAACCAGGGATCCACACTACATGTAGGCATCAACACAGAAGAGAAGAGAACCATGCAACACATGGGTGGCCATAAAGGAGAGCAGGGGACTGAGACTCTCATGGATGGCCATGCTCGAGGAGATGAGACCTTAACACACATGGATAACTGTGCGGGAGAGCAGAGGACCACGCAACAAGTGCATGCCCACAAAGACAAATAGATGGCTAAAGAGGTAACATCATCGGTGTCCCTGCTGGGTGAGGGGACAGGAGAGTACCAGGACATCAGTGATAGGAAGCACCAGGAGTCCAGCATTATGCCTCTTCTTAGTGACCTCAGATGGGGCTGCTCAATAGGATGTGACTTCAGTCCATAAAACTATGGGATCTCAGATCTTCAGGACATCTGCCTCCTGATGGCCCCTAGTGGAATATATTAATGCCATAATTACTATGATGATTTTAGCTTTCCATAGATGGGAAACAATGCATATATACCCCTATCCATGTGATCATTAATAACTTGGGGCTGATGAGCAGATCGCACAGCTATGCAAGAACCTACATGTCATTCCCCTGGGTATCACTATGTCAAATATGTCTTCCATAGCTGTTGGATCTAAGCCTGTTGCAAAAACCCAAATATTCATTACTGGAACCCAGTAACCTCCTGTCTACTGCTCATTTTGAAAATAGGAAGCCTTATCTTCCCAGATGCTAACAGTGTTGGTTCTCAGACTCTGAATCCGGAGTTTGTGTCTGTTTTCCAGCAGATATACCAGATCAATTACCTGATCCATATGGACGATGTTTTTGCGACCCACACAAACTGTACGTTGAAAAGGACCACAGGAGATCAAAGGAAAATAGTGCTGTATTCAACGCATTTCAGAGCGTGTCCCCACTCCTTCATCAGGATGCACAAATGATCATCGGGGACAAGTGTGCATTCCTGATGAAGGCGCGGGGACACACTCTGAAACGCGTTGAATAAAGCACAATTTCCCTTTGATCCCTTGTGGTCCATTTGAACGTACAATTTGCGTGGATCGCAAAAACACCATCCATTTGGATATGTATTGACCTCTACCGTGTTGCCGTGGAGTGTGGATCCTGCAGCAGCTGTACCATACGCATATACTAGTTATGGGTCTCACAGTGAAATCAGGTGAGTAGTAATATTTGCCACTTTTCTAATTACGTTAAAAAGGATAAGACCCTACTGGCAATTTTGTCTCCTCTTCTTTAGCTAAATTCAATTACCTGTTCACACCAGGAGGGTTTAGCTGAACAGGGGGCAGATGGAGTGTTAGAACCTTTTAATTCCAAATTATGATGAACTCTTTATACATTGGTCCTTTATACATTGGTCCAATTTTACCATTACAATAAGAAAGTGACCAACAGTAAAAGAACAATTGGCTTATATCAGCAATGTACCCAACCTGCATATACTCCTGACATTACATACAGGATGAAGACATTCCATAAATTAGATTTTACAAAAGGTGTTCTGCAATTTAGTACATGTGATGTGCCTAGAGCTAGGGGGTACTCGGACACCGGGGCTGCTGAATAGGGAGTCACGAGTGGACGGGATCCCGGTGCCGTGCCCTGGTTATCATTTGAAGTAGATGTTGATGGTGGGGGAGAAGGGGTATTTACAGGGGATCATGACGCCACCTGTAGTTCCTGGTAAACTGGTACCAGAGCTGCAAGCCAGCCACTGAGGTGATGGTGGGTGCAGCTAAGTGTGGCACAGCTCCCTACAGGTGGAGTTATTACCTCAGGGCAGCGGTGATAGAAAGTGTGGATGAGGGGGAGATGTGAGGGGAATGAGGGGAGTTCTAGTGCTGGATGGTGTTGCAGTTCTTACCCCTCTGCTGAGATGCTGGTGGTGCTGAGCCCTCCGGGCACTGGCGGGAAGAATAGCGGAAACCAGTTCAAGTTTAACTCCACTTTACTGGGTACCGGTTGATGGCAAAACAAGACACGGTACAGTTTGGTTTACAGGGTGGATGTTGCCAGCTCAGGGTCCCCCTTATGGAGTCTCTAGATGTTCTCTGTCTTTGTCTTTCAGGGTCTCCTTTCTTCCTTACTTCTACCACCTTCGCAGAGCTCCCCCGCCAGTCCCCTGATCTCCCACGGTGGGGCACGGGCATCCTTTACCGGTTCTAACGGGGTGGCTCTACCCTCGCTACCGGTACTCGGGCCGTTGCTCCTGTGATCCTGGATCAAGCTTTTGGTCCTAAGGGGAGAGGTACCTTGTGGCGCTGTCAGCAACCCGGTTCTATGGACCTGCAGCTTGTCAGTCTGCGGTCAGGGCTAAACTCCGTGATCAGCCGGCTCCAACCAGTCCTGGTCTGTTGCTTACTGTCCTGGGCCCCCACTTAAAGATGGGGCTCCCTCCTCTCAGCTGGACTATCAGGTCTGACCTTCCTGCCTGCCTTCCCAGCACCGTCTGAGGTAAACTAAGCTTTCCTCTCACTACCCTATCCTAGGCTCCACCCCCACCCTCCTGGGACCTACTAAATTACCGGCCCCCTTATTCTAAGTGGTGTGGTCCTAAGTGGGTGTAAGTACAAACTCCATAAGGTTTAACCCCAAACTGACAACTTTACAGGGAAAAGAAAACACATTATATTAAAGTGCAATACTGCCCTATGGTGCCTAGCCGCAGGGGTGCCACACATGCAAACAAAATCCTTTTGACAACTTACCATTAACACAACTGTCAACTCGCTCATGACCATTGCAGTAAATGGGCTTAGCTTTCATGGCTATTTAGACTTTTAGTTAGGACCTTATGGAAATGACTTAATTATGATTACATTTTCTTTCATAACTATCAAACGTAAGATATGTTACTTTAGTGTAACAGAACTGAACTGAACATTTTATCTATTTAATTTGCCTAAAAAATAGACTAGTCTTTTATGTTTACAGAGGAATGAAGGTAATTGAAAACAGGGCCATGAAGGATGAGGAAAAAATGGAAATCCAAGAAATGCAGCTAAAGGAAGCTAAACACATTGCGGAAGAAGCAGATCGTAAATATGAGGAGGTAAGGAAATGGAATGATTACAAGCTGTCACTATAGCATCAACATTTTATTCCTCAACATTGAATGTATTGGTGCATCCTACTTTGCAGTGCGTCCCCACTTATGGGCATACCGGTACATCCTGTTGATGATGCAGGCACAAAAGCTGTTCACACATAATTGCCACCAGGAGCTCAGTTTAAGTGACAGATGAGCTCTGGTTGTCAAAACCAGAGTAGGTGTCTGAACTGGTCCTTGCTCTTTAACTCTCTAAATGCTGAGATCACAGCATTTAAAAGTTTGAGAGAGAAAGTGGGCTCCTTCTCTCATCCAGGGGCCGAAGGTTGCCATGACAGCAGGAGGTCAAATAATGACCTCCTTATCTGTCAGCTATGGTGGCCTATTACACCATGCCAAGAACATGGTCTTAAAGGCGTTCTGCTACAGTAACATTGACAGGTCTAATGCATTTTAATTCAAGTGTATTGCAATGCATTAGACCAGTGATCAGACTAATAAAAGTTAGCTCCATAGTAGAGAGACTAACTGAAAGTTAAAAAAAATAACACATTTAGTATAGCCCCATCCGGAACAACTTTATCTATAAATCTGTTACACTAGTTAACCTGGTCGGTGAATACCGTAAAAAAAATAAAAATTGTGGCAAAAATTAGGCCTTTTCATCAAACTGCCAGAACAAGTGGAATAAAGCAATGGTCATCTTTTCTCGCAAAAAACCCTAAAGGTACCGTCACACACGGCAATTTTGCTTTTAATTTCACTGGCAATTTGCTGGTTGCAGTGAAATCATGGACATTTGTTCTATTTTGTTGCCGTGTACAAATGTAACAATGTGTCCATGATTTCACTACAACCAGCAAATTGCTAGTGAAATTGCCTAGCAGTATTGCTGCGTGTGACGGTACCTTAAGCTTTGTCTGCAGAAAAATGAAATAGCTATAGCGCTGAAAATATTGCAATACAAAACTATGTTTTTTATCTTTAAACTTATTTTTATTATGTGAAAGAAGCAAAACATAAAAAAATATAAATATGGTAATGCTGTAATCATAATGACCCGAAGAATAAACTTGTCTTATCAATTTTGCCAAATGGTAAATGGCATGAAAAAAATCCTGAATTCCTGTTTCATGTTCATTCTGTCTCACAAAAAATGTAATAGAAAGCAATAAAAAAAGTGCCTGAAAGTGGTATCAATAAAAAGATCAACTCTTCCTACAAAAAAACTAAATCTTATATGACTGACTGACTGTTTGCAGAAAAATTGAAAAATTATAGTTCTCAAAATATATGGTGATACAAAAACTTTTTTAAAGCATTGTTTTTGTGTGTAATAGTAGCCAAATTCAAACATACAATGGCAATCAAAAGTTTAGCATTTTTTTAAAGTATGATTACTTCTGTCTGGTTGTTGTTTTGACATTTTCCTAGTGATGAATTAAAAGTGCAGGAAGTTGTCATGATGCAAGATCTTAATGTTAACCAAAATGATTTTGAATAAAGTTATGGTAATTTACTTAAGGAATATTACATATATAAGGACTGGCATCACCTTAAAGTGCAGGTGCAAGCAAAAAATATGTGTGTGCACTTAGGGAAATAAAGTTGCTGCAACACTGAACACATTTATGGAGAGGAAAAAGCTTAAAGGTACCTTTACACGCCGCCACTGTGACTAGCAACAGGTATCAACCGTACGTGCACGCGCACGTTTTTGGCGGTTGATACCGATCGCCGAAACCGCATGTACAGGCCGCCATTGCGTTGTCAACTGAAGGTATCATGGTGCCCCGGAAGTTCCCACAGATCCTGCGGCTAACTTCTTGTTGAATACCTTCCCGCTTCACACGCCGCTACCCTCAAAGGAATATGGGCGTACATCTTTCTCGCCGCAAGTTCATAGGCGTGAAAGAGTTGTGTATTCCGTGACGCTAATACGCTGATTGGACAACGCAATAGCGTCATGATTGGCCAGCCTGCGCAGGAAGGCTGGCTAATACATGACGCCATTTCAATTGTGGAGTGTGAATGGACAGCTCTTTAAATATGGCGCCCTGTGCAGGGACAGCCAATCGTAACACAATACCCCCCACCAATGATCGCTGATGGGGCGCAGTATCCAGGGTCGGACTGGGGTGTCTGGGGCCCACCAGGGAAATTGATTTCAGGGGCCCACCCACCCTTCAGCTATATGTAAATACCTGGTAGCTGTTATACCCATTATATTGGCGGCTCCTGCACATCACTCTGCGCTCAGCAGAACTGCGATGTACAATTATTGTACTTTATATTAAAGAGATTCTTTGGTGAAAACAAGTTATCAGGGATCCACAGGTTCAATAGGTGATCACTTATTTATTGGTGGAATCCGACCTGTGGAAACCGTATCATCAGAAGAATGTGGGACTTACCGTATATACTCGTGTATAAGCCGACCCCCCTACTTTTGCCCCCAAAAACTGGAAAAACTTATTGACTCACGTATAAACCGAGGGTGGACTCCAGCACAGGTATACAACCCCCAGCAGTGAGGTATACAGGCCTCCCCAGTGGTATACAGGCCCCAGTAGTATGGTATACAGCCACCAGGACAGGTATACAGCCCCCAGCAGTGAGGTATACAGGCCCCCCCAGTGGTATACAGGCCCCAGCAGCATGGTATACAGCAGGCCCCCAGGGGTATATACAGCAGGCCCCCAGGGGTATATACAGCAGGCCCCCAGGGGTATATACAGCAGGCCCCCAGGGGTATATACAGCAGGCCCCAGTGGCACTCGCCCCCCCATCATGAGAAGAGCCCCCCACACTTTGCAGAGCCCCCCCCGCTGCATTATCTTACCATCCAGGGTCTTCTTCACCGCGGGTCCTGCAGTCCATCCTCGCACGCTGTGTTCCCGGTCTCTTGTGACCTGGCGGTCGCAGTGGAATGACGTCATCGCGCCGGGTCACGTGAGACCGGGACACAGCGCGCGATGATGACTGCAGGACAGCGGTGAAGAAGACCCTGGATGGTAAGATAATGCAGCAGGGGGGCTCTGCAAACTGTGGGGGGCTCTTCTCATGATGGGGGGGCAAGTGCCACTGGGGGGGCTGTCTGTATACACTGGGGGGCTTTATGCACGGCTCCCCCTGCCGCTGTGATGGGCGGGGGGAGCCGTGCATATCTAATGAGCGGCCCCACGTGATGGGCCGCTCATTCAGCAGCCTCCCCCCGCCTCCTCCATGGAGAAGTTACCGTATTGACCCATGTATAAGCCGAGGGGGTGACTTTTCAGCCCAATTTTTGGGCTGAAAAACTCGGCTTATACACGAGTATATACGGTATATCCCAATTATTAAAGGGGTTTTCCCATGAACAAAATTAATTTTAAAGTTCATTTTAATCAACAGATTTTGGAATAATAATTTGCATAATTTGAGGTGTTAAAAAATAATGTTCCTGTGTCAAGAGAATCCCTGTACGGTCAGACACATCCATTACACAGTACACAGCAGGGACACATATATAAGTTTATCTCAGCCCAGGAACATTTTCTTTTAAACACATCCAATTGTGGAAATTATCATTACAGGGTCTACTTATTATTAAGATGAACTTTAAATTAACCTTGTTCATGGGAAAGGCCTTTAAAATGCAGCGGCTGGTAATGATGTAAGTATTGCGCATGCATGAGGTGTACTTTACCGCAGCTCATCACATGAGCTGCCGTAAAGTATACCTCACGCATGCGCAATGCGCAGCTTGAGGTCTGTCGATACACCGAAAGGGTGTATCGATGGCAGCAGCGCCTGAAATTACGCGATTAGCGTCATATCGGCTGATCCACCCATGGAGGAGGGCGAGGAGGATTCAAATAGTTTATCACGCCCATCTGGGCGTGAATACAAGCACTAAAGGCGGCGATAAGAAGTCACAGGGAACGCCCTGTGCGACTTCTCAGGAGACAAGAAGCCGTAGTTGTAGAAGTATCAAAATCACTTTTTGAAAGTTTCAAACTACACAATTTTTACACAAAGGGATAGGTAGAATAGCATAATGATGGTGCAGGGACAGGTATTAATAGGATGGGGGGTGATTTTTAGGGGTCAGGTTCCCTTTAAAGATTACAGCATCCACATGACTACATCACCAGAACCACCGTCAATATAATAATACCTCACCAGAACCACTGTCAGTATATCACCAGAACCATTGTCAATACAGTAATACATCACCAAAAACAGTAAATACATCACCAGAAACCCCATCAATACAATACATTACTATAACACCTGTCAGTACATAACCAGAACCATCAGCAATACAATAATACATAATCAGAACCACCGTCACTACATCACCAGAACAGTACGTTCCCTATATAAATGTGTATGTAGAGTAAATGTCCCATACTATTCATACTCCTCCCACATGTCCCATACTGTTCAACCCTGATGTGTCCCATGCAGTTCATCTTACATCCATATGTTGCATACAGCTCATCCTCACCCCCATTCCCCTGAATCCCATGTTGCTTATCCTCCCCCAATATGTCTCATGCAGCTCATCCTTCTCCACCATCCCCCTTCCAGGTTACACGCAGCCTCTCACCTCCCATGTTCCACGCAGCCTCTCCCCTCCTATGCACCACGCAGCCTCTCTCCTCCCTTGTTCCTCGCGGCCTCTCCACCATCCCTCATCCATGTAGCTTCTCCCCTCTCCCATGTTCCATGTAGCTTCTCCCCCACATTCCATGTAGCTTCTCCCCCCGATGTTACATGTAGCTTCTCCCCCATCCCCCCTCCATCCATGTACCTTCTCCCCATCCCCCCTCCATCCATGTACCTTCTCCCCATCCCCCCTCCATCCATGTAACTTCTCCCCCATCTTCCATGCCGGCCCCCATCCATCCATCCAGCTACTCCCCCCTTTCTATGCCGCCCCTATCCATTCATCCATCCCGTTCTCCCCCCTTTTCTATGCCGCCCCCCTATCCATCCATCACGTTCTCTCCCCTTTTCCATAATGCCCCCCACACATCCATCCCATTCTGCCCCCTCTTCCAGGCCACACCATCCATCTATCCCACTCTGTTCCCCCCAGGCTACTATCTTCGGCTGTAACAGCGCCTTACCTGACTCCACGTTTCTGATCCCGGCAGCTTCTTCATCTGCAGCGCTCAGTCTCTCGGTCACCGGCACCAGGAACCCAGCACCAGGCAGCTTCTTCCTCTGCAGCTCCCGATCTCTGGCACCAGGCAGCTTCTTCCTCTGTGACTCTCGGTCTCCCGCTCACCGGCACCAGGCAGCTTCTTCCTCTGCGGCTCCCAGTCTCCCACTCGCTGGCACCAGGAACCCGGCACCAGGCACCCAGCAGCCTCTTCCTCTGCAGCTCCTGGTCTCTGGCACCAGACTATGGGGGGCAAAAACACACTGCTGCTATGGGGGGGTCACAGACATACTGCTACTGCTGGGGGTGGGGGAGCACAGACACACTGTTACTGTTGTGGGGCACACACATATTGCTGCTGGGGGGGCACACATTGCTGATGCTGCTGGGGGTCACACATATTGCTTATGTTGTTGGGGGGGCACACATTTTGCTGCTGCTGTTGGGGAAGCACACATATTGCTGCTGCTAGGGGGGGGGCACACTTTATGCTGTTGCTGGTGGAGACATATTGCTGCTGGGGGCAGGGCCGGCTCCAGGTTTCTGCGGGCCCCGGGCGAAAGAGTCTCAGTGGACCCCTTTAGTACATACTGCCGCATCATGTATGTATGTATATATATATATATATATATATATATATATATCCCACGCAAATGTATTCCCTACCATGCTGTCTCTCCGATCCTGTGCATATCTCTCCCCTTGAGCGGTCTCTCCTCTCTATGTGCAGTCTCTCTCCCCTGTGCGCTGTCTCTCCCTTGAGCCTGTCTCTTACCTGTGCTTGTTCACCTCCCTGTGCAGTGTCTCTCCCCTACACTTGTCTCCCCCTTTGCCTGTCTCCTCCCTGTGCCTGTCTTCCCCGCTGGTGTAATTTGCCCCACACCTCACCCTCGGGGGCCCCTGAGTGCTGCCCCCACACCGGGGGGGCCCTGAGTGCATCCACTACACCGGGGGGCCCCTGAGCACTGCCCCCACACCAGGAGGCCTCTGAGTGCATCCACTACACCAGGGGGCCCCTGAGCGCTTCCCCCCCAACACTGGGGGGGCCCCTGAGCACTGCCCCCACACCAGGAGGCCCCCGGAGCGCATCCCCCACACCAGGGGGCCCCCGGAGCGCATCCCCCACACCAGGGGCCCCCGGAGCGCATCCTCCACACCAGGGGCCCCCCGGAGCGCATCCTCCACACCAGGGGGCCCCCGGAGCACATCCCACACACCAGGGGGCCCCCGGAGCACATCCCACACACCAGGGGGCCCCCGGAGCGAATCCCCCACACCAGGGGGCCCCCGGAGCGAATCCCCCACACCAGGGGGCCCCCGGAGCAAATCCCCCACACCAGGGGGCCCCTGAGCGCATCCACCACACCAGGGGGCCCCTGAGCGCATCCACCACACCAGGGGGCCCCCGGAGCGCTCCACACACACCAGGGGGGCCCCTGAATGCTGCACTTACACTGGGGGGGGCCCTGAGCGCTGCACCCACACCAGGGGGGTCTCTGAGTGCTGCACCCACACCAGGGGGGCCCCTGAGTGCTGCTCCCACACTGGGGGGCCCCTGAGCGCTGCACCGACACTAGGGGGGCCCCTGAGTGCTGCTCCCACACTGGGGGGCCCATGAGCACTGCACTTAAACTGGGGGGGGGCCCTGAGCGCTGCACCCACACCAGGGGGGCCCCTGAGCGCTGCACTTACACTGGGGGGGCCCTAAGCACTGCACCCACACCAGGGGGACCCTCAGGGTCCACTAAGAGCTGTCTCCCTTCTAACCTGAAGGCTGCAGCCAGTGATTTCTCAGACCTCTCCTTTCAGTGTGAGCTGCCTGCAGCTGCTCTATTTCCTGTGTGCAGAGATACAGCTATATATATATAAAGCTAAGGAGTGAGTCAGAGCAGCTCCTCAGCACAGTTCAGGCCCCAGATGATTGTTTAACAGGACAGGTGCACAATGATAGTTTACTCACATGAGTGTGGGGGCTGTGGAGTCTGTGTCCTCTGCAGAAAGACCTGTCTGCCCTCTCTTTCAAGCTGCAGTGTCTCAGCCTGTGCTCTTGCTGGGCTGGCAATGTGCAGCCATGGGCCATGGCTGTGATCCTTCTTCTCAGTGTCACTGAAGGCTTCCCTCTCTGCTCCCTCCAAGAGGAGCAGGAACTGGAGGAAAAAGACGTCACATAGGAGGGGGGAGGAGATCACAATGCCGGCTCTACCCGGAGGAGATCCCTGCACAGCAGCCCAGTCAGGGGGTAGTGAGAGGCGGGGCTAGGTGGGCGGGGCCTCTACACCTGAGGGCCTCCCATCACTTTTGCCCGGTTACTCGGCAGAGCAGTCCGAGCCTGGCAGTATCCATAAGGCTGTGTCACGCCCCTGGGAATTCACTAGGGGACGCAGATTCCATCCCTGTGCCCCGTTTAGACGCCACTACCATGGCAATTGTGCCTTTGTGTTGCCTTGGGTTTTTGAGCACTGCTCAGAAACAGGTATCCAAGTCAACTGCAGGAAACCCAATAACTTTCCCAATTTACACGCCGCCATTTCGTAGCAATTTCAAGGCAACAGGCACAAAAATCCCCATTGCCAGGCAGTTGCTATCACGCAGTGGTGGCGTGTAAAGGTACCTTAATGGCTATAACATGAATTACAGGATTGTCTGTGCAGGAATGCATATGGGATAAGTGAACTTAGTAAATACTATACTGGAATAAATGAATTGAGAGACTTAGCTTCATCACTGACGTCACTGTGAAGAGCCCGGTAACTGTGCCAAAGTGCTCTCAAACTTACCGGGTCCTATTCTAACACTATATGCAGTCTACATTGCTGGAATGAGTTTTATGTGCCTGTGTTGTGCAATTAAAAAAAACAGCTGGTAATGGTCTGTACCAGGACCAGGGCTACAGTAAGATGGAGGTGTGGGTGTAGCTACTGGACGGAGGAAGGGAGCACAGTCAAAAAAAGTCAAATTATGTATATATAAGAACTGGCATCACCTTAATGTGCAGGTGCAAGCAAAAAATATGTGTGTGCACTAAATATAAATTTATCTATATAGTTTATTACTTTTTATTTAAGGAAAGCTGACTCCCAATGTGGCACCCTGGCACCTGTTGGGCACCACAAAACTCCTTGGGGCATGAATGGAGCTAACAGCAAGCATCACTCACACAAAACACTTACAACACCTTAGAACACCTGGTTTCACCCCGAGCCTCTAGGGGGAGCTCCACTGGTCACTTTGAGCCAGTTCCCCCTATAAACAGGGTCTTGGAGGGAGAAACACCAGAGTGTACAGAGCTGCAGGACGTGTGCATCACCAGTTCTGGAGCCATACTAGGCCCGAACCAGCACACCTGGCAAGTGAGGAAACCCTTGCAATTGGGGTAAGAGGAAAAGGAGAAGCACCTCTCAGGGACACCAGAGTGATCATAACTCTCTCCCTTATCCACCGGTTACTGGAACCGAAGCTGTGGGAACTATATAGCCACCACAGAGAACCAGCATACTTCACAGGGAGTCTAGTTCCCTTTTCACCTGCCGCACCTACCAACGAGAGCCCAGGGAAGAAAATGGAATTATCATTGCCCTTTTACAGTGCCCTCAGTGCAGCTACCCAGGTGAAATCCGTTCTATTGAACATACTGCCCGGTCCGGCTGGATTCCACAACCACCCGACCTTAGCCTTGGAAGACAGAGAAAGGAAGCCTACACTAACTGCTTGCTGTGAACCTGCAGGAGTGCTGACTTCACTATCCCGGTCTGGCGTACCTGATTACCACCAGTAAATGTACCTAAAAGACTTTGGAGCGTCTGTGTCTAATTCCTGAGCCTAACAGCAGTATTACCGCAGCTGCCTCACAACATCTTGTGCAGCTCCTGGCTCCGGGGACTCCCGCTCATCCTGTGGGGAGCGTCCCATCTTGCTGCATAACATCCCCCGGAGGCTAAGCAGCGCCGGTGGACATCACCGGAACACCCGCAGGTGGTGTCACGAAGACAAATCATCCCCTTACTGTTCAGCCTCTTGATCTGGACCACCGGGCCCCACAGCGGTTCCATGAGAGTCAACGCCTGCGACATGCAGAACCCGGCCACGGTGAGTCAGAATTTGGCGTCACGAACAGGATACGAGCAGGCCCGTTCCTTAACGGGTATTGTATGCTATTTTAATGACTGTAAATATCGAACTGTAAATTTGATCCGGCATTGCTGCGTGAAAGGCGGGAAAAGAAGGGGCGTTCCTTGGCAAAGGGCTGGCCGCGCTTAACTAAGGGGGAGCAATGATGAGTATCCCGGCTCCTAACAACGCGGTATCCCCGCTAAACCAAGTGGCACCGCAAAACATGCCTCCGGATGGACAGCAGCAAGGCGGCGGTATGCACCAGCAACCCGCTCCGATTATGCCGATATCCCTGCCTTACGTTCCGAGTGCGAACTGGTTACCTAAGTACAGCGGTACACCCAGTACCTTGGAGACATTCCAGAGGAAGATATGCCAAGCGCTGGACATGTACGCTATGACCGGTAAGCAGAGAGCTTCAGTTATTATGGGACAGTTAACAGGCACAGCTGAGCTGCAGAGCCGCAACTGGTCTGTAGAAACTCAGGAGTCTGTAGAGCAGATATTCGCTAAATTAACCCGGGTTTTTGAACGCCATACCGATGCTGAATTAAGACTGTCATTCTATCGTTGCAACCAAGGGGCACAAGAATGTGTCCTAGATTATTCACTGCGCTTGCAAGAAGCACTAAGACTGTTAAAACAAGTCGATCCTGATGGTGTCAGAGATGAGAACAAAGCATTAATTGGACAATTTATTGTGGGCCTTAGACTATCTGAGGATAGAAAGCAAGCAAGCTGGTGGTCCATACAAAATCCTGGCGCAGAATTTGACACTTTGAGAGACTTAACAGTTTGGGGGCAACGGCTCGCCACAGTGCCCGATCCCGCTTCACAGCAGCAGCATACTGACACCCCTTCCGTGCCGGCAGCAGCATCTCCGATCCCTGCGGTTCATTCTAGTGCACAGACTACAACACCTGACCGGTTTGAACAACTGTGTGCTAATATAGAGCAGCTGATGAAGGACGTGGCCAAGCTACAAGCGGGGAGAAGACCCTAGAAAGATGCAAGGTCATCGGACAAGATTCAGCTCACCGACAGCCCTGACGACGTCCCTTGGATGATGGGAAAGACACAGCCGCCGTGAGGAAAACCTGCAGATCGTCGCAGCCCTGACAGACGCCGTGCCGGTCAGCAGAGTGACAGAGGAGGACGTACTCAACATTCCCGTCCTTTAAACGAGCAACCCCTGGGCGAGAAGGGCCAACCCCAGGAGTAGACTGTACAGGCCTGACCAGCTGGGAACACAAGTATGTAGGAGACTGTCCATATCTACCAATCATCATCGATGGCATCGCTACCTCCGCCTTGATAGACACTGGATCCCAGGTGACAACCATCATGAGTATCCTTTACAAGCGGTTCTGGCCAGATGTTAAGCTGGAACCCCCTAACCCTGATCTGAACATTGAAGCCACTAATGGTATACTAGTTACAATAGAGGGACAATGGAAAGCTACAGTAAAGGTGGGGAGGGTGCAGCTGAAGAACCAGGGTATCTTAGTGGTTCAGGATAAGCCTAACAACAAAGATCCGTATGTAATACTGGGTACTAATGTTATGGTTAAATGCATCGATGAAGTGTTGTTTTTACTCCAACAGAGTGTTGAAGCTGGTAGACCCAGAGAGAGGAGAGCAATCCAAAAGCAAATCCGAGCTCTGGTTTATCAACAACAGGTAACATTGTCTAATGGTGAAATTAGCAGAGTACGGGTCACAGGTCCCATTCCAATTGTGGTACCACCCAGAAGTGAAATGATGATCTGGTGTCGGGCAGCCATAGGCCTCAGAGGGCAGGACTACCAAGCTGTAGTAGAACCTGTAATGTCTGATAGTAGTCCTACGCTCTTGACAGCCAGAGGGTTGGTCGATGTGAGAAAAGGGAGAGTCCCCGTACGCATATTGAATTATGGTGATGATGAAGTCAGACTGCCAAGATATGCAACTGTCGCAAAATTGTACCAGGTTAAAGATGATGTTGTAATTGATGTAAAATCCTCTTCCCAAACAGTCACTCCAAAGATCAGTTAGAGAAATGGTGTCAGGAGCTCAGTGCAGGAACTGACAATACACCCTCTCACCAGCAATATGGAGTATACCGGGTAGTTCGGGAGTATGAGCAAGTGTTCAGCAAACACCCACTTGACTTTGGGAGGATTAAAGGGGTACAACACCATATCCCCACAGGCAACCATGCACCTATCAAAGAAAGGTACAGGCCAATACCACCCACACACTACCAAAAAGCAAAAGAAATGCTTCAGGACATGAAAAATGCAGGAGTCATTAGGGATAGCTGTAGTCCCTGGGCAGCAGCACTAGTCCTGGTTAAAAAGAAAGATGGTAGTATGAGGATGTGCGTAGACTACAGACAAATCAGTAAAGTCACACACAAGGATGCATACCCATTACCACGCATAGAAGAGTCACTAGCTGCACTCAAATCTGCCAACTACTTCTCCACATTAGATCTTACTAGTGGGTACTGGCAGGTTGCCGTTGCAGAGGAGGATCATGAGAAGACAGCCTTCACGACCCCTATGGGACTATGCAAGTTCAACAGTATGCCATTCAGGTTGTGCAATGCCCCAGGAACATTTCAGAGACTGATGGAGTGTTGTTTGGGCCACAAGACCTTTCAGACTGTCCTGCTATACCTTGATGATGTCATTGTATACTCTCAGACCTATGAAGACCACCTACAGCACCTGAGTGAAGTGTTCGAGTCACTGTCCAAGTACGGAATGAAACTAAAACCGTCCAAGTGCCACCTGCTGAAACCCAAGGTCCAATACCTAGGACATGTGGTTAGTGCCGAAGGCGTAGCACCGGAACAGGATAAAGTAACCGTCATCAAGGACTGGCCAGCATCAACTACTCACAAAGAGGTACGTCAATTTCTAGGACTGGTCGGGTACTACCGACGATTCATCAAAGGTTATACCAAGATAGCAGCACCCATGTAAGACCTCTTAGTAGGTCAATCCAAAAACGGCAAGATTAGGGGACCCCCGTTCCACGGGGGACCAGAACAGGAACAATCCTTCCAAAAGCTAAAAGATGTTTTAACAGGAGAAGATATCCTGACCTACCCTGATTACAATCTCCCGTTTTTACTGTACACTGATGCAAGTAATGAAGGTTTAGGAGCAGTCCTAGCTCAACGCCAGCAGGGAAAAGAAAAGGTGATAGCCTACGCCAGCAGAAAGCTCCGTCCCACGGAAAGGAACCCAGAGAACGACAGCTCGTTCAAACTAGAGTTCCTGGCCCTGGTCTGGGCAATCACAGAGCGTTTCAAGCATTACCTGGACTCCGCCCCGTTCACAGCTTTCACAGATAACAACCCTCGAACGCATTTAAGGTACCTCTACACGCCGCGACGGCAGGCTGGATACATCCCACTACAGGCTACAAATGTAGCTTGTAGCGCCAATGTAGCCCGTCGTAGCGGCGTCTGAAGACGTGACGATACAGCCGACAACAGATACATCTGTTTCCTAGCTCTGCTCGAAAACTGATGGCTACAACGCCGATGGTAGCGAGCTGTATCGGAGTGTAAAGAAGCAACGGAAGGGAACTCGGGACAGCCTGCGATGTAGCTAAGGCGTCACCTAGGCTCCGTGTTACCGCGCCCCATCTGCGATCATTGGTGGAAGATGGTGCGGTCCGATTGGTTGTCGGCGCACAGGGCGGCATATTTAAGGAGCTGTCGAGTCACACTGCACAATTGCTTGAGCGTCAAGTATTAATCAGCCTCCTGCGATGCCTGGCCAATCATGGTATTATTGCTTTGTCCTATCAGCGTACGGACGTCTCGTAATCCACAATTGTAGCACGCCTATGTGCTGTCCCTGCTGCACCAGGTACGCCCATAGTAGCTGGTTGTAGCGGTGTGTAAATGAGCTACAGCTGGCTACTTGAGACACCCGGCGATGTAGCTAGCTATAGATGTAGCGTGGCGTAGCGCATCTTGTCGCGGCGTGTAAAGGTGATGCGTTGACAGTTTGTAACCGTTTGAGCGTGCTCGTGCACGTGAAGTAGCGGGATGTATCCAGCCTGCCGTCGCGGCGTGTAAAGGTACCTTTAGAGACTGCAAAGCTGGGAGCCCTAGAACAGCGTTGGGTACAAGACTCTCAAACTATGATTTCACTGTGAAATACCGGGCAGGGCACAAGAACGGCAATGCTGATGCCCTGTCCAGAATGCCTAACCTTCCTGAAGAGGGAGAAGACATAGATGACCTGGAAGAGATTGAGCTACCTGCTTTCCACCGTACGAGTACGGCAACGTGTCATCAGGCGAACCAGAGACGTGTAGAGAGGACCGTGAACCCTTTACCCCACCATGACTGGAAGGAGGTACAAGCTAAGGATCCAAATGTCAGCCTAGTAAAAGAGCTGATCACTCAAGAACACGCCAACATGGACCCTGGTGCCTCACAGAATGCTAAACGCCTATGGAAAGAGAAAGGGAGGTTGTTTGTCTACCAAGGTAAACTATGCAGAAGATACCTAAACCCCAGAACACATGAACTAATCTGGCAGATTGTAGTCCCCAAGACTGAAGTCCAAATGATCCTTGAAACATACCATGATGATGCCGGACACTTTGGATGGAAGAAGCTGGAGAGACTCCTGAAGGATCGATTCTACTGGGTCGGTATGCGAGGCTCAATTGACAAGTGGTGTAAAAACTGTGGACCATGTCACCTTCGAAGGAAAGACCACCTAACTCAGAAAGCTCCGTTGCAGCCAATTGTTACCACCAAACCTCTTGAAATAGTTGCTCTCGACCACGTGAAACTTACCCCAAGTCGAACCGGGTACACTTACGCTCTCACCATTGTTGACCACTATTCAAGATTCCTGGTAGTAGTTCTAGTTAAGGATTTAACTGCAGAGGTAGCAGCCAAAGCGTTCCAGAGTTACTTCTGTCGTCCCCATGGGTATCCAGATCAAGTTTTGACTGACCAAGGGCCAGCCTTCGAATCAGCTCTGTTCCAAGAATTCTTAGGGCTGTATGGGTGTAAAAAGATCCGTACCACACCGTATCATCCCCAGATGAACGGTTTATGTGAGAAGATGAACCACATAGTCATTGACATGCTCAAGACCTTACCAGTTGAAGAGAGGAATCAATGGCCTGAAAAACTTCCAGATCTTGTGGACATCTACAACGACATACCTGTCAGTTCAACCAACTACACCCCTGCTTACTTGATGCGAGCAAGACCAGGTAAATTACCTATTGACTTACAGATGGGAACCATCGAACCCACACAAGATTCTTCTGATGAAGATTGGGTCAGTCAACACCAAGAACAGTACAGGAAAGTACAAGAAAGCGTAGAAAGAAACCTAGAAATCAGTAGAACCAAACAAGAAAAAGACTTCAACAAGCACGCCTCAGCTGAACCTTTTGCAACAGGTGACTTAGTGCTAAAAAGAAAGAGAAAAACAATTAAATTGGGTGACAATTGGGAATCTGAACCCTACACAATTATGCCATCACAGTATGACAATTCCAAAACTTGCGTGATCAGCAAAGATCAAGGGAAAACATTTGCAACTGTCTCTTGAGACCATTTGAAGAAATGTCCAACACAGTTAATTCCACAAGTAACCAGTTACCCTACTGTAACTACAAATGAAGAACAAAAAGAAAATCTAGTCTATACAGACATTGGATACTTACCAGCTGACTGGCCACAATGCAATGGTGCATACATCGTACTAGTTACGCATTTCTACCAACCTGTAGAAGAACAGCAACCAATTCCAAATCAACAAGTTCAACAGCAACAAGTTCAAGTGCAAGATATGCAGCCTGTTATATTGGAACCTGAGATTCCTGTTATCGGTGAACCTGCTAGTCCCACAGTAAGAGAAATCATTCCTACACAACTACCTTCAGAGGATAGTCCAGTAGATAGATTACACACTTACTACGGCCTTACACAAAGCAGAAGTAGAGAAAGAAACACTTCTTACACTACATCAACAGCTTTTGAGACACCCACACTACGCAAATCCACACGTAGTACATTAGGACAACCCCCAAACAGATTTGGAGAATGGGTTTAAAATGTAGTGGAACCATATTGCCTATAAGTGAATGTAAATAGTAACCATTTCAGAACCTGAAAAAAGTAGTGCACAGAAGGGTGGAGGAACTGGGCCCTGTCCCAAGTATATTAAGTTGGGGACAGAAACGCCTGGTAGAGTAAAGAAGGTTAGTACCGGCCTCCCAAGCAGAGACACCCGTAGGGAATGTTTAAAGTTTAAAAATGTGTGTGGACTTACCTTTTCCCTTTTCATAAACTTTGGACAATTGTCACAGGACTTGTGTGACGAAAACTTTACCTTTTCCAGCCTGCAGCAGATGGACTAGTGCCGTATGGACTGCTTTTCACCTTTTTCGTATTTTTCCCTTCCTTTTTAGTGATTTTTGTATTTTTCTTTAAGACTCTGTTATTGAATGTTATAAAATCCTTAGTGGTTAAGATGTAAAATGAACTTTTTGCTCAGCCAGGAGAACTGAGGTTAACTAAGGGGAATGCGGCACCCTGGCACCTGTTGGGCACAACAGAACTCCTTGGGGCATGAAAGGAGCTAACAGCAAGCATCACTCACACAAAACACTTACAACACCTTAGAACACCTGGTTTCACCCCGAGCCTCTAGGGGGAGCTCCACTGGTCACTTTGAGCCAGTTCCCCCTATAAATAGGGTCTTGGAGGGAGAAACACCAGAGTGTACAGACGCTACAAGAGCTGCAGGACGTGTGCATCACCAGTTCTGGAGCCATACTAGGCCCGAACCAGCACACCTGCCAAGTGAGGAAACCTTTGCAATTGGGGTAAGAGGAAAAGGAGAAGCACCTCTCAGGGACACCAGAGTGATCATAACTCTCTCCCTTATCCACCGGTTACTGGAACCGAAGCTGTGGGAACTATATAGCCACCACAGAGAACCAGCATACTTCACAGGGAGTCTAGCCCCCTGTTCACCTGCCGCACCTACCAACGAGAGCCCAGGGAAGAAGATAGAATTATCATCACCCTTTTACAGTGCCCTCATTGCAGCTACCCAGGTGAAATCCGTTCTATTGAACATACTGCCGATCCGGCTGGATTCCACATCCACCCGACCTTAGCCTTAGAAGACAGAGAAAGGAAGCCTACACTAACTGCTTGCTGTGAACCTCCAGGAGTGCTGACTTCACTATCCCGGTCTGGCGTACCTGATTACCACCAGCAAAGGTACCTAAAAGACTTTGGAGCGTCTGTCTAATTCCTGAGCCTAACAGCAGTATTACCGCAGCTGCCTCACATCTTGTGCAGCTCCTGGCTCCAGGGACTCCCGCTCATCCTGTGGGGAGCGTCCCATCTTGCTGCATAACATCCCCCGGAGGTCAAGCAGCGTCGGTGGACATCACCGGAACACCCGCAGGTGGCGTCACGAAGACAAATCATCCCCTTACTGTTCAGCCATCCCCTTATTGATCTGGACCATCGGGCCCCACAGCCGCAGGTGCGGTTTCGTGACAAGGAGAGTCAACGCCTGCGACGTGCAGAACCCGGCCACGGTGAGTCACCAGCATTTTGCATATATTAACCCCCAACATGCTGAGTGGAGTGGACAGCCCCTAGAGACATGTTGCCCACAGCTAATATTCATATTTAAAGTGATCCTAAACCCACAAACTGACCCCCCGCATCTTTAGACCTGTCCCTGCACCCTCTCTTATCATTTCTAGCCATCCCTTTTGCAGAAAAAAATCGCTTTTGTAAAGTAGAGAAAAAGTTATATTACTTTGTCCTGTGTGAGTTCTCTCTTTCTGAGGAAGCCGCAAATAGGCGGGGCCTGTCTGCTGCTGCCTTGTAATTATGCACGCCCATCTCTGCTTCTAAGAGCCTGGCCGAGTCATGGAAGGGGGCGGGGCTCCGGCATGACGCGATTTAGCCCCGCCCCTTTCATGACGCTGCCAGGCTTTTAGAAGCTGATAGGGGCGTGCATAATTACAAGGCAGCAGCAGACAGGCCCCGCCCATTGCGGCTTCCTCAGAAAGAGAGAACAGGACAAAGTAATATAACTTTTTCTCTACTTTACAAAAGCGATTTTTTCTGCAAAAGGGATGGCTAAAAATGATAAGAGGGGGTGCAGGGACAGGTCTAAAGATGTGGGGGGTCACTTTAATGTGTTAATACACATTCAACACTTTGCTTATCCCTGCGGCAGCAGGGATGAGCAAAGTATACGGTAGCCGCATTGCTCAGGATTACACATCCTGAGCAATCCGTTACCGCCTTGCGGTTGCCAGAACCGCTCCGAAAACTGCAGCCTGCATGATTTTTAGTGCAGGCTGCAGATCCGGAGCCGGTAACTGGATTGCATGTAAAGCAATCCGGTTACCATAATGGGCTCCTATGGGGAGCGTTTCCTGATCCGGTTTTGAGCTTTTTGAAAGTTCAAAACCGGATCAGGATTTAAAAAACCTGCCGCATGTGTGACCCTAGCCTAAATTGGATGTGCTTAGGATCATTATCTTGCTGGAATTTCCAACCCCTTCCTACTTTGGTTTTAGTATGTGGCAAGCATTACATTCTCCAGTATATCCATCTACATGATAACATTCATATTTCCATCTATTCTATATAGAGTGCCAATTGCATATGCAGAAAAGCAGCCCCAAACCATGACATTGCCATTACCATATTTCACTATAGGTGTATGTTACCTTACATCAAGGGTCTTAAACATGCGGCCCGAGGGCCACATGCGGCCCCTGGGGCTTCACTATGCGGCCCGCGGCACCTTGGACAACTTAATGATGCATCGCCCCAGTGCAGGGGGCCACTTCAGTCCCCGCTGTGTGATGACTTTCATCCGCGGCATTAAGAAGCTCTGCCACTCAGCAAGATCAATGCAAGCTGCCGGCCAATTAGAGGCCCACAGCTGATGGCAATATATGATATCACATGAGGGCCTCTGGCTGGAAGACTTCATTGATCTTGCTGAGCAACAGAGCCTGTCTAAGCGGCGGCTGGAGGAAGACATAGTATAGCGGAGGCCAGAAGTCAGCACAACGGGGACCACGGCGGCCCCCTGCACTGGAGCGATGCATCATTAAAGTGAGATAAGAGTGTGTGTGTGACAGGGTGTGTGTGTGAGGGTGAGTGTGTGAGGGTGTGAGTATGTGAGCGAGGATGTGTGTATAAGAAGTGTGAGTTTCAGTGTGTGTATGAGAGTGTGTGTGTGTGTGTGTGTGTGTGTGTGGGTTTATGTGCAAGGGTGTGCGTGAGTGTGTAAAAAGAAGGTGAAACAGGATTGGGGGCATCACTATAATAGTAGATCAGGATGGGGGACATACCTAGAAAAGGGGATCAGGATGCGGGACATCAGTACAATAGGGGACCAGGATGCGGGACCTCGCTACAAAAGGGGTCCAGGATGGGGGACATCACTACTAAAGGGGATCGGGATGGGGGACATCACTACTAAGGGGGATCGAGATGGGGGACATCGCTACTAAAGGGGATCTGATGGGGGACATTACTAGAAAAGGGGATCGGGATGGGGGATATCACTAGAAAAGGAGATCAGGATAGGGGACATCACTAGACAAGGAGATCAGGAAGGTGACATGTCTACAAAAGGGGATCAGTATGGGGACATCAATACAAAAGGGGACCAGGATGTATGGGGACATCAATACAAAAGGGGATCAGCATGGGGGACATCACTAGAAAAGGGGATCAGGATGGGGAAATCAGTAGAAAAAGGGATCAGGATGGGGATCATCACTAAAAAAAGGGCATCAGGATGGGGGACATCACTAGAAAAGGGGATCAGGATGGGGGACATCACTAGAAAAGGACATTACTACAGGATGGGGACATTACTACAAGAAGGGGATCAGGATTTGTACTTTACTACAATGAGCAAAAAATTCTGGTATTACTAAAAATATCACTAAAGGTACTGATACACACAGAGATATATTGCTTGCAATTCACTGGTTGAAGTGAAATCATGGACACATTGTTACATTTTGTTACTGTGTACAAATGTAACAATGTGTCCATGGTTTCACTGCAACCAGTGAATTGCAAGCAATATATCTCTGTGTGTAACAGTACCTTTAGTCCTACAAGGGATGCGGCCCCCCACTATAAATGTTTTTCTATGTGCGGCCCACCAACCCAGCCGCGTTTGAGACCCCTGCCTTACATCATTAAGTTTTTCATTTGGAGGTGTATATAGTGCTTGCCATCACTACAAAACAGATTGAACTTGGATTCATCCCACAACTTTTGACCAATCTTTCTCCATTGGCTATGTTCTTTGGCACACTCAAGTTGGACCTTACGGATCTTTGCAGAGATGCTTCTTGACTGGAACACATGCATTCAACCCTACTGCTCTTAGCTATTGCACCCCAGATTGGCGACTCACTTTGACCCCATATTCTTCATTAATTTTGTGTGAAATTTGTACAGCACTTTTATGGACTTCAGATACTGACTTTTTATTAATAATGCTTAATAATGTGATCAGCTTTGAAGGACGTTTTCTGTGGTAGTCCACTTCTAGGTTTGTCAGCTGTTCCGTAACCTTCTTTTTCTTTCCTTATTATATGTGACATTTGACTCTGAAAATCTGAATTCCATAGCTACTCTTCTTGGCTTTTGCCTGACTTGACTCTCAGAATAATAAGCTTTCTGACATCTGGTGATAAATCTGGCTTTGTCTGATAAAATATGCAAAATAAATAGCCCAGCAAATGTGGAAAACTAACACAAAGTGATAAAACAATGTCAAGCACATTTTCATCCCACAGAGTTGACAAACATTTGCTTCCGGTTTACTATAATCACCAGGAAAATGACATCACAACAACCAGACAGAAGTAATCACACTTTTAAAAAAAAGCAAAACCTTTGGTCATCACTGTACACCTAAATATGATATCTGACCTGAAGAATAATGCCATCTTATCATTTATACCCCATGGTGAGCAGCATAAAAAAAAATTAAACCAATTCTTGAACTGCTGTTAATTTGTTAATTCTGCTTCCCAACGATCATAGTAAAGGTACCGTCACATGCGGCAATTTTGCTAGCAATTTCAGTGCCAATGGTTGCAGTGAAATCATGGACACATTGTTCTATTTGTACACGGTAACAAAATGGAACAATGTGTCCATGATTTCACTGCAAGCAGCAAATTGCAAGTGAAATTGCTAGCAAAATTGACGCTTGTGACGGTACCTTAAGGCTCAGTGCATATTCATCCTGCCCTATGAGCTGAGCACTTACATTGGAGTTAACATATAAATCCCTGAAATGCATGATTTAGATGGAACCCCAAATAGAAGATCCACTAGAATGAGGCAGGAATCTCTTTGAATGTGTTTGGCCTAAGGTCTGGTGGTTTTAGTATGTTTAAGCGTACATAAAAGTGCGGCTGGCCCCAATTTCTGAAAAGATGGACACTGCTGAACAGAGGGCAAATTGTATACAATTAAAAATTAAGACAAAGCTGCACATGTGTAAGTATGTTTTGATGCTATAATCACCTTATTTGTTTAGGTTGCCCGTAAATTGGTTATCCTTGAAGGAGAGTTGGAGAGAGCAGAGGAGCGTGCAGAAGTGTCTGAACTGTAAGAATTCACATTTCTTTACATTTTTCTGACTGAACAAAGTGGACAGTTTATAGAATATTTTATTGTACCATAACGTGTACCCTTTGCTGCTTTTATATTGGGGTAAGGTGTGTGTGTCTATAGACCAAATGGAATTTAAAATTTCTACGAAAGCATTATCTAGGGTCCTGACATTCCTATGGGATTGTTAATGGAACTTTGGGTATTAGTTTTGTGACAGGGGTAGGGAGCGGAGGTTTACGGAGTATATATTTTTAGTTTCATACACTTAACCAGTTCATGTGAATGTAATGCAGGAATACCCTACAGTCTTTAAATCTAAATAAATGTTTTTTACTCCTCACTGGTGAAGGGGCACGTCGTGAGGTGCACTGTCTTTAACCCATATCCAATTTCTGGGTAGCCATGACTGTCGGAATATGAAGATGAAAGGGTTAACATACGCTCTGCCCTGCACAAAATCCATATAATAGATGATAGTGATTCTTTATTGTCTGCTGCACCCCTGACCTACTGTCCATTATCCTGTAGAATGTAAGCCTGCAAGGGCAGGGTCCTCTCCCTCTGTACAAGTCTGTCATTGTTAATTTGTTTACTGTAAACTATATCTATAATTTTGTATGTTACCCCTCACATGTACAGCACCAATGGCATTAATGGTGCTATATAAATAAATAAATAAATAAATAATAATAATAATAATAATATTTGTCAACATGTTTCAAAGTAAAACTCCTTGATCAGGACATAAATCACTTTGGTTTATACACATGAACAAAAGGAGTATATATAGGCACAGCCCGAATTTGAAAGAAGGTGCGCTCTAGGCTGCACATGTATATGTGTGATAAAAATGATTTTTTTAATGATGTTTGTGGGTTTTTATATTAAACAGTTAAATTAAAAAAAAAAAAAAATGGTGTGGTGTATTTTCAGTCACCAGCACAGGTAAAGCAGGCAGGTATATGCTGCCTCCCCCATCTGCCTTGTTTGGCAATCATAAAATACAGAGGAGACATTTTTTTAATTTTTTAGTAAATAATTGAAAAAAATTTGAGGTGGGTTCCGCCCTATTTTTGATTGATTGCCAAGGTAAAACTAAGCAGCTGAGGCTGGGATTCTTAGTATGGTGAGGCCTATGCTTACTGGGCCCCCCACACTAAAAATCGCAGCCTGCAGCCATCCCCGAAATTCTTTAGAAGCGACCATTTCCTGATGCTTTAATCGCTCTTCCAGCTACCCTGATGCCAGTGACAGACTGAGTAATAAGGAATCTGACACCAAGCCCAAGATTCATAATGTCAGGCAAATGTTAGACCAGAGCCATTATAAATCTATAAGTAAACAGTAAAAAAACATAACACAGAAAAAAAATCATATATTTTGATAAAAACACACACATCCCTGTTTCCCCTTTTTATTACCTCCAAACAACCCCTCCAGCGATAATCCACAGAGGGATTAAAGATCTGCAGCTCTGCTGCATCCCTGTAAGCAGACACATCTCAATTCACTTGGAGTAGCAGGCTCACACTGACACCAAGCTGTGATTGAGGTGCCTTGAGAAAGTTCATCTGAGGTCATAGCTGAGCCACGACAACTCTGTCTTCAGATGAACCTGATTCTGACATCACCCTGATCACAGTCGCCAGTGAGTTCCTCAGCAGTTGTGATCAGACTTGAGGAACCAGACGGGAAACAGGAATGTGTGTGTTTTTTCCCAAATAAATGATTTTTCTCTGTGTTGTTTTTTACTATTCTCTTACAGATTCATAATGGCCATCTAACATTAGCCTGATGTTATGAATATTGGACTTGGTGTCACCTGGCAATACTCAGCTGACATCATTCCCTTATTACCCAGTCTGCAACTGGCACCAGGACAGCTGGAAGAGTGGGGTAAAGCTCCAGGAATTGGCACTTCTAATGCTAATGAATTTTACATTTTCTGGGGCAGCTGTGGGCTGAGATTTTAGGATGGGGAACCTACAAAGCATGGGCCTCACCACGCTGAGAATTCCAGCCACCAGTGCCTAGTGTTACCTTGGCTGACAATCAAATATAGGGTGGAGCCCACATAAATTTTATTTTAAACTATTTATTAAAATAGATAAAAATAAAAAATAGGGATCCTTTGTATTTTTGATTGCCAAACAAGGTAAAACAAGGCAGCTGGGGGTGGAAGCTCATACCTGCCTGTTTTACCAGTGCTGGTTACCAAAAATACAGCATATCCCCACACCATTTTAAAAAAAGAAAAAAAGATTAACTGTTTAATAAAAAAAAAAACAAGAAACAAAAATTATTTAAAAATAATTTTTCTTACACATATACCGTACATACATAAGCATAAATCAGTGTAGCACTGTACTCTCGTCAATTAAAATAATTTAAGAAAAATTTGGATTAATTGAAGAATGGAAAAGAAGTGGGTTCTACCAGAAAATGACATCAAGAAATTTTTTTTTCTCCCTAAACCTAGCTTTATTCACAGTCATTTCAGAGTGCAATCGTTGAAAAAACACAGCAAAATCCATATGTAAAAAAATGCAAGGTATTGGTGTTTTTTTTGACACAAGATGTAGATTTTCTATCATGAAATCCACAACACAAATTCATAGTTGGCACATAGCCGTACCCTAATTTCGCTTAGCTAAACTATTTATTTATTTTTTTAGTAAATGCAGTGATCTAGAAGAAGAATTGAAAAATGTGACTAACAACTTAAAATCATTGGAAGCTCAGTCTGAAAAGGTAAGAGAACTATAACTATATGCCTAAGTAATGTTCAAGAGCAGTACGTAACTATAGTCTGATGTGCCCCAGTGCAAAGTCTTGCCCCCCCCCCCCGTACGCAAGTTGGCCAGATGTATGGGCCTTTGTAGAATTCTAAATCCTATAAAAACTTATAAGTTGCCCCATCTCCACCTACATTATGTATTAATGTCCACTATCCTGGTATCTATGTCCCCCATACTGGTATATATGCCCCACATCCTGGTATATATGTCCCCTTTTCTGGTAAATACTGTATGTCTTCCATCTTTGTATATACGAAGCCATCCTGCTATATATAGTCTCCATCAAGCTATTTATGTCTTCATACTGCTATATATAGCCCCCATCCTGCTGTATATGGTCTCCATCCTGCTATATATGGCCCATCCTGCTATATATGGTGCCCATCCTGGTATATATATGGTCTCCAGCCTTCTACATATGGGCCTATCCTGCTATACTGTATATGATTCCAATCTTGCTGTATATGTTACCATAGTAGTATGTATGGTCCTAATCCTAGTATATATGGTCAATGTGGTCCCAATGCTAGTTTCCATGGCTCCATCCTTGTATATATGATCCCCATCCTGGTATATATGGTCCCATCCTTGGTTATATGATCCCATCCTGGTTTACATAGCTCTGTCCTTGTATACTGTATATCATTTACATCCTGGTTTACATGTTCCATATCCTTGTATATATGATCCCCATCCTGGTTTACATGGTGCACTCCTGGTATATATGTCCCCGTTCTGTCCCTAACACATATTTAAAAACAAACACCTTCTACTCACCTTTCCTCCACTCTCACATTGCCCAGTGTTCTTTGTATCTAGTGTACAGTGGCGTCAGCTGACATCGCAGTGCACGCCAATGTAGATGATGTCACTGTCATGTACCGTACTGTTGACTTCAACTGCTGCCACTGTTTGGCTGACCGCATGACTCACATGCTGAGACTGAAGGGCCTCTGTGCCGCGATGCATTTCAGATGGACACACGTCCTCAGATGCTCATGAAGCTAATGCAATCGCTCAAGTCGGAGAGCCCCTGTACCCCTGGGCATGGTCATGGTTGTGACCCCATCGAGGCCGTTACACCCCTGTTGAAAGGGCATTTTATTAAATTGCATGAGTTAAACAGTATGATAAGCTTGCAATTTACTTTCTCTTTCTTCTGCTATGCGAGCTTTTATCTTTCATAGTGTATATATTTCCCATTACTGAGATAGGTGATTGTTGCTGAAGAGTTTCTATGATGACGGGAGGAAGGAGGAGCTAGAGGCAGAGCTTCGCCCTCCTCCTCCCTCTTCTATTTACATAGAATCTCTTTAGTTACAACTGCCATCTCCTTTCTCAGTAATGGAAAAGTCTTCACTAGTGATCGACAAACCTGCCGATGTTCGTGTTCGGCGGATCCAGACAAACTTCTTTTTAAAATCCGGGTTCAGGACTGGACTTGACTCGAACTTGAGTCTGAACCCCAAACCCCGACTTTAAAGTTATGAAATAGTGGCTAGTGAGACTTGAGGACATCCCTGTTTAGTTCCTATAGATAAAGGGAGATGTAGATGGTAGCTTTAGATATGCTGTTGGGTTGCTCTAGAAGAGTTTAAGGGATTGTATCATTTGATATGATTATCCCATTCTGCTCATAATATGGAATAGGTAAAGATAAATTACAGTATCAAAGGCTTTTTCTATGTCCAAAGCCAGGATGAGTAGAGGTGACTTGGTTATATTTGCATGGCTGTGAAGATTTTAAGATTTATGTTTAGTAGGGATATAGCCCTGTGATTTCGATTAGGTTTCAGGATTACATATATATGTTCACTACCCTGATCTCCTCACTATCCAACAACCCCAAAAAACTATTTGACACCTTTCTTTTCCTCCTCAATCCTAAAGTGCTGGTCCCTATCACTGACCTTTGTACCGATGATCTGGCTTCTTACTTTACGGAGAAAATAGAAAACATCTGCCAGGAAATCAAATTGCGGTCTCTCATTCCCCCTGTTCTTCCTCCATATCTCCTCTTTCTCACTCTCCACATTTGACCCAGTCAAAGAAAAGAAGTCTCCAGGCTCCTCTCTTCCTCTCATCCTACTACATGCACACTGACCCCATTTCCTCACACCTACTCCAGTCTCTCTCTCCGGTCATCGCTACTCACCTAACCAAAATATTCAATCTCTCCCTCTCTACTGGTATCTTCCCCTCCCTTTCGAACACTCTATCATTAATCCATTATTAAAGAAATCTTCTCTTGACCCATCCTGCACAAATAACTAAAGACCAGTCTCCAACTTCCCCTTCATCTCTAAACTATTGGAGTGCCTGGCCTACTCCCACCTTACACACTAGCTCTCCACTCACTCTCTTCTAGATCCATTACAGTCTGGTGTCCACCGTCAACATTCCACAGAAACTGCCCTCATCAAAATTAACTTCTGATGACAAAACGTAACGGTGACCACTCTCTGCCTATTCTTCTTGACCTCTCTGCAGCTTTTGACACAGTTGACCAACATATCCTACTTGCTTTGCTGCACTCCATCGGCATAAAGGACAATGCTCTCTCCTGGTTCTCTTCCTGTCTTTCTGACCGCTCTTTTAGTGTATCATTTGCTGGCTCCACCTCCTCTCCTCTTTCTCTCACTATTGGGATCCCTCAGGGTTCAGTCCTTGGCCATCTTCTCTATACGGCCCCTATTGGACAGACTATCAGCTGATTTGGCTTCCAGTACCATCTTTATCCTGATGGCACACAACTATATACTTCAGCCCCTCACCTTACCCCCGCTGTATTGAACAATGCCAAAAACTGTCTGACTGCAGTTTCCAACATCATGTTCACCCTCTATCTGAAACATAAGCTTTCCAAAACTGAACTTCTTCTGCTCCTGCCCTCCACTAACCTCGCTAAATCTGACATCTTCCTCTCAGTGTGTGGCACCACAATAACGCCTAGTCATCAGGCTCGCTGTCTGGGTGTTATATTTGGCAATGGTCTCTCCTAACCCCCTATATGCAATCTCTTTCCCGCTCTTGTCGCTTGCACCTGAAGAACCTCTCTAAAATCTGCCCCTTTCTCACCACGGAAACAATAAAACCCTCACTGTGGCCCTGATCCATTCCCACTTTGATTACTGCAATTCTCTATTAATTGGCCTCCCCCTCACTACACTTTCCCCTCTCCAGTCCAACCTTAATGCAGCAGCCAGGATCCCCTATATGACCAATAGTTACTCAGACACCTCTGCACTGTGCCAGTCACTGCACTGGCTGCCTATACAGTACACTACAGGATCCAATTCAAATTGCTTGTTCTCACCCACAAAGCTCTTCACAGCGCAGCACCTCCCTACATCTCCTCCCTCATCTCTGTCTATCACCCTACTCGTTCTCTACGTTTTACAAGTGACCTTCGATTAACATCCCTACTAATCCGAACCTCCCACTCCCTGCTCCAAGACTTCTCCCGAGCAGCACCAATTTTCTGGAATGCTCTACTTCAAAAATTAGGACTATCCACAATTTAAATAGTTTCAGGCGATCCCTAAAAACACATCTTTTTAAGGCGCCTATCCTGCTCCCTAATCGTAGTCCATTATACTGTATATAGCGCATTCACTATTTCTCTGGACATAACTTTCCTTCAAACTCCACTAAACCCAAAAGCTCTACACAGATTGGCTGGTGACCACTCATGTGATTTTATCTATCCCCCATTTCCTCAAGATGCCAGGACCATCATTGTAAATAAGCTCCTGTACTTTGTGTAACCCCCACCTCATTGTAGGCCCCTGCACTTTATGTAACTGTGTCACCCCACCTGGTCAGGCATCACAGATGAGGTACTGCACCCATAGATGTTTAATTTGGTGCCTCCCTTAAAGGGATGAAAAATGCTGCGTAAATCTGTAAATATGTTATCCGTTAATATTGTTATCTTTTATTGAAAAAGTAGATTTTCACTCTACCTGTTCCCTGTTTTACCCCAAACTCGTGGACGAGTGTATTCCACCAAGGGAAAATGTGTCACCCCACCTGGTCAGGCGTTACAGATGAGATACTGCACCCATAGATGAGTGTGTGGTTACCCCTGTCACAATGGAATGTAAATGTTCTTTAGGAGGCTCCCATTCTAGCACTCCCACACACACCCACTTAGGCAGATGGCAGAGGTCCCATACCCGAGGGGGGGTTAGGGAGGACACACAGTCGAGTTGCAGACAGGACTGAGGCAAGATGGAGAACGGGGATCCTCCAAGTGAGTGAAGGAGGAATCCCAAGGAGGGGGCCTGGACATAGCAAACAGCAGCCCAGACGGAACGAGGGAACCCCCCAAGCGCCCATACTCAGGAAGGAAACCCTGGTGTGTTTTACTGTAGCACTGGTTCCGAAGACGGCAAGGTAGTTCAGCCCCTCACCGAGAACACCAGAGGTCGCGGACCGTTTACCGGCCCCGACACCCTGTCTAGAGGAATTGCCACACCAGGATTCCGATCTACAACGGGCTTGGTACCAAGTGGGCACCTCAAGACAGGTATAGAGAGCAGGACACAGGGCAGATCCAAGAAGGTATTCCACAGGAGAATCCCAGAGACTTTGCAGCCCATTGTGACTACCCGGCCAGCTATTTTGTCCAGAGATTGTTACCTACTGTGAACTGTTTTACCACCTGCACTGTTCCAGTAAAGTACCCAGGTAGAGTGCTCAAGTCTCCGTGTGTTTGTTTCTACACTGCACCCTGCTCATCCATCCATCACCAGCACCCCTACCATCCCCGGTGCATCCCTTCCCCGGGGGGTTAGCTCCACCTGCAGGGAGCTGTACCATCAAGGCCGCTATACCACCGCCTTCCGGAGGACTAAAGAGGCGCTGGTGCCTAATCACCAGAAGCTGCGGGTGGCGTCACGAGAACTACAATATAAACTTTTTTCCTATTCCCAACTTCCCTTTTTAAAAGTAGACACCAGGGCCACGGGTCTGGGCAGGCCACCGTTGACAACCCCACAGCAGAAGAGGGCCCATACACCCGAGTCCCCATACCCTGGTCATAACCCCCACCTCATACTATTGTGTACCTTCCTTCTGTATCTGTAATCATGTTTTCTTGTACGAATGGAAAGGAGTTGTGGAAAAGAATAGCAACTCCTCTGTTTTTTTCATTATGGGAGGCAAAGTAGAATCTAGTGTATGATTTGTGGAAGTATGTGGGGAAGGAACTGTCTGAAAAATGGGTCTATTGTAAAAAAAATGTTGGAATAGGGATGGGCGAATCTACTCGCTAGGACTCGTTACTCGGCGAGTAGTAAGGGACTCGCAGGACTGGTACTCTGCGAGTTTCCCAGTGATTACTCGCACGAGTCCAATGCAAATCAATATCAATCCTAGTTTTGTCAGAAACGCTGACAAAACTAGGATTGCCATTGTTTGCATTAGACTCGGCTACTGTGCCAGTGATAGCAGGAAACTCGCAAAGTAACTGCTGTTACATTGCGAGCCGAGTCCAGCTGTCTTCTCTGTGCAGCTCCAGGGTCCTAGAGCCTGCCTGCTCACAGAGATGATGTAGCAGTGCTGAGATTGTTCTCAGTCTGCTCATTCCCTGTGCATATCTATGCACAGGGGATGTAGCAGAGAGAACATCGCGTTTTGGACTACGTCGGACGGAAGAGGATTTTTTTAATTAAAGATGGAGTCCCTAATGGCTTTTTTTTTTTATTTCAAATAAAAATTTTCTCTGTGTTGTGTTTTTTTAACCCTTTATTGGAGATTCTTAGTGGCTGGGTCAAACGTGGCCTGACATTAAGAATCTCGGGCTTAATACCAGCTTGTATAACAAAGCTGGTATTAACCCCTTTATTACCCAGCGTGCCACCGCCACCAGGGCCGCTGGAAGAGCGGGGTTCAGCGCCAGAGGATGGCACTTCAATGAACGCGCCATCTTCTGGGGCGGCTGCGGGCTGCAATTTGCAGCGGGGGGTGCCCAGAAAGCTTGGGCATCCCTGCGCTGCGGATTCCAGCCCCCAGCTGCTTAGCTGTACCTGGCTAGACATAGAAATAGCGCGGAGTCCCACGCATTTTTTTTTATTATTTCATGAATTTCAGAGTCAGAGTCTCAGAGTCAGAGTCTCAGAGTCAGAATCTCAGAGTCAGAATCTCAGAATTTCATGAAATAATTTAAAAAAAATGCGTGGGGCTCTGCGCAATTTCTATGTCTAGCCAGGTACAGCTAAGCAGCTGGGGGCTGGAATCCGCAGCACAGGGATGCCCAAGCTTTGTGGGCACCCCCCGCTGCAAATTGCAGCCCGCAGCAGCACCAGAAGATTGCGCGTTCATTGAAGCGCCATCCTCTGGCGCTGAACCCCGCTCTTCCAGCGGCCCTGGTGGCGGTGGCACGCTGGGTAATAAAGAGGTTAGGGCCAGCTTTGTATTATCAGCTGGCCCTAAGCCCGAAATTTATGGCGGTCACGCCAATATTAGACATGACCGCCATGAATTTCTATTAAATTGTTTTAAAAAACACAACACAAAGAAAATTTTTTATTAGAAATAAAAAAAAAAGCCATTAGAGACTCCATCTTTAATTAAAAAAATCCTCTTCCGTCCGACGCAGTCCAAAACGCGATGTCCTCTGCTACATCCCCTGTGCATAGATATAGATTTCTATGCACAGGGAATGAGCAGACTGAGAACAATCTCAGCTCTGCTACATCATCTCTGTGCACAGACATTCATGTCTGTACACAGGGAATGAGCAGACTGAGAACAATCTCAGCTCTGCTACATCAGGCAGCAGGCGGGCTCTAGGACCCTGGAGCTGGGGCAGCCAGCACAGAGGAGACAGCCTGACTCTTATCTGTGCGAGTTTCCCAGCGATCTATAAAAAATCCAAGAATGCGCACATAGGGTGATATCTTCTTTGAAGAAGGATAAAAGGTTATATAAAGAGGCTGCTCACCTGATACAGTTGTGATGACCCACAACTGGTAATGATCGCTCAGATACAAGTAGCTGCTGCAGGACCGTACTCTCCACAGATCCCTGTGGTATAATCAGCTCCCAGGACACAGTACCTCGAGGTCCGCGCTGCCATTCCCTGATGAAGGAGTTGGGAGATGACTCTGAAACGCGTAGGACAATAAAGAAGAATCGTTGATCCAGACATTCTCTTGTACTGGCTTCTTTTGTTCCTTTCTGAAGTGGCAGCGCGGACCTCGAGGTACTGTGTCCTGGGAGCAGTTTCCCAGCGATTGCTTACAAAGTAAACGAGTCCAATGCAAATAAATGACAAAACTAGGATTGCTTCAGGCTGAAGCTTCCGAGACACATCTGCGATTTGTAAATCTCACACTACTCGCTATTACTCGCTTCCCCATTCATTAACATTGGACTCGCTAGACTTGCAACGAGTAGCGAGTCCTGGGCTCGGACTCGCTAGAGTCAAGCGATTCCGAGTAATTTAGGATTCGCCCATCACTATGTTGGAATAATCTATAAAAGCGCGTTTTCTTTTTAATTTGTAATGGTTGTTCTAAATGTCCTATCATATCTGTTGTTGTATGGTAGGTAGATAGGTAAGTTGTTGGTCCTTCTGCAAATTTAAGATAGATCACTTTTGGAATAGGTAGCAGTGAGACTGCAGACAGTATTAGCCCAAATTGGAGTAACATGTTCACTTCAAAGGCACTGCAATCTCTATATAATAAAGTGTAGCATATATTGAAATTAATTTTAATTTTTACATTAGAGATCAGCCATAGTTAGATTGTAAACTCTCACAAGCAGGGTCGTCATTATTTTTTGCTAAAATTATTATTTTTTTAAATAATTGTTTCTTATGGCTGTTTGTATATCAACCCGTGAACTGTAAAGCACTGTGGAATAAGTTGGCGCTATATAAATAAAAATCATTACAAATTTCTAATTTCTTAATAGAAGACAGGCGAACAGAGATTATCACTCATATTTGATGATCCATTAAATCGTACAATCAAGGGTCATGGTTTCTAAAGGATTGAGATGCAAACTTCTTCATTCGACGGATCTCTTTCCACTCCCTATGAGGTCTTGGCCTTTGTGGTAGAGCACCAGTTTCATGTAATGGTATACCTGCCCATCCTAAGGCTCTCCAGCCTTCCTCTTGATTTTTCGGTGAGAAGGTGGTATTCTTGTAGGTAAAAATCAGGGCATGGGAGAAACCCCACTTAATGTTTGCCTTAATTAGCGCCATGGTTGTGTCTTTCATTGCTTTCCTTCTCATTAGAGTCGCTGGGAAGATATCGAGAAATAATGAGACTGTGTCTGGCATCCCTGGTGGACTAGATTTGTTGCGTGCGGCAGCAAGAATAAGATCCCTTGATTCCTCATGATGTAATTTAAGAACCACATCTCTCGGTGTTGCATCCGATCTGGGACCTCCCAGAGCTCTGTGAATTTTGGTAATATGTAAGAGGTTGGGATTTGCCTGTGGTAGGAGGGCACCAAAAAGGCTAAAGACTATTCCCATTAAGTTGGACTGATTTTTAGGGAGTCCCTTAATTCTTATGTTTTCCCTCTTTGAGCAGGTTTCTAAATCTTCACATTTTATTTCCAGGTATTCAATATCTGGCATCTTGATCTTGTAAATGTTCCCTGTGTGACTCAATGGCATCAGCTGTATGTATCATCCATCCTTCTTCTAAATCATTAGTACGTTTGGTAATTTCTTAAAGTTGTGTAAAATTATCTACTGCTGCCGACAGTTCGAGACTGAATATATTTTGGATGGTTTCTAGGAGTTGTTCCATTGCCATTAGAGTGGCATTCGAGGGAGGACTTGCTTCAGTTTGCTGTGACCTCTGTGCAGAGCCTCTTGGTCTCGGGGGAGGGGAAATTTTGGGTTGTTGTCATTTCCTGGGCTGTGGATTTAGTGCATTGTGATAACAGTTGTGATATGGGTTGTGAATTAGATTCAGATATGGTGGTCCGTTTTGCACGCATTATATGAAGACCATATAATTCTCATATTTTTTTAAATCTATTTGCTTGTGCATTTGTGTGCTTAGCAGTGCCTAAGGTTCAGGTCCTAGCATAACATTTTTCTAACTAACTGTGGTGGCACATGTACTCTTTGTGGTTCTCTGATGGCCTTTTGGGGGTCAATGTGTGGCACACCAGGGGTTAATGTGCCACAGTAACACCACAAAGTGTTAACTCCCTACACAACCCACAACACTACACTAGCGCCTCCAGACTTAAAACAAGTCCCTTAAAATTGCTTCCCTTACAACCAATATACCAAATAAGATCAGGTTTACCCCCAATCTTAAGGAAAGATTCCACAAAATATAGGATAATTTAATAGTTATCTATAAATTCATAAAAATAAAATACATTAAAATTTAGAGCATTCCCTCCGGGGAAACACACCAGAAACTGATCATATGTTTACAAAACAATAGTATATATAACCATTGCCTCCATACAAAAATATATAACAAGCATTTATACATCCATCCACAATTAATGTTCAATGGTAATCATAATAGGAATTACTTGTATTCAGGCCAAACACACTCCTAATATCCCAGGGATTACATATAATCACCTTGGAGCATTGTACTTAAGCCCTATACTACTCCCACTATCCACCTACATCAATTCACAGCTTATTTGGATGTTTATATCTCTCACTACAAGGTAAGGTTCATACCTGTTTGTATGCACGGTCAGCGTCTGTGGTTCCTCCTCCCCTACAGCTGTTTCGCAACCCGCTTCTTCCGGGGGGCGTAACCTATCTTCTAAGCTGGGGCTTTTTATTTCCCACTATATTTAATCACCTGCCGCCACGTCACTATCACCAGGCGAGTCTCACTAATTAGCGCTGTGACATCACTCAAGAGAGCAGTCTCTAATTGGCCCAACGTATCCTTGTGCACACTGCATTCTGGTGATGGCGCATGCGCATCATGAGTAATCGCCAGTAATACATGTCGTTTCTCCTATTACTATGGTGACGGCGCCTGCGCACACCGCATCGTCACCAGAACTATATAATATCTCGGTGGTTCCCATAGTAACCTATTTCAACATGCTTTATCTATAGAATAACTTTAAACCAGGCGCAAAAGACATTTGTTATAACTACCATTATCATCGCTAGCTGATTCTAACATAGTTATTTAAAGTTTATAACGCCAGACCTATTACGATCTCCCCATTCCTTCAATGATTATTGCAAATTACTAAACTATAGTGTAACCATTAAATACGCCTATGATATGAACACTATCAAACCTATACTATATAGATATATAGCGTATAACATTATATAAACCCAATAATTTATATTAGACTTATTCAATATGAACAATACCCCATATTACAGTAACAATATAATTGATGAAGTATTTAAAGTGCCCGTGCTTATATAAATATAAATATATGAAAAATTCTTCACAATTAACCCTTTATAATGCTCAATAGTGCTAACCCATAATATTTTCCCATATACACATATATTTAATATTTAAGTTAGGTATAAAACACCCCAACTAACAACTTTATATTCTACTAGCTGTGAGCCCGATGCGATTGCATCGGGATTCTAGAATCTGTGTATAGTTTATTTATTAAGAGTTTAAAATAATAATCCAATTCTTCCATGATATCTTTCCATTAACTACATATGTTTGTATGGTGGATATCATTTGTGGAAAATTGAACTATTATGTTGTAAGGGTCTTAGAACACAAAGTAGCAATACGTGTTAATTTCTCAACCGGTTTCTTTGAGAAATCAATATTAGTATTCTGCCTATTGGCCAGTTTGTGTCAGCCCACCAATCTCGGCAAGATGCCCTTACGTCTGGTGGGTCCCTACTCTAACTAAATCCGAATTGATATTACTTAGATATTTTTTATGGCTGCTTTTTTCGTATATTTTTAGAGGATGTAGATTTAAATAATCCAATTTTCAAATTTGATACTGAAGGAGTTACCGATGACAGACTTGCAGCAATTTCCGTGCAATGACTAAAAAACTTGCAGTTAACCTGCTGTAAATGGAGCGAACGTGGCTTCGGCAGGTGCAGCAAATACAGCCACTAACTAACCACAGGTGACTGCAGTTGATGTGGCTGACACTGCCGCAACTACGTTGTCTGCACACACCGCAAGTAAACTACAAATTGCATACATGCAATAATGGAAATTACAGCAAGTATGTTGTAGGTTAGTCCTTAGTGATCAACTGTTAAAATTTAGTATATTCCTCAAAAATGTACAAAAATATGAGAAAAAAGCCGCGGTAAAATGTAATTTTGAATTTATGTATGTCCCTATCTATCTAAATGTGCAGAACACACCTTGCAAATGAGATGTGTGTGAACAGCCATCCCACCCGTCTCTTAGCTGTTCACAAAAACCTCTCCTTATGCAAAAAGAGAAACAAATTTCTCAGCACCTATAGTTCTGGAGTTTAAAACAGTGGTTTCTATCATCCAGTGCAGAAATTTGGATGATACACATCTCTGATGTTCTTAGAAAAGTGTGTTCATAAGAATATAGTATGAAGAATGTAAGTAAAAGAAGAAATTTCTAAAAGACTAAGCTAATTTTTTTGTTATTTTTTTTTTTTTGTATAAAAAAAGAAAATAAGTATAGTAAAATTCAAAAGTTTAATCTAAAATATTCCTGTAGACAATATTTTTGGTAAAGACTTTTTCAGAATTAGGCAGCAATTTGCCTTGAATGGGTGTATCCAGCACTTTGACCTTTACATTGCATCGTCTTTTGACTCTTGAAAAAGCCACATATAATTGTCCATGTCCAAAAACTGGTTCTGGCAAATAAATCCCTACTTTCTCCAGTGTTTGGCCTTGGGATTTGTTGATGGTCATGGCAAAAGCAGGCTTCACGGGAAATTGATGACGTCTTAACTTAAAAGGTAAGTCAGTCTCTGATGGAGACAAATCAATCCTTGGAATGAACACCACATTTCCTTCGGCAGACCCAGTAATGACTTTTGCTTGAATCATATTGTCAAACAAAGCGGTGACAATCAAGCGAGTCCCATTGCAAAGACCTTTTCTGCTGTTGAAGTTTCGCAAAAGCATGACAATGGTGCCTATTTTTAATTTGAGGCGATGAGAAGGCATTCCCGTCGGTGTAAGTGAATTTAACAATTCCACCGGATATTGGTCTGGGTCTTCAGTCTCATCAGGATCAATGGAATCATCACTAATGTATTCAGTGTATTCACCAGCAATGCAATCCATGATCTTAGAGTTGACCAAATCCACATCGTCATTTTTAGGGCAAAGAATGGCATGTGATGCAGCAATTTGAATGCTTTCGTTGTTATTTACATCAATTAAAATGTTTTCACCAAATATATCAAATATAAGTGAGCCAGTGCAGATCATGTCTTGCGGGATTTCAATAATATCATCTCCAAGGTTGAAATTATTGGACAAATCACCATTTCACAGTTGAAGTAACCAACTGCTATAATCGGGATCAATAGAGCGCATGTTGTTGATGAGCGGCAATTGAGTGAAAAGCTGCCATTGTTGTGAGTATTTAATGCAACTCTCTACAATGTCTGTTCTTGTACCATGAGGGATGATAGGGAGACACTGTCGAAAGTCTCCTCCCAGAACAATGACTTTACCTCCAAAAGGTGTTTTATTTTTCTTAGAGATATCTGTTGTCATGAGATCCCTTAAAAGTTGATCTATGACATGCAATGCATATTTTGATAACATAGTTAACTCGTCAATAATGAAAAGTTTTGTACTTTTCAAATGTTGTGCAGCATCAGTATCATTTTTAATTCTGGAAACCGATGTTTCATTGATTGGAATTGGTATTCCGTAAAGCGAATGAATGGTTCTTCCTCCTTGCAGTAAGTTAGCTGCAATCCCTGTACTGGCTGCAGGTGAGACAATTTCTCCTTCTCCTCTTAGTTCATGAATTAATAAATCATAGAGGTATGTTTTCCCACTGCCACCTGGACCGTCGATGAAAAAGCACTTAGGCTGTAGACTTCTATCTTCTAAAGCTTGATGTATAGCATTATAGGCTAAATGTTGTTGGTCATTTAAAGTAGCTTTCATTTCCCGAGCTCTTCTTAACTCGTCATCCTTGTTGTATTGTGGGCGGATTTGTGGTTTTCTTTTGGGGCGTTGTAGATTAAAATCAGTAAAACTTTTGGCATGAAATTTTAAAACATTTTGGACATCTGTCATTGCATATCCTTCACAATTCTCACACTCCTCAGTGTTGGAGTGGTATGCATGGCAGTAGTCTTGTATGAAGTCTTGTTTAAATTCTTGCCACAACTCCAACAGATGAGCGGGAGGACCAAAAATACATATATATGCAACATATCATGAAGCTGTGCAGGCATGTTTAGAACACAGGCATCCAATAAAGTATTTTTCCAAACACTATCATCGAATAGCAATCCAAGAGCTAATGCCGCCTCTTTAAAAGTTGGGTATGTGACTTCATTAACAGTTTTAATGTTGTTAAAACTTGTTGCTCCTTTGACATGCAGTAACAACAACCTTAAATAGTACCGTTCTTGTTCTTTCATACTGACAGTATACATTCTTCCAATCACTGATGCACCTAATCGCTTTCTAATTTCCCATGCACCTTCTTTCCAAACATAGTGCTCAGGAATTTGGTGGTATAAGTAATCATGAGCATGTGGGTCATTCTCATTGAGCTCAAAGTAGGCCATAAGAGTGGATTTTCTGTGCATTGTGTAACTGATGTTGTCAACAGAGTCATTCTCATGAAAATATAGTGGTTGAGAATGTGGGAGAAGTACCGCAAGGCGAATAATGCTGTGAGATTGTCTATGCATTGGGTAAGCAAAGATTCGCCAAGCTGCCTCCGGTGCACTTACATACCTTGAATCCATGAATTGGTGTGTTACATCATGTTGGATGTTGGTTTGACAAATTTCCAGATTGGCTTTATCATGTCCTTTGTAGACATATTTGAATAGGTATTTGACACTTTGAATGGAAGCACATACTTCCACATTAATATGACATTTGTATTTTAATAGTAGGAAAGGGTTATAGGGAACAACCCAAGAATTATCAATCATCTTGGAATGGTGTGGAAAGGATGGTCCTAAATTTCTTTGATAAGTAGGATAGGCATCCTTAGTTATGACTGTTTTTGGCTGGAATTTTTTTGGAAAAGCTTTTTTTACACTTTCCAAGATCCATACAGGGCGAATTGGGGTTGTGTTGTCCACAGGGCCCATGAATCATGTGTTGCATCACAATTTGATGGAGCAGAGGGTAGTACGCAGGATCGGCAATTTCAGCCCACACTGTATTGTCTACGTCAACCTCAGTTCTTAATTTGGAATTGGTATGTAGAATAATCAAAATGTGAGCGTGTGGTAGGCCACGCTTTTGAAATTCAATGACATGAACCATTGCACAAACTTTGCCAAATAATCCGCTGTTAATGTCTTTTAATAGGGCTTCAAGTTTAATTCTGAAGACACGGGCCACTAAATCAGGTCTATGTTCCACACGCTGCCATGGTTCTAAATTGTTTATAATCTCACTCCATTTTGGATTACAGGTCATGGTTACAAAAAGATTCGGTCGTCCAAATTTAGTTACAATAGCCATGGCATCTTGATATCGTTGCTGCATGTTTCTTGGACTGCCTTCAAAAGAAGATGGTAAAATGACCGTCTTGCCAATGGGGATACCTTTTTTTATAGATTTTTTCTGTAGATGTTCTTGGAGTACACAGTAATCCTCCACTTTTAAATCCTTTTGGTGCTGACGAATAAAATTTAGGCGATTAGCCTCGATCTTCACATACGCATCAACTAAGTACTGCTGTGTTAGTTTGCCACCATTTAGGACGGGATTGAACTGATTACGTACAGACAGCAAATAGCAGTAATATTGCAGTTGTGTAACCCTGCGTGGACTTTGGCCTTGATGCTTGAGTCCCTCATGCTAGCCTTGTTCTCCATGAGGAAAAAATAAGGGATAGAGTAATGCATCTAAATTGCTATGTAGAATACTGACTTGCTGTGTTTTAGGGGCCAAGGGGTTATTTGGGTCAGGTTTCAAATGAATTAAAATGTCTCTATTGAATGGTGGCTCTCCATTGTCATTTTCAAAAACCACAGCGACTTCATTCACAGTAGGATTGTTATACCGTCTTGGGTCTTGATGTCTATCTTGTTTAATGGCCATGGTTATATTTGGCATGACGGTGCCATTTTCTACTGCCTTCTGTTGTTCCTCTAATTCAACATCACGTAGCATTTTGTAGGCCGAAACAAAGGGATTAATATTATCCAATTGAAGAGCAATGATACTCATCAACGTAGGATGACATTTTAAATTTTCGGGAGACTGTAGCCGTTGTTCAATAGCGCTTGCAGTATACAAAATGTACAGTTGTGCATACGCTGGAACTTGATCTTGAGCGGGATGGAGTGTTCCAGTGCGATGATAAATTTGCCGATGAATACGGAAACAGTAAGGGCCGTGTCCAGGTGGTGGAGAAACATTGGCACCCATGGAGGCAAAAGCAAAAGAATATTAATGCTCCGGATGTTCTCCATGAGATTTTTTCTATATTCACTCTGTCCTTTGAGCAAACATTGGAAGACCTCTGGGTATTGAGGTAAGGGTACCTTGACTTTTCCCTTGTGACAACAGAGAGTGAAATGTTGATCAGCTGGGCGTTCGGCCGAAAAATGTAGAGTTTGACAATGTTCACATACGAACTTCATGGGACCACAGCTATGTTCTAAAATAGCAGTATCATCATCCGTAAAGCCCATAGGATTTAGAAGAAGAGTTGAAGGTAACAAAACCTGACGTTTTTTCTGTAAGCCTACATAGATCAGGCGTTGAATGGACGAACTGTCGACACTTTCAATAAACGAAGAAGTGGAAGGTAGATTCAACGCCGGCTCTTGAAATGTTGAAGTGGAAGCTGTCTGTTTGCGTAGTTGATGACGATATTTAGCAAGATGGGTGAAGCGGACTTGTTTAGACTTCGGAGACTCATTGCGTCTACGTGTCTGTAAAGCAGTTTTACGCTTCATAATATCACAGCGTTTGGTGTATGGCGTGTCTTCAGCACAGTGTTTGCGCTTACATGTGGCCTTGCGAGGTGGTAAAGGCTGTTCAGTAGGGGTTAATTGAGTAGAAGAAGAGATGGAAGCAGTATGATGGGCAGACGGTTCTCCTAAGGGCATGACCTTTTGTTGTTTGCGTCTTTCACGTGCAGCCATCGCTTTTTTGGCCAATCGGTTGCTTCTTTCTTCCGAAGACCCTTTTGAAATGCGTCTTTTAAAAGCAGTCTTTGCTTGATCCAACCGAAGGCGCTTATCTTCGGCGCTCTTCTCAGCACGCTTTTTGCGCATACATGCAGCATCCTTGGCCACATCAGCCTTGTTTTGTGCCTGTGAGCTCATGTTGAGCAGTAGGCAGTCTCCTAAGGGCATGACCTTTTGTTGTTTGCGTTTTTCACGTGCAGCCATTGCTTTTTTGGCCAATCGGTTGGTTCTTTCTTGTGAAGACTCTTTGAAATGCGTCTTTTAAAAGCAGCCTTTGCATGATCCAACCGAAGGCGCCTATCTTCGGTGCTCTCCTCAGCATGCTTCTTGCGCATACGTGCAGCATCCTTGCCCACATCAGCCTTGTTTTGTGCCTGTGAGCTCACATTGGGCATTAGGCAGTCTCCTAGGGCATGACCTTTTGTTGTTTGCGTCTTTCACGCGCAGCCATCGCTTTTTTGCCAATCGGTGGTTCTTTCTTGCGAAGACTCTTAGAAATGGTGTCTCTTAAAAGCAGCCTTTGCATGATCCAACCGAAGGCACCTATCTTCGGCGCTCTCCTCAGCACGCTTCTTGCACATACGTGCAGCATCCTTGCCCACATCAGCCTTGTTTTGTGCCTGTGAGCTCATGTTGGTCATTAGGCAGTGCAAAAGATGCAATATGAGCTACAGTAAGTTAGTTAAGGAAGCAATCAATAGTGAGTGTGTATAGATAGGCAATGCAATAAAGTAATAGTGTGATTGTTGGCGAAAGAGTAAAATCAAAGTACACACTTATTGGTATTGACAATGAAGCAGTTACGTATAGGTAGTGTAAGTAGGTGTAAATAGAAATGAGTGTGTGTTCCAATGACATAAAATGAGACTTGAAGGCAAGAGATATGGATCTAAGTAGCATATATAGGTAAAAATGTCACTGTAGCAATATATAACAGGTATAGAATGACTTAATGTCCCTGTACCACAACTATAACCCACTGGGAAGTTAGACTAACATGCAAAGAGGTGTTAAAGGGGTTAATGTGTTAAAGACATTAGAACTACACAGTAATAATTTGGCAGTGTGTCCCTAATTGGATAGAAGGTGTTAATGTACCCCTGGCAATACTACTACACACTCCTAAGTAGGAGTTAGATGGAAAATGGTATGTAAGGGGTTAAATTACCATTGGGATTACTACAACACACTCCAAAGTTGGAATTATATGGCAAATGGTATGTAAGGGGTTAATGTAGCACTGCTATTCTTACTACACAGTATGAAAGAGAAAAATAGTAAAAAAAAGGCATATAAGGGGTTAATGTCCAAATGCCATTAGTACTACCCATTGTTACATATGAATGTAATGGAAAATGAAATAGAAGGGGTTAATGTCATAGTGTTAATACAATGAAAGACTGTGCAATCGTTATGATTTGAAATATGTTATAGCAGAGGTTAATGAGTTAACTGGCCTTATTAATCTAAACTGTGAAGTTAAATTTTAATTCCAAAAAAGAGATCTTAGGTTATATTGTACTGAAAACGATCCGGACCTTGCTTCCCGACGTCCCTCACAAAGGATAAGGAAAGCAGGAATGATGTGTGAGGGAAATTTTCAAAATTTGCGGTGTAAAATGGCGGGGGCGAAATTTGAATTCATAAAATGGCGGCAGGCGCAAGGCGATCTTCTGATTGGCCGCTGGCATTTTACAGCGACCAATTAGAGAAGCAACTCAACGCACAGGGACAGCAGCATGTTGAATGTGTTAGAGTTAGACTTCATGGTGTGTAAAAAATGGCTCCTGTATTCAGATTGGGGTCGTCTTTAGAGGAGGGGAGGAGTGAGCGTAGCGGAGATCATCGGCGCAGGGTTGCGGCAGCGTAGCGGAGATTAGCGGCACTCGGTGGGGCCAGTGTAACGGAGATGAGCGGTGTTGACTCAGCTCACCATAGCGGAAATCAATTGTGCTCGTTGGGGGCTCAGGAGCGCAGATCAGCGGTGCTCGGTCTCTGCTCCGGAGCGGAGAAAGGCGTCGCTGGCTGCGGTTAACAGAGCGGAGAGGAGCGTGGCTGTGTCCGGCTACCATAGCGTGCATCAGCGGTTCTTCTCTCCGGCCAGCGTTTGACAAAGTAGAAAACATGCAGGACATTGTATTTCAAAAGTGGCGCTGGATGTGAGGCGCTGTGCTTATTGGTCGCGACGCGACCAATGAGCTTTGGGCCTCACATCCGGCCGTGCAACTGGGCGGCATATTGAAAAAGGATATTTTAAGTTCAGGGTAGGATGCGCCGCCCCGGTCTTTTGATTGGACGGCCGTAATTTCAAAAAGATAGCGCCGTGACTCTGATTGGTCGACGGTCTGGCGGCGACCAAAGAGAGTGGCGAAAGCTCTATGGAGCTCAGCGGGGAGACGGCAGAGTTCTATGCCGAGGTACGAGGTTCTGTTTTCAGCCACGGCGCTGGGCTCTCGTTGGTCGGAGTAGTGAAGTGTGTAGCTCCGACCCCCTGTTATCTCATTGGTCGGCGCAGCTGGCGGCGACCAATGAGAGTGCCCATAGCGGTACGGTGCTCTGGAGCTGAGCACCGACTGGGTAAGGCATGGAGCTCAGCGGGGAGACCGCTGAGCGCCGTGGCCAGGTACCTGGGCGTGTGTCCGGCCACCGCGTTCGGCGCTTGGAGCACTGACGTGTGTGGGCGGCTGGAGCGGCGAAGTCTGTAACTGGGGGAAGAGCGAAGGTCTTTGGTCAGCTATGTAGTGGTGGGTCCGGACATCGCCGCTCGGCGCTGCTTGCTAGTGCTGGGTCCGGACATCGGCGCTGCTTGGTAAGTGGGTCCGGCGCTTGGTCTGTGCCGATGTCTGTAGCTGGGGGAAGACCTTCGGTGTTCGGGCAGCTACCTTGGGGCTCCTGGCGGGGTTGAGGGGCGAGCAATGGGTGCTGCGCGGGCATTGGTCGCGCTGCGGGGTGCAGGTCCAAGCAATGGTCGCTTCGCGGGCATAGCTCGGTGGGGTGTACGTGGGGCTTCTGGCGGGGTTCAGGGCCGAGCAATGGCCGCTCCGCGGGCATTGCTCGCGGGCGCAATGGGCGCTGCGCGGGCATTGCTCGGGCTGCTGTAACGACTCGTAACGCCCGCTTTGCGGGCATTGCGAGTGAGTCGCGTGGGCGCTGCACGCCCACGAACAAAGCCACGGAAGTAGCGGCGTGTGCAAGGGAAATCGCTACGACAATTATATAGTAGATTGGATAGAAGGTGTTAATGTACCCCTGGCAATACTACTACACACTCCTAAGTAGGAGTTAGATGGAAAATGGTATGTAAGGGGTTAAATTACTATTGGGAATACTACAACACACTCCAAAGTTGGGATAATATGGAAAATGGTATGTAAGGGGTTAATGTACCACTGCCATTCTTACTACACAGTGTGAAAGACAAAAATAGTACAAAAAGGCATATAAGGGGTTAATGTCCAAATGCCATTAGTACTACCCATTGTTAGATATGAATGTAATGGAAAATGAAATAGAAGGGGTTAATATCATAGTGTTAATACAATGAAAGACTTTCCAATTGTTATGAATTGAAATTTGTTATAGAAGGGGTTAATGAGTTAACTGGCCTTATTAATCTAAACTGAGAAGTTACATTTTAATACCAAAAAAGATATATTAGCTTATATTGTACTGAAAACGATCCGGACCTTGCTTCCCGACGTCCCTCACAAAGGATGAGCAAAGCAGAAATGATGTGTGAGGGAAAAATTCAAATTTCGCGGTGTAAAATGGTGGCCGCGAAATATGAATTCCTAAAATGGCGGCTGGCGCGAGGCGATCTTCTGATTGGCCGCTGGCTCAAGGCGCCGACCAATCACAATAGCGGCGGCCGCAATGCCGCCATATTTGAAATACACTGACTACAGTGTATTTGAAGTATGGCGCCATAGAGCGCGGCGCTCTTCTGATTGGTCGCCGCGTTCAGCGCGCCGACCAATCAGAATACCGGCGCGCTGTGTGGCGGCATGCTTTAAATACACTGTACTCAGTGTATTTCAAATATGGCGGCATAGTGGCCGCCGCTATTCTGATTGGTCGGCGTGCTGAAGGCGGCGACCAATCAGAAGAGCGCCGCGCTCTATGGCGCCATACTTCAAACGATCCGGACCTTGCTTCCCGACGTCCCTCACAAAGGATGAGCAAAGCAGAAATGATGTGTGAGGGAAAAATTCAAATTTCGCGGTGTAAAATGGTGGCCGCGAAATATGAATTCCTAAAATGGCGGCTGGCGCGAGGCGATCTTCTGATTGGCCGCTGGCTCAAGGCGCCGACCAATCACAATAGCGGCGGCCGCAATGCCGCCATATTTGAAATACACTGACTACAGTGTATTTGAAGTATGGCGCCATAGAGCGCGGCGCTCTTCTGATTGGTCGCCGCGTTCAGCGCGCCGACCAATCAGAATACCGGCGCGCTGTGTGGCGGCATGCTTTAAATACACTGTACTCAGTGTATTTCAAATATGGCGGCATAGTGGCCGCCGCTATTCTGATTGGTCGGCGTGCTGAAGGCGGCGACCAATCAGAAGAGCGCCGCGCTCTATGGCGCCATACTTCAAACAATCCGGACCTTGCTTCCCGACGTCCCTCACAAAGGATGAGCAAAGCAGAAATGATGTGTGAGGGAAAAATTCAAATTTCGCGGTGTAAAATGGTGGCCGCGAAATTTGAATTCCTAAAATGGCGGCTGGCGCGAGGCGATCTTCTGATTGGCCGCTGGCTCAAGGCACCGACCAATCACAAATAGCGGCGGCCGCAATGCCGCCATATTTGAAATACACTGACTACAGTGTATTTGAAGTATGGCGCCATAGAGCGCGGCGCTCTTCTGATTGGTCGCCGCGTTCAGCGCGCCGACCAATCAGAATACCGGCGCGCTGTGTGGCGGCATGCTTCAAATACACTGTACTCAGTGTATTTCAAATATGGCGGCATAGTGGCCGCCGCTATTCTGATTGGTCGGCGTGCTGAAGGCGGCGACCAATCAGAAGAGCGCCGCGCTCTATGTCGCCATACTTCAAATACACTGTAGTCAGTGTATTTCAAATATGGCGGCATAGCGCCCGCCGCTATTCTGATTGCCGCCATATCTGAAATACACTGAGTACTGTGTATTTGAAGTATGGTGCCATACAGGGCGCCGCGATTCGGACTTGGTCGCCGCTTTCAGCGCACCGACCAATCAGAACAGCGGGGCGCTGTATGGCGCCATACTTCAAATAGACTGTACTCAGTGTATTTCAAATATGCCGGCATAACGGCCGCCGCTATTCTGATTGGTCGCCGCCTTGAGCGCGCCGACCAATCAGAATAGCGGCGCGCTGTGTGGCGCCATAATTCTAATACACTGTACTCAGTGTATTTTAAATATGGCGGCATAGCGCGCGCCGCTATTCTGATTGGTCGGCGTGCTGAAGACGCCAACCTATCAGAATAGCGGCGCGCGCTATGCCGCCATATTTGAAATACACTGAGTACAGTCTATTTGAACTATGGCACCATACAGGGAGCCGCGATTCTAATTGGTCGCCGCCTTGAGCGCGCCGACCAATCAGAATAGCGGCGGGCGCGATGCCGGCATATTTGAAATACACTGAGTACAGTCTATTTGAACTATGGCGCCATACAGCGCGCCGCTATTCTGATTGGTCGGCGCGCTGAAAGCGGCGACCAATCAGAATCGTGGCGCCCTATATGGCGCCATACTTCAAATACACAGTACTCAGTGTCTTGAAAATATGGCGGCATAGCGCGCGCCGCTATTCTGATTGGTCGGCGCCTTCAGTGCGCCGACCAATCAGAATAGCGTCGGACGCTATGCCGGCATATTTGAAATACACTGAGTACAGTGTATTTGAAGTATGGCGCCATAAAGCGCGCCGCTACTCTGATTGGTCGGCGCGGTGAACGCGGCGACAAATCAGAATCGCGGCTCCCTGAATGGCGCCATACTTCAAATACACAGTTTGAGCATAGCTCCTCACTGCCCATTGAGATACATGGAGGACTTTGAGTTTCAAATTTACCGCTGTAAGTGAAGCGCGAAGCTCATTGGTCGCTGTGTGCTGGCGCCGACCAATGAGCATAGCGCCTCACTGGCCATTGAGATACATGGAGGACTTTGAGTTTCAAATTTACCGCTGTAAGTGAGGCGCGAAGCTCATTGGTCGCTGTGTGCTGGCGCCGACCAATGAGCATAGCGCTTCACTTCCCATTGAGATACATGGAGGACTTTGAGTTTCAAATTTACCGCTGTAAGTGAGGTGCGAAGCTCATTGGTCGGCGCCAGCACACAGCGACCAATGAGCTTCGCGCCTCACTTCCTATTCAGATACATGGAGGACTTTGAGTTTCAAATTTACCGCTGTAAGTGAGGCACGAAGCTCATTGGTCGGCGCCAGCACACAGCGACCAATGAGCTTCGCGCCTCACTTCCTATTCAGATACATGGAGGACTTTGAGTTTCAAATTTACCGCTGTAAGTAAGGCGCGAAGCTCATTGGTCGCTGTGTGCTGGCGCCGACCAATGAGCATAGCGCCTCACTGCCCATTGAGATACATGGAGGACTTTGAGTTTCACATTTACCGCTGTAAGTGAGGCGCGAAGCTCATTGGTCGGCGCCAGCACACAGCGACCAATGAGCTTCGCGCCTCACTTCCTATTGAGATACATGGAGGACTTTGAGTTTCAAATTTACCGCTGTAAGTGAGGCGCCGACCAATGAGCATAGCGCCTCACTTACAGCGGTAAATTTGAAACTCAAAGTCCTCCATGTATCCAATGGAAAGTGAGGCGCTATTCTCATTGGTCGGCGCCAGCACACAGCGACCAGCGTTTCAAATTTACTGCTGTAAGTGAGGCGCTATGCTCATTGGTCGCTGTGTGCTGGCGCCGACCAATGAGCATAGCGCCTCACTTCCCATTGAGATACATAGCGGTCTTTAGAGCTGTGCATGGCCAGGCCCTTGGTTCTATTTTCGGCCACGGCGCTCGGCTCTCGTCGGTCGTCGCCGGGGCGGGAGACTCCGGCCATTGCTCGCGCCCCTGCAACGGCTTCGCAGCCATTGCTAGTGAGTCGCTGCGCGCCCACGAACAAAGCCACGTGGTCGCTACGGCAATTATATAATAGATAATATATTATCCCATGAATATACTATAAGTGCCCTAAAAAAAATTTTTCACAATAATCATAACTATCACATTAAACTTACCATATAACAGGTCCCATTATGTTATTCTTGAAAAGATTAATCTTGATACTGATGACTTCTTCTAGTTTTCCATACATCTTCAGAGCTGTCTTAAACAACTTTAATAGGCGACTTGATCAGGATCATCACATCTCTATAAAAACTGAAAATACACAAGTTAAAATGTTATACTACTCCCCATGCTTGACTCCCTACATAAAAACACCCTACTTATATCTATGAAAAAGCGCCAAAGCCAAAGCTCTCATTTAGGCCCATAGGAGCCAGAGTACCCAGGGTGTAGATCCATCTTCTCTCAACCTGGGCTAGTTTTTGACTCAAATTCCCTCCTCTGGGTCCCAAGTCTACTTGATCTATTGATTTTACCTTTAACAATCTATAATTACTTTGATGGAACAACTTAAAGTTTTTTGGCAATGTTTTCAACTGAGACAAATCCTCTTCCTTTTCAGCCTTCTCAATGGCAAGACAATGTTTTCTTACTTGTATTTTGACTTCTCTTGTGGTCATACCCACGTATAATTTTTTACACGGGCATTCGGCCAAATAAATTACTCCCTTTGATGCACAGGTCAAACATTTCCTAATCATAAATTCCCTCGAACCTTCTTGATTTGAAAATGTTTTAGATTTGACCAAATTTACACAGGCTTTACATAAACCACAAGGACAAAATCCATTCAACGTATTTAACTTCCTATCCTTGTTCTTTTTTGGATTATAGTGGCTGTGTACCAAGGAATCTTTCAAATTCCTTGATCTACGAGCCACCATCAATGGATTATTTGAGAGAAAGGTCTTCAACACCGGATCTGTTGATGATACTGGCCAATGTTTAGAACAAAATGTTTTCAATTCCATCCAATTTTTATTGTACGTTGTTATGTACCTTACCTGATTATTATCTTCCGTTCTCTCTTTTTTACGGTATAATAACTCATTTCGAGATGTTTCCATGGCCTTTTTATATCCTCTTTTGATAGATCGTTGACCGTAACCCCTGGAAATAAATCTATTCTTCAGATCCTTTGCCTGACATTGGAAAGCTTCATCCGTAGAGCAAATCCTTTTCATTCTGAGGTACTGTCCAATAGGTATACCATTAATCATAGATTGAGGGTGAGAGGAACCTGCATATAAAAACGAGTTGGTGGAAGTTGGTTTTCTAAACACGTCCGTGTGACTTTCCCCAGACAGTAACAAATCCATCATAATATCCAAAAAAATCCAATTTTCGACCATATTTGTAAGTTAATTTGATATTTAACTCATTATTATTTAGGTCCTCCATCAACATCTTTAGCTCCCCTATACTGCCATCCCAAATAAACATCACATCATCGATGTATCTTGCCCAATGATGTACTTTTTCGATTCCCACAATAGTGTCACATTGGAATATCTCTCTTTCCCAAAGACCTAAAAATAAATTTGCATAACTAGGTGCACATGCAGCCCCCATGGCGGTCCCCTGTAATTGGAGGTATGTCCTGTCACAAAATATGAAAAAATTATGTGTCAACACATACTCCAACAGGGTTAGTAGAAATTTTACAAGATCACCGTCCATATTTGAAGATTCCAAAAACCACCTTACTGCCTTTAAACCATCCTGATGTCGAATCGAGGTGTATAATGATTCGACATCTGCTGTTACCAATACCATATTGGTTTCAAGATGGATTTGATCCAATCTTTGGAGTACAGATGTTGTATCCCCCACAAATGATGGCAGTAACCCAACTAGTGGCTTAAGATAATGGTCCAGGATCTGACAAATGGGCTCACATAGGCTTTGATTCCCAGACACTATTGGCCTACCTGGGGGTCCAGTTGATGTTTGTGAATTTTCAGGATCAGGCAAAATGTTGCAATCCTTGCCTCATACTTTTTAAAAAAGTCCAGCAGTTTCTTGGGAACGATACCCCCATCTACAGCCATCCCGATGATGTCCAATAATTCCTTTTTAAAGATAGACAAGGGGTTACCATATAACCTTTTGTAACATGCTTTGTCATTCAATAAGTGGTATGCCTGTTTCTCATAGAGAGTACAAGGCCACACCACTATGTTACCCTCTTTGTCAGCTTGTTTAATTACAACATCATCCCACTTTTTAATTTCCTCAATGGCTTCCATCTCCTTATATGACATATTGATCTTCCCTTTATGTCTCTCCATTTTTTCAATATCAGTAGTAACCAGCCTTGTGAACACTTCAACTGCAGGACATAATCCTATTGCAGGAAATTTTTTCGATTTTCCAAAAAGATGTAATGGAAATTTTCCTTCCTTGCTGGTATCGGATTCATCCTCAAGAGACTGCAGGACTTCAACCATTTCTTCTTCTTCCCTAGACCATGTAGATGTTCTGGGTCTTTGATGGATATCCATAGCACCATCTATAGACTGTTACTATCTCTGCCCCGGGGAACCAAGCTCTACCTGCGGATTGCCATTACATTCTCAGCTGACAAACATCATCCCCGGAGGTTCTGCAGCATTTATTTGTTCCATTTATTGTGGGACCCAGGACACAGTCAGGACCAAGACCGCCGTGATACTCCAGCAGTACCCCGGTCCGGTACCGAGTACCCTTTCCCAGTGGGCTCCACAAATGCAGTTAAAGTATTCTTGTGTTTATGTATTTATGCAACCAGTAGGTGGCAGTGTTGCGCCACAACAAGATGTCTGTGTAAGGAGAAGCGCCCACTGTGTCTAAGCAATATATACCGTGTTTCCCCGAAAGTAAGCCCCCCCCGATTGTAAGGCCGCCTAGGGGTAAAGGGGGGGCCTGCTAATGTAAGGCCTCCCCCGAATATAAGGCCTTACAACCCCCTGCTGCTGCTTACATCTTACCCTCCAGCGTCTTCTTGCAGCAGCCAGCGCGTCGGTTCTCCGGTCCCGTCTTCAGTTGTTTCCCGGATCATGTGACCGGCCGGTCGCACTAGCGATGACGTCATGCGCTGCGACGGGTCACATGATCCGGGAAACAGCTGAAGACGGGAAACGGAGGACCGACGCGCTGGCTGCTGCAAGAAGGGTAAAAGATGTAAGCAGCAGCAGGGGAGCACCAGAGCTGGGGGGGCAGTGTGCCAGCAGGAGGGGGGCTGTATACCACACTGCTGGGCTGTATACCACACTGCTGAGCTGTATACCACACTGCTGGGCTGTATACCACACTGCTGGGCTGTATACCACACTGCTGGGCTGTATACCACACTGCTGGGCTGTATACCACACTGCCGGGCTGTATACCACACTGCTGGGCTGTGTACCACACTGCTGGGGGCTGTATACCTGTGCTGGGGGCTGGTATACCGGGGTGGCGGTCTGCTGTATTTCCCACCCTCGGCTTATACATAACTATATATGGTGTGGTGTGTGTGTGTGTATGTGAGTACTGGGGCTGCCAATATAAGACCCCCCCCCCGAAAGTAAGACAGGGGGCCACTTTTGTACCCCAAAAAAATGTAAGACAGGGTCTTACTATTACGTGTTCCCCGAAGTATCTTGTAACTAGCTTTAGAAAGTATAATGTAAAGAAAATGTAAGATAAATTATCTAGTGGCTATACTTGGATCAGTCTGTGAAGTAGGAGTCAGTGCTGTATGACAGTGTAACTGCCCCTTAGCGTTATCAAGTGTAGACTGCCTGGTATACTATAGGGCTGTAGGTGTTATATGGTCTATAAAATTATCAACATATGTATCCTTTGTAAGAGGTCGTCATTTTCTTAATTACTCTTAATATACCCCCTTCCCAGGCTCTTTACACAGGGGTTGGTATTACAGACAAAGCAGTTGGTATTACACAAGTATGACAGGGGTAAGAGGGCAGTTACCACAGAGTCCACTGCAGACCGCTGGTATAGGTGCAGGAGCCTAGGGTCCTCTGGTCCCGATTTTAATCAAGTGCCCACTAGTGTGCAAGTCCCAGGAGTCCCCCCATCCGGGCCCGGCGTGCAGTTCGTGATTGTATCTGGTACGGGCCCGCCAACCTGACTTGCTGGATGATCCTGTGGATCTCGGCCACCTCTTATTCTTGTCCCGCCTGCTTGCCTGCAGGTGTGGATGAGACCCGCCAGTCTGTCCTTCTTGTTGGGCTTCAAATCCTCGGCGTCTTTGGCTGTAGCTCTAGTTGGGCAGCATGAGAGCCCATCAGCGGCCTCTCCAGCACCACTTTGCACAGGCGCCATTTGTAGCCTGATTTGCATGTTCTCCTGCAGTCCCAGCCTCATGCCACTACTCGCCATCACCATCACGACAGCATAGCCTCCGGCAGGGTCTTTCCGCTTCTTGGGTGTTCCTCCAGGGGCTTACTCCCGGGTGTTGTTGGACTCCGTCCCCGGGAAGCGCCAGCCACCAGGCTCCTCAGCTTCTCTGGCCAAGGTCTCACCTCTCTAACGACCTAACGGTATGTAGGAACAGGTTCCAATTAGATCGGAAAGGTGCCTTGGGTAACAGGGGGCAACTGGCAAGGTTTCTGCAAGATTGGAAGCTGTGGGATTAGGTTTGCCACACCGGGAGCCTCTTCCCATATGCCCGTCTCCTACGGCAGCCTTCTTCCACCTGCAGATTCAGTATTAAGGCTTCAGTGGTTCCCTTGGAGGTTATGCGCTCCAATCATTGAGCCCCGATGTCAGTAATAGGACATGTCATTATTGAGACCACTGATTGACTGCAGTGATTACCTGACAGTCGCTTCTAAACAAAGTCTGGAAAAGCACCAGAAAATGTTAATCTGTTAGTCCATGTTCAAGAAGCTGCCTCTCTATGATCACAGGCTCTTGTTTGTTCCAGACTCTCAATGGACTGTAGCTTCCTGAACTCAGAGAGCCTTCCCAGGTTCTCTAGCTGCGGTCTCCGACCCTCGTGCCTTCCAGGGACACCTTCTCCCAAGCACCAAGAGACACAGTCTCCTGACCATGTGTCTCCAGGAAAAATTGAGGGCTTAATGTTTAAAAGCAGAACTTCTACTTAGTTTCATAGTTTTAGTAATGCAATAGCTATACTCAGCAGAACTGTCACTCAGAGTTTCCAGCCTTCCAGTAAGTAAGGAGACAGTGAAGCACTGAGCTGCTCAAGATACATCTCGATATCGTTTTTAAACTAAACCCCTTTAACCCCTTCATGACCTGGGAATCAATCGTTTTTCATTTTCGTTTTTTGCTCCCCTGCTTCCAAGAGCCATAATGTTTTTATTTTTCGGTCATTATAGACATATGACGGCTTGTTTTTTGCGGGACGAGTTGTTCTTTCATATGCGATAATTTATTTTACCATATAGTGTACAGGGAAAGTGCAAAAAAATTCTAAATGCAGTGTGCAATAACACGTTTGTTTTTTGGGTATTTTAGTTGCCATGTTCACTATATGGTAAAACCGACATGACGGGGTGATGCTTTGGGTCGGTACAAGTTCGTAGACATCCAACATGTATACCTTTACTGATATCTAGGTGGTGAAAAAAAATTCAGAAGTTTGAAAAAAAAAAAAAAACTGACTTTTTGTGCATGTTCTGCGACCTGTAGCACCCTCATTTTTCGGGATCTGGGGCTGTTTGATTTTTTTGCGTCTGGAGCTAACGTTTCTAATGATACCATTTTTGGGGAGATCCGCAATCTTGATCGCCCGTTGTCGCGTTTTACAGCAATGTTGCGGCGACCAAAAAAAACGGAATTTTGGCGTTTGGACCATTTTTTTCCGTTACGGAGTTTACGGTTCTCATTAACGGATTTAATACGATGATAGATCGGGCGATTCTGAACGCGGCGATATCAAACGTGTATTTTTTTTTTAATACTTATATTGTGATTGGGGGAAAAGGGGGTGATTTGAACTTTTATATATTTTTTTTTTTTGTACTGATTTTTAAAAACTTTATTTTTTTATTCATTCTTATTTTTACACTGCCTCTTTAAGAGGCACCTTGCTGCACAGTCCGATCGCTTCTGGGGGATACAGATGAGCTGCAGCTCATCTGTATCTCTCAGAATCGTGGACCTGTTGTGGTTGGCAGCACCTGCCAACTCCAACATGGAACTTCTCAGTGACAGCATCAGGGGTCTAGCCAGGACCCCGAGACAGCGGGATCCAAGGGGTTAACAGCGCTGATCGGATCCCTTGACATCTTAGCTGGTGAGATCAGCTGAGATGTCGGGGTTTTGATGTGAGCTCCACCCCGGAGCTCTCATCAAACACCCCTTACCGGCCCATGACGTCCTCCTACGTCTTAGGTCGGGAAGGGGTTAAGACTTATGAGTACTCTATGTCCTAGATCACCTCCCTCCCTTTGATGCAAGATCACACACTGAGCTCACATCATTCCCTGCACTTGTAGGCTGATCTGAGCACCTGATATGTGCAGCTAACAGCCTGTTAACCCATTATATTGAGCTGTGAAACTCGGACAGCGCAATCTAACTTGCACCATCAGGGATTGCGCCATTCCCGCCAACATTAGCGACCCCTCGATCATGGGGTATAAAGGTGTTGCCATGACAGCGCAGGGTCAGCTAATGGCCCTTGTCACTATCATGACTCCCTTTCTGAGAATGCTGGTTGAGTGCCAGCATTCACAGGAGAGGCTCATTTTTTGCTGGCTCTGTACAACACAAGCGATCGGATACTGCAGGCTTCAAACTTGCTAAATAAAAAGTGAAAATAAAATTTTTTAAAAATGTTTAAAACTTTTTAAAAAATCATAAAAGTTCAAATCATTCTGCTTTTGCCCCATTGTATCACCATGTTCAGAAATGCCCGATCTTTCTAAATATAAAATAAATTAATCTGATCGGTAACTGCATAAAGGAAAAAAAGTCAAGGTACCGTTACACGTCGCAATATCGTTCCTATATCGGATACAATTTCATGGGAGCGAGCACGTTTTTGGCACTTGCCAAGATCGCATAGGAGATGTCACACAGGGAGAAATCGGCAGGCACGCAACTAGGATGTTGTACGCAACTTTTGTGCACTGGGTATGAGCAACCCAGGGACCGAGCATTAACACTGTAGTGAATAGGGGAAGTTGCAAACAAGATCGTAGTTGCGCCGTCACACAGCACTATCATGCCAGATCGCATATGCAACATTGTATGTTTGAAGGGCTTGCACAATCTTCTTGCAATGTCGTAGCTATGATTTTTTCCCGTCGCATTGCCCGTTTACATGACACAATGCACGAACGATGTCAACTGCAACTACCACACCATGTGAATCTTTGCTGATGTTGCATTGTAACGGTACCCAAAGTGCTAAAATGTTGTTGTTTTTTTTGGCTGCCACAACATTGCAAGAAAATGCATTAACAGACAATCAAACACATCACATCTATCCAAAAATGTTATAATTTAGAATGTCAGCTCAAAAAGCAGAAAACAAGCAATCAAACAGCCCCAGATCCCAAAAAATGAGAGCGCTACGGGTCTCGAAAATGGCCACAAATGTGGGGTGGTTTTTTTTCACAAACTTCTATTTTTTTTTTTCACCACTTAGGTAAAATTAAACGTTTACCATCTTTGGTATCTACAAACTAGTACCAACCAGGGGAATCATATGGTATTGTCAGTTTAACCATATAGTGAACATGGTAAATAAAAAAACAAAAAAATAATTGTGTAATTGCACTTTTTTTTTCAATTTAACCACACTTGGAATTTTTTCGCATTTAACAGTACAACTCATCCTGCAAAAATTAAGCCCTCCTTGGCTACATTGATGGGAAAGTAAAAACGTTATAGCTCTTGGAAGAAGGGGAGGAAAATATAAAAATGTAAAATTGCTGGGTAGTGAAGGGGTTAATATATGGGACAATTGTGTGACAGACAGATGAGAGCCTACTATAATGAAAATCTTCAGTTTTACTAACATTAGTTCATACAATAATCAATACACACCACTTCAAAAACTATATCTAGTATTTTGAATATAATAAAAGTTATCAACCTTACTTTCATGATATGGGTTAAAAAAATTGTTCTATGAAACACAGTATTGTCAACATTTTGGAAATGTTCTTGTGTTGAGATATTGATTAAAATCTAACTTTTCAAAACGTGTGTAGTTATTTATGCTGAGCACTGTACAAGCAAAAAGTCTACATCTAAATACAGTAAGATGCTTTTTTTTCCGTGCGTTGGAGCCAAAGGTTTATCACATATTTCACATCTTCACAAGGTTGAAGTGGCATGTTTTTGACGATTAAAATATAACTGGTGCAGTGAATTACACATGAAAAACCTTGATTTTATACTGAGTTTTTATTTTGTTTTCTTTTTAGTATTCTGAAAAAGAAGATAAATATGAAGAGGAAATCAAGATCTTAACAGACAAGCTGAAAGAGGTAGCAAGGCTGTCATGGGAGGCAATATAAAACCTTACATAGTAGTAATTTATCTCTGTGTGGGTACAAAGTACACTGTGTGCAGAATTATTAGGCAAGTTGAATTGTAGAGGATTATTTTCATTATTGATCAACAACTATGTTCTCAATCAACCCAAAAGACTCAAATAATCAAAGCTTAATATTTTTAGAAGTTGGAGTGTTTTTTTTTTTTAGATTTGGCTATCTTAGGAGGATATCTGTTTGTGCAGGTAACTATTACTGTGCATAATTATTAGGCAACTTAATAAAAACCAAATATATTCCCATCTCGCTTGTTTATTTTCACCAGGTAAACTACCGTATATACTCGTGTATAAGCCGACCCGTGTATAAGCCGACCCCCCTACTTTTGCCCCCAAAACCGGGGAAAACCTATTGATTCGTGTATAAGCCGAGTCCCAAATACAGTATACAGGACTCGGATTCGTAAACTCGCTCAGACTCGCTCAGAATCGCTAAGACTCTCTCAGAATCGCTCAGAATTACTCAGAATCGCTAAGATTCGCTAAGACTCGGTCAGAATCGCTCAGAATTGCTCAGAATAGCTCAGACTCGCTAATACAGTGACTCGCGTATAAGCCAGGGGAGGACTTTTCAGCCCGATTTTGGGCTGAAAAACTCGGCTTATACACGAGTATATACGGTAATATAACTTCACAAAAATTAGAAAAAAAAAACATTTCTGACATGCAAAAATAAAATACAAAAAAAATTAGTGACCAATATAGCCACCTTTCTTTATGATGACACTCAACAGCCTTCCATCCATAGATTCTGTCAGTTGTTTGATCTGTTTACAATCAACATTGCGTGCAGCAGCCACCACAGCCTCCCAGACACTGTTCCGAGAGGTGTACTGTTTTCCCTCCCTGTAGATCTCACATTTTAGGAGAGACCACAGGTTCTTTATGGGGTTCAGATCAGGTGAACAAGGAGGCCATGTCATTATTTTTTCTTCTTTTAAATCTTTCCTGGCCAGCCACACTGTGGAGTAGTTGGATGCATGTGATGGAGCATTGTCCTGCATGAAAATCATGTTTTTCTTGAACGATACCGACTTCTTCCTGTACCACTGCTTGAAGAAATTGTCTTTCAGAAACTGGCAGTAGGTCCGAGAGTTGAGCTTCACTCCATCCTCAACCCGAAAAGATCCCACAAGTTCATCTTTGATGATACCAGCCCATATCAGTACCCCATCTCCACCTTGCTGGCGTCTGAGTCGGAGTGGAGCTCTCTGCCCTTTACTGATCCAGCCTTTGGCCCATCAAGAGTCACTCTCATTTCATCAGTCCATAAAACCTTTCAAAAATCAGTCTTAAGATATTTCTTGGCCCAGTCTCAATGTCTTATCTTATGTTTCTTGTTCAAAGGTGGTCGTTTTTCAGCCTTCCTTACCTTGGCCATGTCCCTGACTATAGCACACCTTGTTACTTTTTTTTTTTTTTTTTTAACCATTCAATCTTTATTAAAAATTATGCACAAAGGATAAAAACACAAAATCACAGGTCGGAAGCAACTGAGAAACCAGTTAAACTCAGGAAAAGAAAGGAATCAAGGGAGGGAAGAAAAAAGGGGAAGGGAGAATAGACGACGTGCGCCAGAGGGACAAATGGACACAAGTGCGCTCAGGACCGTGAGGACGGCAAAAAATACAAATCTGGAAAAATTGTAAAGACTGCTAGTGCACAGCAAGTGAAGAATCAGCCCAAGGATCCCACCACGTAAATACCTTGATTTTTTTAGAGAGAGAGTTAGCCATAATAGACTCATAGTGGTAATGAAGGTTGATACGTGCGATAAGTTCATCCCTGGAGGGAACCTGTAGGGACTTCCAATACCTGGCTATATATTGTCTCGCAGCTATTAGGATATTGGTAATTACCGGCTGTAGAGGCGAAGGGAAGTCAGCTAAGGAGATACCCAACAGGGCAAGGGGGCCAGTCAGTGCGAAAGGTACCTTAATCACTTCTGTGATAATATTTTCAACACGTCGCCGGAATGGTTGAAGTAGAGAGCATTCCAACCATACATACACTGTAGAACCTTTGCCTTTGCACTTTTTTCAACATAGGGCAGAGGAAGACTGATGGAACTTGGCTAGTCGGGTCGGAGTAATAAACCATTGCAGGTGAATTTTTTTCATGTGCTCCATGTGATTGATACATGAGGAAAATTTGGAAGAAAATGCTATTGCAGCATGCCAGTCCTCAAGTGAGGCTGAGAGCAAGAGAATGGCCTCCCAGCTTGTCATAAAAGGCAGCTTGGTATTGCAATTTTGGGTTAACATCGAATGGTAAGAATGGAGATACCATGTGAGATCGAGGATTGTGGTTTGAAAAATGTCTGTACTAAGTTATCAGTGGGAGCAGAAGGATTTACAAAGGATTGGTGGGCCCTTAAAAAGTGACGTATCTGCAAATATTGAAAGAAGGACGTCTGGGGAAGCAAGAATTTGTTAACCAAATCCTCAAATGGACGAGGGCCTATCATGCCATAAAGGTCAGCAACCCTGTGGATCCCTCTGGTGATCCAAGAAGAGAGAGATATACCAGGCTTTCAATGGTTTTAAGAGAAATATACCTGTATAGGAATTTAAATAGAGTGGGACAAAAACAGGACCATAACGTCATTGCACACCGCATGGTTTGTAAGGGAGGGCTAGTGAAAGAAGGGTGGAACATTAACATTTCCATCAGCAACCTAGGAGAGCCACGGGAAGCAAAGTGGGATTTAATTTGAAACCAAGGGAGAAAAGATCCCCCTTCCCACCAGATCTTTACTGGCTCCAAGAGTGCAGCTTTATGATATAATTGAACCCTGGGTACCCCCAGGCCTCCTCTGGAACATGGTAGTGTCATAATTTGGCGGGAAACTCTGTGGGGCTTGTTGTGCCAAATGAAACGGTCAATTAGGATTGGAACGCCGAAATGTATTTGGATGGGATGAGTATAGGGAGACATCTAAAGAGATAGATTAATTTAGGAAGAACCATCATCTTAACCGTTTGAATTCTTGCCACCCACGAAAGTAATGAATGTGAGAATTGCTCCAGCTCAAGTTTAATGTCTGAGATAGCGGCATCACAATTAACGCGAACAATTTCAGACACGCGGGCCATCTTAATTCCCAAATAAGTGAAGCCGAGAGGGGACCAGATGAAGGGATATTTAGCTTGAATTTGGGTCTGGAGGGAGATGGGGAGAAATAAAGGGAAAATGATAGACTTAGTTAGATTAAGCTTGTAAAAAGAAGCTAGAGAAAATTGGTGTAAGGCCCCTTTCACATCAGAGGTTTTCGCTGATCACGGCAGTTGCGGTTAAAAAAACGCAACTGCTGCGATTACTGCATAACAGCTGCACTTGCGGCAAGCCCCATGCAATGTCTATGGGGCTTGCGGTAAGTGTGCGGCAGGTGCGGCAAGTGCGGTTTCGGCACTTGCCGCAGGTGCGGCAGCGGAAAAAAACGCGGTATGGCGCGGTTTTTCCGTGGCCGTACCTGCCGCAAGTGCCGATACCGCACTTGCCGCACCTACTGCAAGGCCGCATAGACATTGTATGGGGCTTGCCGCAACTGTGCCGCAAGTGCAGCGGTTATGCGTTAATCGCGGCAGTTGCATTTTTTTCACCGCAACTGCCGCGATCAGCGAAAACCGCTGATGTGAAAGCACTCTAAGATAGATGTAACTGCGTTCAGGAATTTAAGAGGACTGGTGCAAGTCAAAACTACATCATCGGCATACAAGCCAATCTTGTGTTTAGTATCTCCAACCAGAATGCCCCTGATGTTTGGGCTATGTCTGATGATGGAAGCGAGAGGTTCCATGACCAAAGAGGAGATGAGGGTGGAGAGAGGGTAGCCTTGGTGGGTTCCATTAGTGATAGAGAATATTTTGGATTTAAAACACGAGGCACGAATCGAAGCACACGGGTTTGAATAAAGGGCCATATTTGCTTTAAACATCCTTCCAGCCAGGCCTAATCTCTGCAAGGTCTCAGCAATGTATCCCCAGTGTACCCTGTCAAAGACTTTTTCAGCATCAAGAGACAGGAATACACTGGGGAAGCTCCCCCTCTCCACCATATCCAAAAGATCAATCAAGCGTCTCGTGCCATTTCTGGTTTGCCTGCCAGGCACAAAGCCAGCCTGGTCCGGGTGAATCACCGAAGGGAGGATTAACATCAACCTATTGGCCCAGATTTTAGCGTATATTTTGATATCACAGTTTAAATAGGACCTGTCACCAACCATCCACGGTGATCTAATTACAACACTGAATGCAGCATCTCTGCTGCATTCAGGCAAGGGGTCCCCCATCCCTTAAGCCCCCCTGTACCCCGAGATAATAGACTTTGACAACTCACATACTGGAGCCAAGTAGGAGGTGGCTAGTGGCTGGAGCCACTTCTCTCAAAGGGCAGTTTCACGCCCCCTGGATCTTTAATCCGCCCACCGCCACCTCCCTCATGCCAAACATTCTCTCCTCGCCTGATGCATAACACAAAGCGAGGGTGCGGTGCTGGCCACATTGCCCCGCCTCCTGCGGTGACGTCACCGCTTATACCCGCCCTGCTCCATGGTTAACATGGAGCAGGGCAGGTATAAGCAGTGATGTCACAGCAGGAGGTGGGACGGCTGGCCTCCTGCCTTGACATCACCGCCTTTCCTCGCCCTGCTCCATGGTTAACATGGAGCAGGGCGGGTATAAGCGGTGACTTCACCGCAGGAGGCGGGGCAATGCAGCCAGCACCACACCCCTCGTTTGTGTTAAAAGGTTAAGGGTCATCAGCGCAGTCTGGAGTGACGAGTTAAATTTCTTTTTGATTACGGCAGCAATTTTAAGGAAGGCTCCACGCACCACTGCCTTATGGGCAAACCATGATGATCTCCAAAGTAAAAGAAAGGGATTTTTTCATGCGCTGCCTCCAGACAATAGGCGATCCATCAATCGTAACTTTGTATAACTCCTGAGGAAGTGAGAAGTTCTCACGAAACGCGTAGAGTAATAAAGAACAGTTTGGATAATATTTGGATTGCCTATTGTCTGGAGGCAGCGCACGAAAAAAATCCCTTTCTTTTACTTTGGAGATCATCATTTTTACTGGGAGGTGCAGCAGCCGGATACGCATTTTAGATGTTGTGACTGGGCACAACCTAAAAAGGTGAGCACAAGACACACCTATAAGACCATTAATCACACAGTTAAGACCCTATTTTGCGCTATTTCTCCCTCCTTTAGTGTATAGTAGAACATTATGGGCAAACCACAGAGAGTCGTCCGAGATATCTCCCGCGTCATTGGTGGAGAAGTATTCCATAAGACATTGTTCAATAAGTTGTACGTTAGCCTGGTCAGATGAGAGGTATTCATTAAGGCGCCATTGCGAGGGAGGTCTGATAGCTGATGGGTCCTTCAAATGAATTGTCACAGGAGCATGATCCGACCAGGAGATATTGCCTATGCTTGCAGAGACGCAGTGGGGAAGGGTAACAAAATCCACCAGAACATCCTGCTTGTACGTATGGTGTCTCGGGGACATAAAGGTATAGTCTCGCTCCTCACAGTGAAGGTTATCGTGAAAGTTATAAGATTTGATAAGAGGGCCAACCTCATTTCTGGAGTGGGAGGGGGCTGAACAGTCTAAGGTCTTGGAAATAGGGATGTTGAAGTCACCTGCAATAAATTTATAACCATGTTGGATGGAAGCTAGAGTATGCAGAAAGTATCTTAAAAATTTAATTTGACCAGAGTTAGGAGCATAAACAGAGGCTACTGTATAGGGAATGTTGTTAATGAGGCATGCGATTATTATGAATCTGCCTTGAGAGTCACTGACAGAACTGACAAACTGGAAGGCGATATTTTTACTGAAAAAGAGGCCAACCCCTGCTTTTTTAGTTTTGCCATTGGCAAAAAATTGGTACGGATAGAGATTAGAATACATTCCGACATTATCGCACTCAAGCAGATGGGTCTCTAGATGCAGATTATGTCATGGTGATTGTTGGCAAGCTGGTGCCACACTAATGACCTCTTGCCCGGTGAATTAAGGCCATTCACATTAATAGAGAATAATGAGATACTCATAGTTGAAAAATATGGAAGTGCTATATGAAGCCGGTCTCACAGCAATCAAGTGCATGTACAGGTTGTCCCAATCTAGGCGAGCCAGAGAAGGGGAGGAGGGGGAAAGGGATGAGGGAGACAAACAAGGGAAACCAACAACAAACAACATCAATACAAACACACCCGTTCAGGGAGACCTTGAACTAAAAAGTGAGCAAAAGTAACTTAACGGGGCAGAACTCTTAGTAATCAACCAACAAGTGGACTAAGCAGAAAAAAAACTTCCATACGGGAAGACAGCCAGGGAAATACCAAACATTCTAGCGCCTCAGGCAACCCCCCATTCAAGGTCAATGTGTTGTCCGTCGCCACCTCGGCCATCAGGTCTTGGGGAGTCTCTTGTTGTAGAGGAGCCAGGGGAAATCAAGCCCCGTTGGGAGAGGAGTTTTCCAGCTTGAGCTGGGGAGTCGCAGGTAGAGAGAGATCCGTTTTTGCTGATGAGAAGTTTCGTGGGGTAACCCCACTGGTACACAGTGCCTTTCTCTCTGAGCACACGGGTTTTTGGCAGGAAGGCCTTGCGCAGGGCCAATGTCCCAGGAGATAAGTCCGGAAACACAGAGAGATGGTTGAACTTTTCTGGAAGCGTGGGTTTATCACGCAAAGCTTGCAAAAATTCTTCCTTAAGTTCAAAAAAATGAATACATGCATGCACATCTCTAGGATCCGTTGGCCCTAGGTTGGCTGGTTTGGGGATACAATGTATGCGGTCAATTATAATGTCCTTTCTGTTAACCTGTGGCAGGACTGCCATTATAAACTCCTGGACGAATGCTCTTAGGTCCGCTGCCAGTATAGCTTCATCTATGCCTCTAAGTTTCACATTATTCCTCCTGGACTTGTCCTCCAGGTTCAGAGTTTTAGCAGCCACTTGCTGCAGCTCCTCATGAGCATCCCTCAGCTCGTTGTGGGATCTGACTAATTCAGATATTTTACGTTCCAGCCAGTCTGTGCGGCCCCCCAGCTCCTCTATCTCCCCCTTCATATCAGCCAGCATGGAGCGCATATCCTCCTGCAATGAGGACCGGAGAGCCCCCACATCTCCCTCAACACACCCGCAGTGACCGGGGCTTCTGTCTGGTCTGCAGTAGTGGTGACACTCACAGAGGGCTGAGAATCTTGCCGGGCAGCGCGGGGAGAAGGCGGTGCAATCTTGGAACTGTATGCTGGCTGCTGGTGCGAGACGGCGAAGAAATCAATGATGGTTCTCGGGGGATTGCGGGAGCCAGTCCTTGATTTCCCCATCCACTCACCACCCGATCCGGCAATGGTACAGCGCTTCTGGAGATGTCGGGGCACCGAAGGCGCTTAGTTATTAGCTGCTTTAGAGTCCCTGGGTCCGGAGCTCCTGCTCTATGCAGCCTCCTGCATCAGTGGTCAGGCCACGCCCCTACCTTGTGATTTTTGATACTCCAGTAACGTTGCAGCTCTGAAATATGGCAAACTGGTGGCAAATGGCATCTTGGCAGCTTCACGCTTGATTTTCCTCAATTCAATGGCAGTTATTTTGCACCTTTTTTGCCCAACACGCTTCTTGCGACCATGTTGGCTATTTGCCATAAAGTGCTTGATTATTCAGTGATCACACTTCAAAAGTTTGGCAATTTCAAGACTGCTGCATCCCTCTGCAAGACATCTCACAATTTTGGACTTTTCAGAGCCCGTCAAATCTCTCTTCTCACCCATTTTGCCTAAGGAAAGGTATTTGCCTAATAATTAAGCACACCTTATATAGGGTGTTGATGTCATTACACCACACCCCTCCTCATTACAGAGATGCATATCACCTGATTTACTTAATTGGTAGTTGGCTCTCAGGACTATACAGCTTGGAGTAGGACAACATGTATAAAAAGTATCATGTCATCAAAATACTAATTTGCCTAATAATTCTGTGCACAATGTATTCAGCCAGTTTATCACTTACATATCTTTTTTTCTCCTAAACAGGCAGAAACCCGGGCTGAATTTGCAGAGAGAACAGTTGCCAAATTAGAAAAAACGATTGATGACCTTGAAGGTACATTGTACTTAAAATGTTGACCATTTTATATCTTGTAATGTCATAAATGTGAATTGATGACATAAGTAAAATATAAGTTTTAGAAATGGGAACATTGATCCAATTTCCCTTAAAGTGAAGTTATCATGAAAATATTACCTATTACTTAAATTACATTTTATGTATTAAACAAAAATAGTACTCATGTAGTTTGCGCATAACAGGCTCATTAGATACTTCAATACTAAAGATGACAATGGTCAAAGCCCAACTATATGTCAGGTTTCCAGAAACACAGGGAAGTGAGTCTAAGCCCCAGTGGCCATTGTAAAAAATGCAAGAGTTCTAATTGTTATTTTTAATATAGATTGTGATGTGTGGAAAAATATACATTGACCACAAAAACATTATTTAATTAATAGGCCAATTTATAGTTATGAAGTCTTTTGAAAGTGTACCTGTCAGCTTGTTTTTGCCCCCAAACCTATCACTACCTGACTTTGCACCATCCTAGTACATCCCTGACCATTCCTGTCTGAGCTACAACTGTCTAATAATGGTTGTAATAAATGATATTGTTACATACATCTCTGTACACTAATTAGTCCTCTCAACTGAACTGGGTGTTCTCCACAGCTCCATTCTTCCCCCCTCGCTACTGATATCACACCCCGGTGGTCATGATGATTCATTCTGAAGATGGGTCCCAATTCAAAATTTAAGGCTCATCCTTCTGGGTATGATGTGGCGGCCACGCGTCTTTTCCGGTCCTGCGCAGTGTGGGAGTGTATTGACATACAGTGTACACCCGATAAGACCCCACAATGCACCAGACCAGAAATGACACGCTGCTGGCGCATCATTCACGGAAGGAATAGTCTTAATGCATCGTACTTTGTTGATGGTAAATTTAGATTGATTATTTTTTGTCTATATTTGTGAGAATATTGGAATTTTGGTGAAAATTTTGAACAATTCACAATTTTCAAAATTTCTAATTTTCACCTTATATTTAAAACCTTTGGTCATGTTGTGCAAAGTAATAAATAAAGTTTCCCACATGTCTACTTTACATTTGCACCATTAACCCAGCCTATTTTGGCCGTATTGACCTCGCCATTTTTGTCAATTCTGACCAGTGTCCCTTTATGAGGTAATAACTCTGGAACGCTTCAACGGATCCTAGCGATTCTGAGACTGTTTTTTCATGACATATTGGGCTTCATGTTAGTGGTAAATTTAGGTTGAGAATTTTTGCGTTTATTTGTGAAAAAAATCAAAAATTCAGTGAAAATTTAACAATTTTCAAATTTTTAATTTTTATTCTATTAAACCAGAGAGTTATGTGACACAAAATAGTTAATAAATAACATTTCCCACATGTCTACTTTACATCAGCACCATTTTGCAAAAAACATTTTTTTTGTTAGGAAGTTATAAGGGTTCAAAGTTCATCAGCAACCATTTTTTTAGTGACCACATCACATTTGAAGTCCCTTTGAGGGGCATACATGACAGAAAACACCCACAAGTGGCACCATTCCAAAAACTGCACCCATCAAGCTACTCAAAACTACATTCAAGAAGATTATTAACCCTTCAGGTGCTTCACAGGAACTAAAGCAAAGTGGAAGAAAAAAATGGACATTTTAATTTTTCCAACAAAAATGTTCTTATAGCCTCAATTTTTTTATTTTCACAAGGGTAACAGGATAAAATGGATCCTAAAATTTGTTGGGCAATTTCTCCCGAGTACACTGATACCTCATATGTGGTCATAAACCAACATTTGGGTGTACAGCAGGGCTCAGAAGGGAAGGAGCTCCATTTGACTTTTTGAATGGAAAATTAGCTCCAATTGTTAGTGGACACCATGTCGCGTATTGAGAGCCCCTTTGTGCCTAAACATTGGAGCTCCCCCACAAGTGACCCCATTTTGGAAACTAGATCCCCAAGGAACTTATCTAGATGCACAGTGAGCACTTTGAACCCCCAGGTGCTTCACAAATATATCCGTAAAAATGAAAAAGTAAGTACTTTTTTTCACAAAAAGTTTCTTTTGTCATTTTTATGGATCAATTTTTGAAGCACCTGGGGGTTCAAAGTGCTCACTATGCATCTAGATAAGTTCTTTGGGGGCCTAGTTTCCAAAATGGGTTCACTTGTGGGGAGCTCCAATGTTTAGGCACACAGGGGCTCTCCATACGCGACATGGTGTCCGCTAACAATTGGAGCTAATATTCCATTCAACTTGTTAGCGGACAACATGTCGCGTATGGAGAGCCCCTGTGTGCCACCAGCATTGCCACTAGCACAAGGGCAACTGTAAGAGTCGGGGTACAGCACCAGAAAATGGTGCCTCTAATGAATGCACTATTTTCTGGGATAGCTGTGGGTTGCAATTTGTATCGTGGATAGCCACAACGTTTGGGTCTCTCCACGTTCAGGATTCCAGCCCCTCAGCTGCCAAGTTGTACTTGGCTGGCAACTAAAAATACAGTGAAGCCCAAATTTTTTAAATTATTTATAGAACTAATTTGAGAAAAAAAATGATGTGGGGCTCCGCCATATTTTTAATCCAGCTAAAGTACAACTTGACAGCTACAGACTGCCACCCACCCCCAGCTGCCTCGTTGTACCTGGCTGGCACCCAGAAATACAGCAAAGCCCATTTTTTTTTTATTTATAGACCTAATTTGAGAAAAAAAATTACGTGGGGCTCTGACATATTTTTGGTCCAGCCAGGTACAACTGGGGGCTGGAATCCTTAGCATAGAGAGGCCTAAGCGTTCTGGGCCCCCCATGCTGTGAATTGCAGCCCGCAGCCACCCCAGAAAATGGCGCATTCATTGAAGTTCCATTTTCTGGCGCTGTACCCCTCTTCCAGTTACCCTGGTGCCGGTGGCAAACTGGGTAATAAAGGGGTTAATGTCAACTTTATTATTGGCAGCTGGAACTAAGCCCGAGATTCATAATGTCGGGCCAATGTTAGACCTGGCCATTAGGAATCTCTAGTAAATAGTAAAAAAAATTACACCACGCAAAGAAAAATATTTTTATTTGAAAAAAACACACAGACTCTATCTATATTATAAAGATCCGATGTAGGCCACAATGAAGGTCCAACAACGCTCGATCGTCTCTGCTACATCCAGAGACTGCAGCAAGGGATCAAGTTTCCTCTTATTGCAGTCTCTGGTGTCATAGTGATGATGCACTGTATGGCAGATGATTGCCATACAGTGAAGCATCACTGTGTGAACCCAAGTCTCAAATATCACATGATCTCTGAGGCTTGGGTCACTTGACCCGACGTTGCAGTGAAGTGATCTGACAGTCCTGGCACAGTGATCGGGGATGCATTGAAGTGATCTGATAGCCCTGGCACAGTGATCACATAATAAAAGTGGCGGTGGCGGCGGGCAAAAGCTGCGGGTCCATCCAGATTGCGAGTCCATCCAGGTGGCGGCGGTGGGTCCATTCAGGTGGTGGCGACGGCCAGAAGCAGGCGGCGGGCACAAGTGCCTGCACTAACGCCATGCTGATGCTGCTGATGATGGGAGTGATCATCAGATCACTCCTCATCAGTGTGGAGGAGGGGGTGATCCCCACCCCCTCCAGTGCTCTGACTGCCCCTTCTATACGTGGAGATAAGAACACTGTGATTGACTGTTTAAACAGCCAATTATAGTGACCCTGGGGGCGGGGTATTTACCCCCCCTGATAGGAATCACAGAGCATCGGTGCTCGATGGTGGTTACAACATCATGTTGTACAACATCATGGGTCGGGAAGGGGTTAATCACACACCATTTTATTTTGTTAGGATGTTTATGAAAGGGTTAACAATTTTAGCAGCAATTTTCATTTTTTTCAAGAAATTAGCAAAATCTGTTTCTTTGTGACCTATTCAGATTTAAATGTACATTGATGGACTTATGAGTTTTGGGGAATTTTCATTATATAACACTGTAAAAACCGCAAACTTGTTTTTTCAAGGCATAGTTTGGCAAAATGGACCCCACAATTTTTTACCCAGTGTCTTCAGAGCTGATCCCTCTTATGTGGATTAAAACCTCTGTCTAGACACATGTCTAGGGTCAGAATGGAAGGAGCATCATTTGGTATTTGGATTATGAATTTGTCATATTTGCTGAGCTTAGAGTAGATCCATCAATGGAATTCATCTAGGGGCATGTTGAGCATTTTGAACCCATAGATGCTTTTCAGAATTTTTAAAATGTGAGAATGAAAATTCTTTTTTTTCCGCTAAAATATTTTTTTAATCCAAAGTTTCTAATTTTCACATTGGATAATAGAAGAAAACAGACCTCAGAATTTGTTGTGCAATTTCTCCCGAACTCAATAATAATTGGTCAAAAACTGCTGTTTGGAAACATGGCAAGGCTCGGAAAGGAAAGTGCACTACTTGATTTTTGGAGTGTCAATTTGTCTGGAATAGAGTATGAATGTCATATCGCATTTGCAGAGCCCCTGACATGCAAAAAACAGCAGAAATCCCTACAAGCGACCCCATTTCGGTAACTAGACCTTTAAAAATTCTCAGTGCACCACTAGATGCATTCCTTGACTGCAGAGATGATTTACTAAACTTTATAACATTTAGATGTGATACAAAAAACATATTTTAGTTCCACTAAAATACTGTATAGCATCAAATTTAAAATTTACATGAGGGGTAAAAATGGACAGGGCAATTTAATATGCAGGACAAAATAGATAGGACAATTTGTTATGCAGCTTTTATGTTTAATCTGTTTTTATTAGTATAGCAAAAAAGATATACAAAATCAACATCATATTGTAAAAAAGACATGCAAAAACCTGATAGTTGAGCTGATAACCTCAGCAGCTAAATCCTCCATTTTATGAAGACTGGCCATTTTGGTGGACCACTCAGCCAATGTTGGGATCTGAGTTGACTTCCAGTGCCAAGTGCCTACTAAAGATTATACAAGCAGCTGTTAAACAAAATCTCAGTAGTCCCTTTTTCTGGGCCTTAATTGAACCAGAAAAAAATAGATAACAAGGCAACTCATAGAGACTTATTTATACTACAGTCCTGTGCAAATTAATTGGGACAAAGCAAGTTTTTCTTCCATTAGTTTTACTATTTCTGATAAGTGTTTTATCAGTTCTTGGTGTCGTTTTCATTTTTCTTCCACATTTCCCTTTTTGTTTTGGAGAAAATGATCTAGTTTCATTGTGTGTGCGAATTATTCTTGAAACGGTAGATTTTCCAATACCAACAGTGGAAGCGATTTCTCTTACAGTCAGACTTGTATGTTCATTAAGATGAATAATTATAGACCTCTTCCGTGGAGTAACATCCATTTTTACAGGCACGAATCACACAGAGTAAAAGTACAGTAAACCACTCCTCACAGAAACAAGCTCTCAACAGAAGCTGAGGGGGCAGCTAGCTGTTATTTTCTGACTAAAACCAGTCAAACCACATTATGTTACCTAAGGTTGTACACTCACACCTGTTCAAAGCAGTTAAAGGGAACCAACCACCCCAAATGACCCCCCCGGACTATTAATATGGTTCCCTACACCCAGCACATACATGTGCTGCAAGCTTTTTTGCTAAAAAAACTGTTTTTTATAAGTGAAGATATAGCTTTTGAAAGTTTATAATGAAAGGACGGGTGGGCGTTACTTAGCTCCTTCTAAAGCCGAGATTCTGCTGCCAGTCATCATCCTGTCCTCGTCGCTGCAGTGAAGGCCAGCCCTTTTTTCAGCATCCCAGGCTGGTGCACGGGATGTCATGCCCGTGCACACGTCATCAGCTACAGCCGGGTCGCGAGCACACGCTCTGACTTCCACAGCTGAGCGCAGGAAGTCAGAGCGCGTGCTCGCAACCCGGCTAACTGATGACGTGTGCACGGGCATGACATCCCGTGCACCAGCCTGGGACGCTGAAAAAAGGGCTGGCCGTTACTGCTGTGACCAGGACAGGATGATGACTGGCAGCAGAATCTCGGCTTTAGAAGGAGCTAAGTAACGCCCACCCGTCCTTTCATTATAAACTTTCAAAAGCTATATCTTCACTTATAAAAAACTGTTTTTCTAGCAAAAAAGCTTGCAGCACATGTATGTGCTGGGTGTAGGGAACCATATTAATAGTCCGGGGGGGTCATTTGGGGTGGTTGGTTCCCTTTAAAACTCGCTTGAATCACTGACTGGTAACCAACTTACGATTTTACTTAAAAAATGCTTTGTCCCAATTAATTTGCACAGTACTATATGTCCACTAATAGTATGGTAAACTGAAAAAAGTCCCAGAAGGGCTGTATTCCACCACAGCTCCACCATATATGTAACATGGTGCCCTTCTCAGTGCTGCATCGCCAACACCTGTCTGAAACTGACAGAAAGATGGCATGTAATTTATTGCCCAATCCAATTTGGCTTCAAGAGGCCAACATACAATTCCATTTGACCAGGTCATTTTCTGCGTGGATAGAGAGAAAACTCATAGGAAAAGATTTATCCCTTGAGTAAGTCAGAAGAAGAAACAGCTTGATTGTACTATCTCTGGACTCACAACTTTTAACAAATGCTACTTGATCAGTGTGGATAACTTCTGGAAATAGAGAAGCGAGTCTATTAGCCAGAGCATTAGAAAATAGTTTAATATCCACATTGATCAAGGAGATAGGTTGATAATTAGAGACCACTTTATGATCCTTCCCTTGTTTTGGAATAACACTTTTATTAGCCTTCAATGACTGGGGGCGACAAATGGTGACTCCCAGAAACAGAGCCAAAGACTTTTGTCAGGAATGGAGTAAGCTGTGCTCTTATAAAACCTAGGTGTGAACCCATCTGAATCCAGACTTTTCTCCATGGGCGTATCTTTAAGAATAGATAGGATGTCCTCAGTAAAATCTTCCTTCTGTAAGTAGGCATTTTCTTTAGGAACAGTCGGAAGAGCTGTCTGTTTTCAGTATTCGCTAATTTTGTGGTTAAAACATGATGAGGACATGTCATGGAACTGGCTTTTACTATTGTATAAGTCTTTATAAAAGTCGGGAAACAGTTCAGTAATTTGAACCAAGTTCTGAGTAGTTGTACCATCTGATCGTCTAATCATGGGAATATGACCAGGATCCTTCCTCGGGTGTAGAATACGAGCTAAAAATTAGTTATAAACTAATCTATGCATTCTATTTTTATGGCGTTTGTCTGGTCTAATACGTTTTTAAGTTCATCCCTTGTTTTAATAAGGTCAGCTTATACATTAGAGGACAATGAACTTTTGTGGGTGAACTAAGTTGATATACAGGGTGGGCCAATTCTATGGATACACCTGAATAAAATGGGAATGGTTGGTGATATCAACTTCTTGTTTGTGGCACATTACTATATGGGAGGGGGAAAACTTTTCCAGATGGGTGGTGACCATGGTGGCCATTTTGAAGTTGATCGTTTTGGATCCAACTTTATTTTTTTCAATGGAAAGAGGGTCATGTGACACATCAAACATATTGAGAATTTCATAAGAAAAACAAACAGGAAGTTGATATCACCAACCATTCCCATTTTATTTTGCTGTATCCATATAAATGGCCCGCCCTGTATATCAACTTATGGAGCATAGCACATTTAACCACTCTATTTTTAGATAGCCATGGGGGCTCTGATAATTGATTCCAGGAGCTCAATGCCCCATTGACCCTTTGAGTTCATGGAGGGAGGACGCCCCCTACCTCTTTTTGAGTAACGCTGAGTGTTCCTTCAAGATCTTTGGGGAAGACCCTCTCAGGCCTCCATGGGTATTTATTGCCAGTCCTCAATCTCAATCAATGGGAGGTTCAAAACTGAAGAAAAGGAGGTGATGTCATCTAGTGACTGAATTATATACTATCGTACCTGTAGGCGAAAAGGGAATCCCCAGATATAAGGCATGTCATGTGAGTGAAGCAAGTCAAGGAGAGTATAACCCATTCAGAAAATGTTGACATATATCCAAAGCACACCACACAATCAAGTTAATATCAAAAGTATATAAATTTTATTAGACACATAGGACCACACAGTTAAAAACAATTAAAAACAAAACAGACATGTATAGCCACAAAACAGTCTCAAACATGATAGTAGTGGGAGGAACCCCCCATCGTCCAAATAATCATATTGTATATTGATGCAGGAGGTAATAAGCGCAACAGCAGGGTAATATAGAAGTTAAATGTTCACCATAATACAGGAAGTAAAGGTACTTAGGCACTCATAATATCTAAAGTCCTAAGAAATGCAATTCCCCTACCTGAATGCACCAATACCCTGACCATGGAACATAACTAGTCCAATGGTGGAGACATCTGGATAATAACAAACCTGACAGCACTCGACCTAGAAAAGAGAGCACTGACAGACTAATATGAATAAAGCTCACCAACAAGCGAACAGTCACTGCGCTGGCAGGCTGGCGGAGTACTATAAAGAGATATACGGGGACAGCTGGGGATCCTCAAACCCACGCGTATCGCTGCAGAATGCGGCTTCTTCTACCAAGTCAAGGAGAGGTCACAATGTTCTTCTTTTTCGTAAAGTGAAGCAAGATAGGTCGGGTAAAATTTGTAACTTTGATGTATTATAATGGTTTAAGGGTCCATTACAGAGCCTATGAATAATGGCTTCCTTTTTGTATATAGTGGTGCATTCTGCAGATAATGTCGTGTGGGAGCCTAGGATCTTTAGATTTTGGGCCCAATGCCCTATGGGCTCTGTCTAATTCCAGCGCTCTTTCCAAAGGCTCTCCCAAAATTTTGTTAAAGATGTGTTGCAGGGTTTGAGGGAGGTCTTTAGATTCCACAATTTCCACAGACCCTAAGCTTATTGCACCTGCCTCTATTTATAGCATCTTCCATCCCCTCAATTAGATACTGAATTTGGAGAGAGTGTTTGTCCATCAAGGATTGATGGGATTACATTTCGTCCTACAGACACTGGACCCAGGATGCTTGGGCCTGGCCTTAAACATTGAACTGCTCTACTTTGTGCGCAAAGCTGACAGTTCCACATGATAGGCATTTTCCATTCTGGTGATATATGCTTCCATATGCTCCAAAGTATGTATTGCTGTGATGTGAGAGGGTAACTCCCATGTTCTGCCAGCACCCCCACCCCTTGTATGTTTTTTGAGCATTATAGGGGAGATTTACCCGCACACCAGGCATGCCTTTGTTAGGTGATGCCCTATAAACCCCAATAGTCTCATGTCCATTATCAGCCTCTGTTGTTATTGCGGCTCAGGAGTTATCTAAAGGGGTTAACATTGGCCGTTCCTCTAGCTCCTCCTCTATTACTTAGGCTCAGATGTGGATATGGGGGATAAGGCAAGTACAGTATTCATACCTGAGGGCCCCGGGTCCATGCTCTGTGTAAGAAGTGGTCCCTTGCTGCCATGTACAATGGACTCCTCCATCTTCACCACTGCCTGTCTGTTGGAGCCTTGGGAGGCTGATGGGTGCTAGGCACTGTGTACCATGGGGCATCAGCCATACAGGACGTGGCTGTAGTGTAGCTTGAAGTGTTAGCTGGTGTTTTTTACACTCTTCATGGTGGTAGAAGCTGACCACCTATGGAAGAGGTGCTGCATACCTCTGGAGTCAGGTGTAGGATCCTGCACATAGGGCCATTGTGATTTCTCCCTCTTCCTATTATTTATCATCTGGTGAAGTGGGTTTTAGATGCTCATATTTTACTGGATCTCAGCTCAGTTTGGGGAACTGAGGGAAAATGTGTCCTCACTCCTTTATAGCCAGGCCCCTCTGTTATGCAGTTTTTTACTGAATGTGCTAGTACCCCATATGTAGTTGTACACTACAGTTTGAGCACACAACAGGGATCTAATGGGAAGGAGAGCTACTTTGCTTTTAGAATGCAGATTCTGTTTTAATAGATTGTGACTTCCATTAGCAGAGCCCTTGAGGTGCTCCCAAATTTCAGGAATTTCTGGATGAGTACTGGAAAAGCGACCAGGGGGTTTGAGACATAGACCAGAAGTTCGTCGGCATACAGGGCTAGTTTAAAAGGGGTCTTCCTAATCCAAACACCTGCAATGTCCAGAGACCCTCGTAGCGCTTTTCCCAAGTGCTCCATCGCGATAGCATATAGTATAGGTGACAAGGGACACCCCTGTCTTGTGCCATTGGATATTTTGAAGGGGGGTGAAAGGAGCCCATTAACCCTCAGCCTAGCTGTCAGATCGTAATAAAGCGCGTGGATTTTCCCTAGCATAATTGCCTCTCTAAAGCAATTGGGATTGGGTACAAAGAGAAAATCCCAGCCCAGGCGATCAAACGTCTTTTCGGCATGAACAGACAAAAGGTACGCAGGGATATTGTGGCTACGAATATACGAGGAGATGAGCAATATCTTTATGGTATTATCCCTTGCCTCTCGTCGCAATATGAAGCCTGTCTGGTCACTATGGATGGAAGTCAGTAACAGAGGACCCAATCTTGTAGCCAAGATTTTAGCAAATATTTTCACATTGAGATTTAACAAAGAGATAGGATTGTAATTGGTGTATGAAAGAGGGTCCTTACCCGGTTTCGGTATCACAGTGATTGTGGCTGCAAAGGTTTATGGAGCAAATGGGCAGCTATCTGATATGTCATTGAAGAGGGAGGTCAAAAGAGGGGCAAGCTCATGGACGAACAGTTTATAAAAACTAGCCGAGAAGCCATCAGGACCCGGGCTTTTCCCATTGGGAAGTGCGGTGATCGTGTCAGTCACCTCCTGTTCAGTAAATGCAGCCTCCATAGCCTCCAACTCCTCCTCTCCAATTGGTGGAAGTGGGGTATTGGCAACGTATTCGTCTGCTCTCTGCCGAACGTTAGTGGGGGACATGTCATCTAGGGGGCCTCGTAAATTATATAGGGATTTGTAATAGTCTTTAAATGAATCTACTATCTCTCAGGGGCAATGGAGTAATTTACCAGTCTTGGAATTAATAGAGGGAATATAAGTAAACGGAAGACAAGGGTGTAAAAACCTGGCCAAGGCCCTTCCTGGTTTGTTTGAAAATTCATAGAGATACTTGCGGAATCGGTTCTGTTGACGACTAGATGCCGAATCCAGCAGGGCGCGCAGGTCCGAGCGTGCGTTTAGTAAATCGGTTAGGAGTTGTGAGTATTGTGATTGTTTGTGTTGCGTTTCCAAGAGATGGATGGAGGCCAGGAGGTCCACGATATTTTGAGCACATTCATGTTTCAACCTGGCCCCCTGCTGGATAAGCACCCCTCAGAATGACACCCTTCAAAGTCTCCCAAATCATTTGTTTTTAATAAAGAAGCGAGCGTTTATTAACCTTGCATGCATAGTGTGAGTGTGCTTTTTTTACGGTCTGTGATCCATGACTAAAAGTTTTAAAATATTCACAAGTTAAAATAAATTTCAAATTAAAAGTCTTTTTGTCTCTGAGGTATAATTGCCATCAATCTTTTATGGGTAAGGGTTCTATTGGAGTCTGATGCTGAAGGAATTCTCCTGTTCTGCCGAAGCCTAAATTATAATACAGAAAGTTGGTTTAATAGATTACTAATTCAGGACAATTTACTTACACTTATTAGCTCTCTACTTATGTAAGGTATTTCCTTACCTATGAAGTGGATATTTGGTAGTTCTCACGTTGTTCATGTAGGTGCCATTACTTCTTGTTTTACCTGTAAAAATATGAAACAGATACGAATGTGTCAAGCTCCTGATTGAATGGACGTCAAGACGAATATAGCACTCCTTGCCTTACATGAATTATATCATTTACTTGCTTAACATGAAGTTGTTTTTGAGTTGCTGTCTTCTACTTCTGTGGTGATCACTGGAAAGATATAGGTGGCTAGTTAGAGCAAGATTGTGCAAGTTTAGTGGAGCTTTCACCATATATTTGTGACATAAGAATTATACCTTTAAGGGTTGTGTACTAATTTTCCCAATGATCTACTACAGAAGGGCCTTAACCAAATTAAGATTATCCAGTGATAAACGACAAGGTGGAGCTACACACGGTAGTCCCCTTAGGCCTTCTAGCAGCAACAGACCTAGTAACTGATCTGTGGAAACACTATCTACCTTCAACGAAATCCCCAATATTCTAAAAACTCTCTAAAAATATATAATAAGTACATGTTTGATGTGCGAAAAAGAAAAAAAACTGATAGACTTGACGTGGACTGGTCTAAATAGATCTTGTTTTGTGTGTGTTCAAAAAGAAATGGTGACAGTGCTGTACATGATATGCCATGTGTGATATTCCATCATCTGGTTGAGAGTTGCACTGTTTCTGGTGGTATGCAGCCATGTTTATCTAATACCCCCTTTAGCATTATATAGTTATAATTCATGTGAATAGTTCGGCACTTGTGTATTTTTATTACCGGTTTTTAATGTAAAATTTGTGCATGGTATAATAACTACTACCCCTTCACTGTAATTACATTTTTCTAATACTATAAAAATTCTTGCTATTCGATAATGTTTTATTATTGCTCTATTGACAGCAATATAAAATAAATATTCTGTATAGTAACTCGATTTTTCTCTTCCATGCTTCCTCCTTTCTGTTCTGCATCTGTGCTCCATTTTCCTGCCTTTCTGAATGGAATTCTCCTCTGATAGACGAATTGTATGCCCAGAAGCTGAAGTACAAGGCCATCAGTGAGGAGCTAGACCATGCTCTCAATGACATGACCTCTTTGTAGCCTACCATTTGAGATTCGTATCATGTGGCTCTCAAGTTTTCTGTTGGCTAATATTCTTTGTCTGTTAATTTCTGCACTTCTCAAATAAAAATCTATCTGCACCCTTCCATTATTTTCTCTTAATCTTTTCCTTTCTGTATCTTTAATGTGTGTGTGTGTATAGTAAATGTATGAAAAATTTCACTTTCCCTACACAAAATCAACGCTTCTTTTGGGATCTCGCAGAGGAAGTAGAAGTACTAAACACACCCTATTAGTTTACTGAATCATGAATACAGACACATATAGATTTTTCCATCTTGTTACTTGTACAGATACATTATTTATTTTTTACGTTGTACATGTTCCCTCTCACAGTCAAATGATGTATGAAAACTCGAGACAGATTTACAGCTGATCATATGTTGCAGATTTGCCACAGTCTCATGCATAAGAGAGATATAGAACTCCAGAAAAACAATTTACAAAATTTAAGATAAGTTAAGATAAAATACTCATGGAGTTTGCTTTTTGCAGCACATGGATGAGATTTGTTGAATCTTCTCCATTTTGTCATTTTATGGTGCATTATTATTCACCTTCAAGTCTGGGAAGGAAATCTGTAATGTATCCACACCGTGTGAACATACTCAAATAGTTAAAACGATACCTTTCTTTCTGTGTGTTTTTTTCTTCTTCTTTCAGACAAACGGGCGAATGCCAAAGAAGAAAAAATGGGAATGCGCCGAGTTCTGGACCAAACACAACTAGAACGCAAACATTTTTTGGGTAAATCTTTGTTTATTAATCAAATATTTAACATAAAATATAAAGAAAACAACATGGGATTCTCAAAACTATAGAAATTATACAAATCAAAGTACAATTCACATAGAGACATTGGAGTGTCATATACAACAATCGTTCTTGTTAAATACAGTCCAAATGTAAATTATGCCTAGAGTCAGGCCCCGTAGACCTGTAAGTCCAATCAAAGCTATTACAGGATAACCCGTGGAGAAACATTAAAGGGACAAAATAAATAAAATAAGGAACCATTCAGAACTGTATTATAACATGGTCCTGTCCTCCTTGCTGTAAGGGCTTGGACGGAGCCGTTCCTGCCATTAAATAGCTTATACAGTAGGCCATATGTCCATATCGTCTGTGTGATACCTGGTTACCAGGTGAGACGGTAGATTGACGTTAATTTAATTTGACTGGTATTACCATTCTTTTTTTATTTTTATTTTTTTCAGATTTTTTTTTTTTTTTTTTTTTGGGAAAACCAACCAGCAATTGTCATAAACACTCTCTTCAATAATGTAGTAATATGAGAATTATATGTTGGCAGAAAGATAGGAAAAGAAGAAAGAGGAAAAAGACAAGAAGAGAAGAAAGACAAACTAAAGAACTGAGGAATATGGGGGGAGGAAAAATTAGGGGGGGGCAAGGAGGAGTATCAGTGTGCGGCTCTAACACTCTTCCCTATTCAACACCTTATTAATCACTGGAAGAGGTCTTAAAGTTGGGCGGGTCTTGGAACATGATCAATCTATCCACGTTCGAGTAAATCTATATCGCATACCTGTGGACTCAGCTGCTAACTCTTCCATGCGATACATACCTGTCATTATTATTATTATTATTATTTATATAGCGCCATTGGTTCCATGGCGCTTTACATAAGCAGTGGGGGTAACAAGGACAGGTACAGTACATATGAGCAGTACATATGACAATGCTTGCTGATACACGACGGGAGAGGTTCCTGTCCACGAGGGCTTACAGTCTACGGGGGTGGGGGAGGACACAATAGGGGGGGGGTAAGCGCCAAGCGGTTGGTGGAGCGGCGCTGGGTCTCATCATGGGTTATAGGCTTGTTGGAATAGATGAGTTTTCAGGTTCTTTTTGAAGCTCTTGAGGGTAGGCGAGTGTCTGACGTGCTGGGGGAGGGAGTTCCAGAGTCTAGGGGAGGCGCGGGAGAAGTCTTGTATGCGGTTGTGGGAGGATGAGATGAGGGGGGAGGAGAGGAGTTCTTGTGAGGAGCGTAGGTTGCGTGCAGGTTGGTATTGGGAGACCATGTCGGAGATGTAAGGGGGGGACAGGTTGTGGATGGCTTTGTAGGTCAGTGTTAGGATTTTAAATTTAGATCTTTGGGGGGTGGGGAGCCAGTGGAGTGCCATGCGGAGAGGGGAGCTAGGGGAGTAGCGGGGAGACAGGTGGATTAGACGGGCAGCTGAGTTCAGGATAGAGTGGAGAGGTGCAAGGGAGGAGGCAGGGAGACCGGTGAACAGTAGGTTGCAGTAGTCCAGGCGGGAGATGATGAGGGCGTGGACGAGGGTTTTGGCGGTGTCGTGGTTAAGAAACGGGCGGATGCGTGAGATGTTCTTGAGTTGGAATCGGCAGGAGGTGGCAAGGGCTTGGATGTGGGGCTTGAAGGAGAGGGAGGAGTCGAGGGTGACCCCGAGGCACTTTGCGTGGGGGACTGGGGAGAGAGAGCAGTCGTTGACTCGGATTGACAGGTCTGGCAGAGGGGGAGGGCGGCTGGGGGGGAAGACGATGAACTCTGTTTTGTCCATGTTCAACTTGAGGAAGCGAGCAGAGAAGAAAGATGAGATGGCGGACAGGCATTGGGGGATTTTAGACAGAAGGGAGGTGATGTCGGGCCCAGAGAGGTAGATCTGGGTGTCGTCGGCGTAGAGATGGTACTGGAGGCCATGGGACTCAATGAGTTGACCTAGGCCGAGGGTGTAGATGGAGAAAAGTAGCGGTCCAAGTACCGATCCCTGGGGGACGCCGACAGTAAGGGGGTAGGACGAGGAAGAGGTGTCGGCGTGGGTGACGCTGAAAGTGCGGTCCGTAAGGTATGAGGAGATCCAGGAGAGGGCGAGGTCGGTGATGCCAAGGGATTCTAGGATTTGGAGTAGGAGGGAGTGGTCGACTGTGTCAAAGGCGGCGGATAGGTCGAGGAGGAGGAGGACGGAGTAGTGTTTTTTCCTCTTAGCGGTCAGGAGGTCATTGGTGACTTTAGTAAGGGCAGTTTCGGTGGAGTGATGAGGTCGGAAACCAGATTGCAGGCGGTCGAAGAGGGAGCGGGAGGATAGGTAGGACGACAGTTCAGAGTGGACGTGTTGTTCGAGTAGTTTGGAAGCGAAAGGGAGAAGGGATATTGGGCGGTAGTTGGCGACGGATGATGGGTCGAGGGAGGGTTTTTTTGAGGATGGGTGAGATCAAGGCGTGTTTGAAGGAGGAGGGAAAGACGCCAGTAGTGAGTGACAGGTTGAAGAGTTGGGTTAGGGCAGGGATGAGGGCGGTGGTGAGGTTTGGGATGAGATGGGTAGGGAGAGGGTCGAGGGCGCAGGTGGTGAGGTGAGATCGTGACAGGAGGGTGGAGAGCTGGGCTTCAGTCACGTTGGAGAAGCTTCCTTTGGTCGAGGAGGGTTGGGCGGTAATGGTGGTGGGTTGGGTGGGCGTTGGGCCAAAGCTTTATCTAATTTTATCAATCTTGTGTTTGAAGAAGGTGGCGAAGTCGTCAGCGGAGATGAGGGGGGAAGGAGGAGGTGCTGGGGGACGGAGAAGGGAGTTGAAGGTTCTGAATAGTTGTTTGGGGTTTTGGGACAGTGTGTTGATTAAAGAAGAGAAGTAGGTTTGTTTTGCGGCAGTGAGTGCGTCCTTGAAGTTGGAGAGGGATTGCTTGTAGATTGTGAGGTGGGCCGTGGAGTGGGATTTCTTCCATCTCCGTTCAGCGACCCTGGACGTTCGGCGAAGCTCTTTTGTGAGAGGGGTGAGCCAGGGTTGTCTGTTTGTGCGGGTTTTGGTGTGTGTGAGGGGGGCAGCCTGGTCGAGAGCCGCAGTTAGTGTGGAGTTGTAGAGGGTGGCGGCAGTGTTAACGTCGGGTGAGGAGGCAAGGTCCGTGAGAGGGAGGAGGGAGTGGGAGAGTGAGTTGAAGTCGATGGCTTTTAGGTCTCTGCGTGGGTGACTGAGTTTTCGGAGAGGGGGGGTGAGGAGGGGGGAAAGAGGGAGGAGAAGGTCAACAGGTTGTGGTCAGATTGGAAGAGGGGTGAGTTTGAGAGGTCGGTGAGGGAACAGAGGCGGGAGAAGATGAGGTCAAGCGTGTGGCCGTCTTTGTGAGTGGCTGAGGAGGACCATTGGGACAGGCCGAAGGAGGTGGTCAAAGATAGGAGTCGGGAGGTAGGCGGGTCGGGGGTGTCGATGGGGATGTTGAAGTCGCCCATGATGATGGTGGGGATGTCGGAGGAGAGGAAGTGGAGAAGCCAAGTGTTGAAGTGGTCAAGGAAGGAGGTGGTGGATCCCGGGGGTCGGTAGATGACCGCGAGTTGGAGGTTGCAGGGGGAGAAAATGCGAATAGAGTGCAGTTCGAAGGAGGGAAAGGAGGCGGAGGGAGGAGGTGTAGTAGGGATGAAGGAGCAGCTGTCGGACAAGAGTATACCCACACCGCCCCCGCGGGTGCTATTAGGGCGAGGTGTGTGGGAAAGCGTGAGTCCGCCGTAGGAGAGGGCAGCAGGGGAGGCTGTGTCGGCGGGGGTGAGCCAAGTTTCGGTGATGCCGAGGAATTTGAATTTGTTGGAGATGAAGAGGTCATGGATGTAGGAGAGTTTGTTGCACACTGAGCGGGCATTCCAGAGTGCTCCAGGCAGGGGGACTGGGGTTGGGTGAATGGGTATGAGGTTGCGGGGGTTGCGAGAGTTTGTGATGGGGGATGGGCGAAGATTGGAGGTGAGTGGAGGGATGCGGTGGGGGGGTCCAGGGTTGGGGGATATGTCACCTGCAAGTAGGAGAAGTAGCGAGAGGGTTAGGAGGTGGGAGCAGGAGAGTTTGCGTGGGGGCCGTGCGTGTGTGGAGAAGAGTGATTGGGTGTGGAGGAACAGTTCGGAGGAGGGGGTGAGATGGGTGGGTAGGAAGGATGGAGAGATCGCTATGGCCTTGGTGGGTGGAGGGATGTGCGGGGTTAGGAGGAAGTGGAGCAGGATGGGGGTGAGGGTGAAGAGGAGGGGAAACATTGTGGGCAGCTGGTTTTGGCGGTGAGAAGTGACAGGGGTGGGGTGTGGGAGGTGAGGTGCGTGGATGGAGAAGTTGTGTGGGTAGAGCTAGGGGGTGGCGGAGGACGGGGTGGAGTCGGGGGTGGCGCGCGGTGTGGTGTGGCCAGGGGTAGGGTGCGGTCAGGTGGTGGGGTGCAGCCTGGGGTGGGGTGGAGTCAGGGATTGTAATAGGAGGGGTGGGGTGTAGCTGGGGGTGGAAGACAACTGGGGAAGTGGTACAGCCGGGGATGCAGGAATAGCCCAGGATGCGTAAAAGCCAGGGATGGGGTACAGCGAGGGGGTACAGTCGTGTTCACAAGTGGGGTGCAGTCCGTGGATGGCGTGGTGCAGCTGGAGGCGAGATGATGGAGACGAGATGATAGAGCCGCAGGCGAGATGACGGAGCCGGAGGCGAGATGACGGAGCCGGGTGGTGCTGTCGGGTGACGGGATGGTGCCGTCGGATGATGCAGCCGGAGACGAGATGATGGAGCCGGAGACGAGGTGGAGCTGTCGGATGATGGGATGGTGCCGTCGGATGATGCCGCCGGAGACAAGATGATGGAGCCGGAGACGAGATGATGGAGCCGGAGACGAGATGATGGAGCCGGAGACGAGATGGCGCAGCCGGGTGATGCTGTCGGATGATGGGATGGTGCAGCCGTGGACGGGGTGGTGGAGCCAGGGGGCCCGGGGTAGCAGGAGAGATTGACAGCAGGCAGGTGGTCGATGGTAGCCAGGAGCCGGGCGTAGCCAGGGGGGTCAAGCGTAGCCAGGAGGGTCAAGTGTAACCAGGGGTGGGGGGGTCAAGCACAGCCAGGAGGGTCAAGCACAGCCGGGGGTCGAGCGCAGCCAGGAGGGTCAAGCGCAGCCAGGAGGGTCAAACGCAGCCAGGAGGGTCAAACGCAGCCAGGAGGGTCAAACGCAGCCAGGAGGGTCAAGCGCAGCCTGGAGGGTCAAGCGCAGCCTGGAGGGTCAAGCGCAGCCAGGAGGGGGTCAGACACGGCCAGGAGGGCAGGTTGTAACTGCAGGGCTGGGTGCGGACTGGAGCAAGATGGAGAAAGGCTAAAAGCAGCAGGGGCCCAGGTGCAGTGGACAGGGGTCAGGAGCGGGGGCCAGGGGTAGCCTGGGGCCCTGGTTGTCAAAATTAGAGAATGTCCACAGCACCACCTGGAAACGGTACTCTTTGAGCACCTCACAGGACGCACGGCCTAAGCCAGGGAGATCCACCCGGCCACATCAACATCCAAGAAATAACAGAAGGACAGCGCCCAAGCTGGAAATCAAAACAGCGTGTCTTTTATTCCATCCACCACAGCACAACGTTTCGGTGACAACCTTTTCCAAGTGCATACATCCCACAAAACCAGAATTGCATTTATAGTGTATAACTCCACCCCCAGTAACATAGCTCCAATCAATGAGCAGTATATAATAAACAATGTTAAAAATCACCCATTCGCTATACAAAGATCTACTACCTATACTGCACCCAAAACCAAACATGTATTGTAGTAAAACCGCTCATTAAATATACCCATCGCCAATGTCCTTGTTATAGTAAATCCCGGAGATAAACAAAGCAATAGTTGCAACTGTATGGCCAATCGGAGTGCAGCATTGTCCATCGTCATAGAAACAACTGAGGTCGGCGTTTCTGCTCCAATCCGCAGTACTCATATCCGGTATTGCATCGCGCATGCGTCGGCGTCCTCTCAGGATTGGACAATATCGCTGTCCTTCAAAGCCATGCTCCAGTGACGTATTTCCGGAAGTCAGTATCCATAGCGATGTAAACGCTTCTTCACCTCCCGGCGCATACAAGCATAAAACGCTCTATATACAGTCACCAGCAGCGATTCTTGCAAAGGGACCCCACCACAGCACAGCCCACATTATAGTGTAAAGAACCTCATGGGGTATTTAGAACTAGCTGCACATAAAGAAACAGAAACATACAGCACAAACCCAAGCAGTAAATACTATGTGAACATTATACACTTCCCCATTAGCTGTAACCGCACATGTTTAACAAGAATACATAGGTTATTACAATAGACCAAAAAATAGAGCCATTATTCCACAGATCACATAAATACAGGGGCAAGGTAAAAAAAATCTTCGCCCCCCCATCCATGGGATCAATGCTTACCCATCAAAATAATCAAGGAAGAGATATATCCTTCCCAAATGGGATGGTCATATATATGTTGATCGGCCTGCACCTAATGAACACAGGATTCCCATCTACGTCATATACCACAATAACATATACCTTATACAATACCCTTGTACATATGTGCCAATCTATGGGTCCTCTCAAGTGCCATATAACATGTTCCAAGGGCGAAAGGGTTACTCCATAACACATGTTTACTCCTCCATACAGTATGAATCTAAGGTGATATTAAAATAATAAAAACAATTTATTATACAGATGAAAAAGGACAAAAATCAACCCGACCCCAGTAGACAACCCCGCTGATCATAATCCACATTCATACCTTTTGGGGACAAGGTGTCAAGTTCAAATATCCATTTCAACTCTTTCTTTTTCAATAGGGCCAGCCGGTCACCACCCCGTCTTAATGGGGGCACATCATCTATTACTCTGAACCTAAGTTGGTTCACCGTATGGCCCATAGCTTGAAAATGTCTAGGGACAGGTAATTCAGTCATGCCCGTTCGGATCGTACTCTTGTGCTTCCCTATGCGGGCTTTTACCTCCATAGTCGTCTCCCCTACATAGAGGAGACCACATGGGCAACAGATAGTATATACAACAAAGTTGCTGTTACACGTAAAGGACATTGGCGATGGGTATATTTAATGAGCGGTTTTACTACAATACATGTTTGGTTTTGGGTGCAGTATAGGTAGTAGATCTTTGTATAGCGAATGGGTGATTTTTAACATTGTTTATTATATACTGCTCATTGATTGGAGCTATGTTACTGGGGGTGGAGTTATACACTATAAATGCAATTCTGGTTTTGTGGGATGTATGCACTTGAAAAAGGTTGTCACCGAAACGTTGTGCTGTGGTGGATGGAATAAAAGACACGCTGTTTTGATTTCCAGCTTGGGCGCTGTCCTTCTGTTATTTCTTGGGGCCCTGGTTGTGTCTGGGGGCTGGTGCAGCCGGTGGATGGGGGGCCCCTCTGTTTCCTCACCTGACTGGCTATGGAGTCGTGGGAGCGCTGGTGCTCCTGTCCTGGCTGTGGCTGGTCGGTACTGGCAGGGCGGGCGGCCCCTCAGGGCGTCAGGCGCGGTGCTGCTGCTGCGGGCCGGGGATCCGGCCGGGAGTGTGGGGCCCGCCGGCGGGGTGCACAGTCGCCGCTGCGCACGTGCGAGGTCCCGGAGCGGTGCGGGTGTCTTGCTGCTGTGGAGGGCAGGAGGGACGAGCCGCCTGCTAGGTGGCCGCGGGGCCTATAGTTCAGAGTGGCGCCGGGCGCCGCTGGAGGAGGCCAGCACCCACAGTGATGGTGCCTCCTGGTGGAGCGGGACCCGCTGGGCACGGAGAGCGGGGCCTCCGGGGAGGGAGCGGTGCCGGTGTAAGCGCCTAGGTGCCGGTGCAGCTGGGGCCGCAGGTCAGAGTGCGGGGTCGCGGCCTGAATGAGGTCCGCAGGCCTTGTGAGGGTCACAGGCCTGAGTGGGGGCCGCAGGGCACGGCCGGCCACAGGATCTCTACATACCATTTTTGAATAGACGGTTGTTCCTTAGATTTCCAAAGGCATGGGATGACTGTGCGCGCTGCAGTGATACAGAATCTTAGTAGATCTTTTTTAATATGACTAACAGAGCCTGGTAACATGGATAGGAGATTCGGGAAACAGAAAGAAGCCGCACACAGGACTTATCAATTCAGATCAGCGGTTTTATTGTGCCCAAGTGCACATAGCAGGGTGTGGGTAACGGGTGGTATTTACGGATTGTACCCGCTGAAGCGCCATTAGCGGCGCGAAATGCCGTTGTACCACCACCCCCTGTCCTCCTACCCGCTACCCACACCCTGTTATGTGCAATTAGGCACAATAAAACCGCTGATCTGAATTGATAAGTCCTGTGTGCGGCTTCTTTCAGTTTACTGAATATTCATGTGTCTAATGAGCGGCACTGGAAGTGAGACACCGGGACGGTCGGCCGCGGATTAGCAGGGAGAATATCCTCACGACCCCGTTCGGCCGAGGGCCTAATCCTACCTGTCGCAGTGCCTCCCCCATGAAGCCCCAGTGGACTCTATCAAAGGCCTTCTCACCATCCACAGATAACAGACAAACTTGAAGCTGTCTCAACTTGGCTTTATGTATCAAGAGCAAGGTCTTAATTGTGTTGTCCCTAGCCTCTCGGCCCTTGACAAAGCCCACCTGGTCTAAGTCGACAATAGAGGGAAGTAACTGCGACAGTCTGTTCGCCAAAATTTTTGAGTAAATTTTTATGTCCACATTCAACAGGGAAATGGGTCGATAATTGGATGACAAAATTGGGTCTTTCCCGGGTTTAGGGAGAATAATAATATGAGCTTCTAATGATTGTGGAGAAAAATCCACCCCTCCGAAATTGAATTGAATGTGGCTAATAGTTGTGAAGCACGTCTTGCAAGGTCCGATAGAAAACCGGAGTGAAACCGTCTGAGCCTGGGCATTTTGAGAGTGGAGTGGCTTTAATTGCATCCAGGAGTCCTGCCTCTGTGATATCCGACTCCAAATTCAGAATTTCTGTCTCACTAAGCACAGGCAGAGCAGTTGAGTCCACATATGCCCTGATTTTTTAAATCAGATCTTCCTGTGGCAGATCTATATATTTCCCTTTAATATTGTAAAGGGTGTTGTAGTAAGACCTGAATATAACTAAGATTTCGGTGGGGTTATGTGATACCGTATTACCATCCTGTTTGATTTTAGAAACAAAACTGTGGCTCAATCTGGGGTGCAGCATGGGAGCGAGGGGGCGTCCGCATTTGTTCGCGAATCTATAAAAGTAATTTTTGGATTTCTCCATTAGACGAGTATAGTTGCGATCAAGTAAGGCTCCATTCACACGATGGTTTTTTCCTGATCAGGTTCGATCAGGTTTGTGTGTCAATACCAGGAGAGGAACCAGGAGAGGAACTTGCAGAGAAAAACTGTCATTGAAAGATTGACACCTGTTCTGGATTTTGGAGACACTCCTGGTTTTGATACAGAAACCTGATCGAACCTGATCAGGGAAAAACCATGGTGTGAAGGGGGCCTAACTCTTTTAGTTCCAGACGTTTCTTGAGGAGGTCTCCCTTGATTGTGTGGGACAACATCTGTTTATGTGTTGTATCCAATCTATTGATCTGTGAGTGAAGGTCCTTAATCTGTTCAGCCCTGTTCTTTTTAAGGCGGGAGCCATGTTTAATCAGTGTTCCCCTTAGGATACACTTCAATGCCTCCCATTTAAGGGGCTGAGGGGTCTCATCTGTAGCATGAACTAATACGAAATTGGAAACATCCTCTGAGCTCTGTCAGGCATAAGTTGTCCTCCAAAAGCTGACTGTTAAGCCTCCATGTATATGATCTGCGAGGTAGGTCTGGTATCTCTAAACTCAAAAACACAGGATTGTGGTCCGATGAGAGGATGTCCCCAATTCTGGCACCTGGATTCCATCCCAAAGCCGTGTGACTGACCAAAAAAAACAATACGTCTATATGAGTTATGCATGAATGAGAAACACGTATAATCCCTGTCTTATGGGTGGAGTATATGCCGAACGTCCCCAAGCTGCAGAGTGTGAAGGAGTTTTTTAAGGGCGCACAGTTTTTTGCTTGGCACAGTACCTTTTCCAGATGTAGAATCCACCATGTGATCCAAAACAAAGCTGAAGCCTCCTCCTATAAGGACTGTTCCTTCAGCGAAATCAGTTAGTTGTAACAGCAGAGATTTGCAGACCGAAGGTTGTTCTTTATTAGGAAGATACCAATTGATAATCGTTAGGATGGTAGCACCAATTCATACCTTTTGGAAAATATATCTACCCCCCAGATCAATTATCATGAGGTAGGCTTTTATGAATCCCTATGGAGACTCCCTTGGACCTAGATTCTGGGTTAGGGCTATGTATCCATACTCAGTAATATCTGTTTGAAATGGGGGGGGACCGAGTCCATCCTGAAATGTGTTTCCTGGAGAAGGATTATTTGGGCGTGTTGTTTGTGAAGGTCATACAGAATCTGAGAACGTTTTTGTGGCGTGTTAAACCCCCTTACATTCAAAGTACAGACCATTAAAGGGGTTGTTGCTATTTTTAGCTAAAGCCACGGTACTGAATGGGCTATGAAATTAAGCGTGTATATAGCTGTACTGATACTAGGGTAGCGGGGGAAAGGGAGAAAGGAGCCAGAGAAAACCAGTAGGGGATAGAAGTATTAAGCTTTGAATAGAGAAAAATACAAGAAGGCATGGGCGTACCCAGCGTGGGGCAGGGGGGGCAGGTGCCCCCCCCAAGAGGCTGCCCCGGATGAGCGTGGCACTGTGCGCACCCGCCCTGGCACCTACTGTAGTACTGTGAGGCTTTTTTTTGTGCCGGAACGGCCGCCGCCGTCGCCCCCCCCACCCTCTTTGGGAGTGAAAGCACTGTCTCCCGACCGAGTGCTGAGTGAGGGGTCAGACTCAGTGCTGCTGAGAGCGGACTCCAGAGGAGCGGGCGAGAGCCGGCGGCACAGTCTGTCATCGGTGAACGGACGGCAGAGGAGACGAAGAGAGGACAGCAGAAGAGAGCAGGTGGTGAGTGGCCCCAAGGAAAGAAAGTGCAGTGTGCTGTGCAGAGTGACAGTGTGTGCAATGTGTGTGTGTGTGCAATGTGTGTGTGTGTGCAATGTGTGTGTGTGCAATGTGTGTGTGTGTGCAATGTGTGTGTGTGCGCAATGTGTGTGTGTGCAATGTGTGTGTGTGCATGTGTATGTGTGCAATGTGTGTGTGTGTGTGCAATGTGTGTGTGTGTGCAATGTGTGTGTGTGTGCAATGTGTGTGTGTGTTCAATGTGTGTGCGTGCAATGCTACACAGTGCACGCTGCAGTGCCAGCCCCGGGAGCAGAAGAGCCTGTGCAGCTGCCCTGTGGACTGTGGGGGGCTGGAGGCAGAGTCAGAGCAGCCGGAGGATCACAGTGAGTGTAAAATAAATGTAATGTGAATAAAGATAAAGTTGGCTGCACTGTGCTTGTGATGGGGGCCTCCAGCCTCTGTCCTCCTGCGCTCACCCCTCCAGCCTCTGTCCTCCTGCCCTCACCCCTCCAGCCTCCGTCCTCCTGCCCTCACCCCTCCAGCCCCTGTCCTCCTGCCCTCACCCCTCCAGCCTCTATCCTCCTGCGCTCACCCCTCCAGCCTCTGTCCTCCTGCCCTCACCCCCACCAGCCTTCGTCATCCTGCGCTCACCCCTCCAGCCTCCGTCCTCCTGCGCTCCCCCCCCAGCCTTCATCCTGGTCTAACCGCCTGCCCACCATATACTGTGCTGCTAACCACTGAGCCATCATACTTTGCTAACCACAGAGACATTGCGCAGTGCTAACCACTGAGCCACTGTACAGTGCTAACCACTGAGCCACTGTACAGTGCTAACCACTGAGCCACCGTACAATGCTAACCACTGAGCCACCATATACAGTGCTAACCACTGAGCCACCGTATACAGTGCTAACCACTGAGCCACCATATACAGTGCCAATCACTGAGCCACCATATACAGTGCTAACCACTGAGCCACCGTATACAGTGCTAACCACTGAGCCACCGTACTGCGAGTGTATGCCCCTGCGAGTGTATGCCCCTGTGTGTGTATGCCTCCCCCCTGAAAATAAGACCGGGTGCAACGTTCAGAGCAAATATATTAATATATTTATATTAATCTCGCCCGGCCCCTGACGGCAGCCCGCCCATGTCATATACAGCCCCGGGCCCCCATAGGGCTCCCCAGTGGAGCAATAAGTCTGATGGGCACAGGTGCGCAATGTAGGCCCCCCACCTTCCTGGTGCACGTTGGTCAGATGTATGGGCCCCGTGTAAGATTCTAAATCCTATACTCACAAATTGACCCCTCTCCCCCTTCATTATGTATTAATGTCCCTTATCCTGCTGTATATGGTCCTCCTCCTGGAATATGGCCTTTATCGTGGTATATATGTCCCCCATCATGGTTTATATGGTCCTCCTCCTCAGCCACCATAGTCCTCCAATTATTATAATGCATCCCCACATTCCTTCATACATTACAATGTATTCCCATAGTTCTCTATGTATTATAATGCACCCCATAGTCCCCCATTCATAAGGTACCCCCAAAGTCATCCAATTATCATAATGCAACCCCACTATCTAGTAACCCCTCTATATAGTATAATGTAGCCTCATATGCCTCCATACATTATAATGCACCTCCATACAGTATAATGCACTCCTATAGTTCTCCATATAGTATAATTCACCCCCATAATTCTCCATATAGTATAATTCACCCATAGTCCTCTATACAGTATAATGCACCATCAATAGTCCCCCATGTAGTATAATGCACCCCCATAGTTCTCCATATAGCCCTCCACACAGTCTAATGCACCCTCACAGTCCTGTGTTTAGCATAATACAGCCTTCCGTATAGCACAATACAGCCTCATAATTCTCCATACAGTATAATGCAGCCACGGTGAGCCACCCCCTTTCCCCCCCCCCCCCATACTCCTCTGGCCAGCGTGTACTCCTTAAAAAAAATCTGTACTTACATCTCATGGTTCCACCGCATCTTCCCAAAATTGAAGATACAGGAGGAGGTCGTGACGCCGAGCGTTGCACAGTGGAACGCATAAAAGCAGGAAGTGCCGCCTAGTCCACAGTAGGAGAAGGTAGTGCTTCCTGCTTTTTATGCGTTCCACTGTGCAATGCATGGCATCACTCCTGTGGTAAGAGGAAGCGCAGGGGGGCGGCAGTGGATAACAGGAGGCTCAGTGAAACACACGGGCCCTTAGCGGCCCGTGTGCTGCTGCGCAGTGATGGTACAAGAAGCGGGCGCAACCTGAACGACCATGGCTTGCCCCCCCCTAGTTTTGATCCTTGGTACACCCATGCAAGAAGGGAAAGGAAAAGGTGAACGTAAACTAGAGCCGACTACAGAAAATAGGAAAGTAAAAGCGAAGAGATCTAATCCAGATCTGAAAGTTGTCGTGTGGGGTAGTATATACAGTTGTGGCCAAAAGTATTGACACCCCTGCAATTCTGTCAGATAATACTCAGTTTCTTCCTGAAAATGATTGCAATCACAAATTCTTTGGTATTATTATCTTCATTTAATTTGTCTTCAATGAAAAAACACAAAAGAGAATGAAGCAAAAAGCAAAACATTGATCATTTCACACAAAACTCCTAAAATGGGCCAGACAAAAGTATTGGAACCCTCAGCCTACTACTTGGTTGCACAACCTTTAGCCAAAATAACTGCGATCAACCGCTTCCGGTAACCATCAATGAGTTTCTTACAATGCTCTGCTGGAATTTTAAATCATTCTTTTTTGGCAAACTGCTCCAGGTCCCTGATATTTGAAGGGTGCCTTCTCCAAACTGCCATTTTTAGATCTCTCCACAGTTGTTCTCTGGATTCAGGTCTGGACTCATTGCTGGCCACCTTAGAAGTCTCCAGTGCTTTCTCTCAAACCATTTTCTAGTGCTTTTTGAAGTCTGTTTTGGGTCATTGTCCTGCTGGAAGACCCATGACCTCTGAGGGAGACCTAGCTTTCTCACACTGGGCCCTACATTATGCTGCAAAATTTGTTGGTAGTCTTCAGACTTCATAATGCCATGCACACGGTCAAGCCGTCCAATGCTAGAGGCAGCAAAGCAACCCCAAAACATCAGGGAACCTCCGCCATGTTTGACTGTAGGGACTGTGTTCTTTTCTTTGAATGCCTCTTTTTTTCTCCTGTAAACCCTATAACTCTATGTTGATGCCTTTGCCCAAAAAAGCTCTACTTTTGTCTCATCTGACCAGAGAACATTCTTCCAAAACGTTTTAGGCTTTCTCAGGTAAGTTTTGGCAAACTCCAGCCTGGCTTTTTTATGTCTCGGGGTAAGAAGTGGGGTCTTCCTGGGTATCCTACCATATAGTCCCTTTTCATTCAGACGCCGACGGATAGTACAGGTTGACACTTTTGTACCCTCGGACTGCAGGGCAGCTTGAACTTGTTTGGATGTTAGTCGAGGTTCTTTATCCACCATCCGCACAATCTTGCGCTGAAATCTCTCAGGAATTTTTCTTTTCCGTCCACATCTAGGGAGGTTAGCCACAGTGCCATGGGCTTTAAACTTCTTGATGACGCTGCGCATCCGTTGACACAGGAACATTCAGGTCTTTAGAGATGGACTTGTAGCCTTGAGATTGCTCATGCTTCCTCACAATTTGGTTTCTCAAGTCCTCAGACAGTTCTTTGGTCTTCTTTCTTTTCTCCATGCTCAATGTGGTACACACAAGGACACAGGACAGAGGTTAAGTCAACTTTAATCCATGTCAACTGGCTGCAAGTGTGATTTAGTTATTGCCAACACCTGTTAGGTGTCACAGGTAAGTTACAGGTGCTGTTAATTACACAAATTATAGAAGCATCACATGATTTTTCTAACAGTGCCAATACTTTTGTCCACCCCCTTTTTTATGTTTAGTGCGGAATTATATCCAATTTGACTTTAGGACAATTCTTTTTGTGTTTTTTCATTGAAGACAAATTAAATGAAGATAATACCAAAGAATTTGTGATTGCAATCATTTTCAGGAAGAAACTGAGTATTATCTGACAGAATTGCAGGGGTGTCAATACTTTTGGCCACAACTGTAGTTTCCACACCTGCCTGCAGTGTGTGGAACCCCTCAGTGTGTGTGTGTCCTTTCCGAAAGATGGAGTTGGGTCCCCCACTGAAAGACCTAAATTGATAATTAGTTAGTTACAATAAAAAAAACGTTAAGTACATATAAGGCAATATATGCTAAAGTTTAACACATATCAACTAGAATAGCCGCTGCATGGGAAAATTTGCCAGTTAACAACCTGGGTATAATAAACACTGAACCCTAAGCAGGAAATCACATGTGAAGGAGCGAATAACCACCACAGGCTACCTGTTCCCCCAGTTTCAATGAAAACCTCAAATGCTCCAAAGAGCCAAGTTTAATCATCAACCATTGCCAGGCTGGCCTTCAGTTTGTGTGTCACGAGCACCAGCTAGTCTCCACCTTTGTTGTCGTCGGTGATTCGGTTCTCTTTGTGAAAGCCCGCCGTTTACTCCTCCTGGAGCCGATGGCCAGTTTACTATTCTGATGCCAGGATCAGTAATCTCCAGCTGAAGGGGAAAGTTTGGAATGTCTCTAAGGTGAGAAGCTGATAAGTCGGCCTTCCTTTCGATTCTGTAAGCGGAAGGGATATCCCCAAGAATATGAGAGCCCCTGGGAGCGGAGAACCTTGAGGAGAGGGCATAGAGCTCTGCGTTTCAGGAGGGTATGGCGGGAAAGGTCCGCTAGGATTTGTACAGGGTGTCCCTGAAACATGAGTAGTTCACAAGCTTGTACTCTCATGCAGATCTCGTCTTTTGCCCTATAATTGTGGATCCGGCACACCACATCTCGAGGCCTAGCTCTGTCCGGCAGTGGAGGGCCAAGGGACCTTTGAGCCCTATCAAATTCAAGCGTATAATCCATGGGTCTGTTGCGTATGTTATTCAAAAAGCCCCGAAGAGTCGTGTCCAGCTCTCCCTGCGAGATCAACTCCGGAATCCCTCTTATCCTTACGTTGTTCCTTTGATCTCTATTTTTGAGATCCTCCATAAGATCCAAGGCAAATTCCAAGTAGGATGATTGATACGCTACTTGTGTCTGGAGAGCACTCATGCGCCTGGTGATATTTTCAGACGCTGATTCTGAAGTAGCAACTCTGCTGGTAAGTTGTCGAACCTCAGAGCGAATGGCAGTCGTCTCAGTTTTCAAGGACGTCTCCAGTCTGGTCACAAAACCCTCAATTTCTTCCTGGGTAGGGATAATAGCAATACGGGCTTTGAAAGCCTCCTATATTTCCCCACTTGGGACTGTTGAAGAAACGAGGCCTGCAAGTGTGGATTCGGAGCAGCTACCCCCTTGATCTGGCCAGGAAATGAGTCCCTCTGGATATGTGGCTGGGTTACTGTTGGACTGGGAAGAGGGGCCTGGCGATATCGTGGGGCCCATATAATCTGCTCTGGTTTGAGCAGCCCATGAGGAAACACCAGGATTTGGAGCCAGCTTGCTTGTTGATTGTGATACATAATAGGACTCTTGGGCATCAAAGGATGTTGTGCTTGTGAAAGTCTGCACATATTTTGGCATTGTACCTTTTAGCCCCGTAATATAGTCTGTATTATCCATTATGATGTTGTCTATTGGTGTCCCCTGAAGATCATAGTCCCTCACATCTCTTTCCTCCCCAGAAGTATACTGCCCCTGAGTCACTGTCCCTGGAGGCTGCAGCAGGGTTGTTGGTGATGCTGCTCCAATCTGTGTCAGCAGAATGGAGCTGGGCAGGGCAGGCTGAGTGGGATCTAAGATACCTGGAGGTCGGGCTGCGTCAGGTCCTCCAGACTCCTCCACCGCTGGGTCCAGCCTCTGTGTCTCCAGGGTCTGGTAAGGATAGTTTCCAGCCTTATGGGGGTCTGCGCAGGCTTCAGCAGCGTCTGCGGTCGCCATCTTGGCAGGAGTCTTTCCCTGCGCCTGCCGCCCCGTGCTTCTGAGGAAGCGGGTGATGTCGCACCATCGGTTTCTGATGCGAGTTGGGTTCTGAAGCGGTCTGAAGACGGTGCAGGGATCGGGAGTCGAGTGTTCTGCTTCCTCTCACCATCTTGGCCAGGACACGCCCCCGGCGTGTTCAATTTTGATCCGAACTCAACAATTTTTAATGGAAAGTTAAGACAGTTGTGTATACTTGATTCCTTCATTAAAGTCTTAGGCCATGTGCACATAGAGTATTTAGAGAATTTTTTACATCAGTATTTGTAAGCCAAAACAAGGAAAGGGTAAAAAGTGTAGAAGTGGAACATGTTTCTATTATACTTTTTTTCTTCCTGGTTTTGGCTTATAAATACTGAGGTAAACATTTTACCAAATACTCAACGTGTGCACGTGGCCTTACAATCTTTCACTTCTCATTCTCAACATTCCGGGGCAAATAGCAATGAATGCAATCAAATACTTTATTTTATAAAGAAACTGTTTACTGACATATGCTTCAAATCCTATGTTAAACTGGTACACTTTTTTTGTTAAAATGTTTTTTTACTAAGACTCCATCTACATTTAACCCCTTCATGACCAAGGACGCACATGTAAATCCTTGGCCATGTTCTGCCACCTGATGCGAGCTCACACTCTGAGCTTGCATCCTCCCCCACACATCTCCGTTGATCTCATCAACTGAGATGTGTAGCTAACACCACCGATCGGATCAGCGATCCGATCAGTCGTGTTAACCCTCTGGATTGGGGATTTTGGATCGCTTGGCCATTTCTCCCAATGCGCTTTCTCACTAGAGCATGAGGCACCTGAATTACTTCTTCTTGCAGACTTTAAGCTTTCCTCATAAGCTCCAGCTGTCTAGCAGCTTTCTTAGTCTTCAACCAGATCATCTGCTTTGTGCAAACACATCTTGATTTCATGTCTCTTAGAACAGCCACCCGCTTCACTGTGACATCAGTTGTGGAGAGTACCAACATCTGTTTAGCTTCTGGGGTCGAGTACACCTTACATGTCCCCACAGCCTTCTTAAACGCTTCATGCATAGACTCCCGGGCGCGTGATTCTCTTACGTTTTTGGGAACATCTATCATGCACTTGAACAGAGAAGTCTCTTTCTCTCCTACTGTCTCTACACGATTGTCTGGTTCAGCTCTCAGAGCCAGGTCTCTCTGAGTTTCACCTGCTTCAAAACACTTGGTTAGGACAAATCACTCCATCTTCTCCAAGACTGCATATTCATCGACTGGCTTTCTACCAGGCAACATTTGAGCTCAGACATTTCTTTCTCCAGTCTGCTTACTCACCTCTCTGCAGCCTGTCTCCAAACCTCCTCTTGCTTCAACTGCTTCTTTATCAGCAGAGTCCTCTCAGACATCTCTCTTTCCACGCACTCAGTTCTCGACAGCCTGTCTCCGAAGCTTCTGTTGCTTCAGATGGGCTTGTACTATCTCCTTGAGCTTTCTTATCTTGGCTCTTCCACCCTCTGAATTAGTGGGGCTTTCAACACTCAAGGAGGTATTTGCTTCAGACCTCAATTGCCCAGTGGCTATTTCGATTTCTGCACTTTTGACCCTTTCTTGGGGTCTGATCATGACATCTTCAACTCTATCTCCGGGCCCTGCAGCACCCTTGACAGCTTCTGCAAAGTCTACATTTTCCAAGGTCTAAGCTGCTTCACCCTCAACTTCTGCCACTTCACCTTTCTCTTGGGCATTGGCAGCATTACCTTCAACCCTCGCTTGAGTCTCACCAGTGTCACCTTCAGAGGGTTTTTCACCTTACAGCTCAGCCATGGTGCTGTTTCTACTTCCAGGCACCCCAGAGGTGGGTCTATTACTGGTCTGCTTTTTGTGCCCTTCAGGGGATCTCACTTTCCCGACACTCTCTACTGATATACTATCAACTACTATTTCAGGCACTGGGGCGGACACCCATCTAGTCTTCTTGGCAGGCTCCTTCTCAATGTCTTCCACTTGTGGACTACCGTTGTCACACTGTGTCAGATTCTCTGGCAGCAGCTTTATGTCTGCCACTGCACCAGTGGTTGCTACTGGCAACATCATTGAAGTCTTCTTCCTGATCTTCTCCGAATCTGGAAGAGGATTTACACATGGAATGCATGGGATGGGACCTCAACTTCATTCACACATTCAGAGGATGCAACTTGTCCAGTCTCTCTGCGCCCTCTACATTTCTGGCTATGAGTGGATTTGCCCTCCTTACTGTACTCACATATCAGAGTCACAGTTGCCCTTGGAATCATGGTCACTATCCCTAGTATAATGGACAAACAAGTCCCCTCTTACTTTGTTAGTAATGTGATTCCCTGTAGGGTATATATAAAAAACAAACATGCGGCGCCAATCTCAGCGCGTTACCAATGTAACTCTCTGGTGCCCTTTTAATGAAGTTTTATGCACTCACCTCTTGCCATAAAACTTCAAGCATATTGTTTTTCCAAAGCCTCCTCACGCTTTGGATATTTATCCGGGTCTGCTGCTTGCCTTGAATTGATCCTGTGTTGTATCCTGCCACGGATTCCCACAGGCATAAAGGTTCAATAGGAGGTTATCCAATTCTATGGTGGCCGCGCTCCCCGTGGTAATGATTTTAAGAACTTCTTGTCCACAAAAAATTTTATTACTCAAAACATGTGAGAATATAAAAAATGGATACAACGCGTTTCGGCGGAAACAACCGCCTTCCTCAGGTATCTAAGTAAAAATACATTTGACACTTTGCTTTATAGGTAAAAGATAATTACAGCTTGCTAGGTAATGACATGAGGGTGTGGGTATAACCACACCTGTCCAATCAGTCTCATTGTCCGCTTCAGCTATAGTGCTTCATTACCTGGTAAAAATAAACACCCACAAACAGCAATCACTACGCTAAAAAACCACTAAAAACATTTATCAATAAAATTACTATCCACAAAAAATCTTAAATTACCGTATATACTCGCGTATAAGCCGAGTTTTTCAGCCCAAAAATTGGGCTGAAAAGTACCCCCCTCGGCTTATACGCGAGTCAGTGCTGTATACCGATGTATACATCGGTACATACCGATGTATACATCGGTATACAGCAGCCCCCGCATCCCCAGTAATGCAGGGCCCCCCAGCGTCTCTCCGGTCACCTGTAAAGGAAGCTATACTTATCACAGTGCTCTGTCCGCGCCCGCTCGCACCCGCTCTCAGCAGCCGACCGCGATCCTCCATCTTGCGTCTTCTTTCTTCCTGTTTCTGTGCTCGTCGCGGGCAATGACGTCATTCCCTGCGACGAGCACAGGAAACAGGAAGAAAGAAGACACAAGATGGAGGATCGCGGTCGGCTGCTGAGAGCGGGTGCGAGCGGGCGCGGACAGAGCACTGTGATAAGTATAGCTTCCTTTACAGGTGACCGGAGAGACGCTGGGGGGCCCTGCATTACTGGGGATGCCTGTATACTACCGCTGGGGCTGCTATATACCTCTGGGGCCCTGTATACTACCACTGGGGCTGTATATACTACCACTGGGGCTGTATAAACCACTGGGGCTGTATATACTGCTGGGGCCCTGTATACTACCACTGGGGCTGTATATACTACCACTGGGGCTGTATATACTACCACTGGGGCTGTATATACCACCACTGGGGCCCTGTATACTACCACTGGGCTGTATATACTGCTGGGGCCCTGTATACTACCACTGGGGCTGTATATACTACCATTGGGGCTGTATATACTACCACTGGGGCTGTATATACCTCTGGGGCCCTGTATACTACCACTGGGGCTGTATAAACCACTGGGGCTGTATATACTGCTGGGGCCCTGTATACTACCACTGGGGCTGTATATACTACCACTGGGGCTGTATATACTACCACTGGGGCTGTATATACTACCACTGGGGCTGTATATACCTCTGGGGCCCTGTATACTACCACTGGGGCTGTATAAACCACTGGGGCTGTATATACTGCTGGGGCCCTGTATATACTACCACTGGGGCTGTATATACCTCTGGGGCCCTGTATACTACCACTGGGGCTGTATAAACCACTGGGGCTGTATATACTGCTGGGGCCCTGTATACTACCACTGGGGCTGTATATACTACCACTGGGGCTGTATATACTACTAGGGCTGCGTCTATACTACCACTGGAGCTGTATATACCACTGGGGCTGTATATACTACTGGTGCTGCGTGTATACTACCACTGGGGCTGCTGTATCTACCTCTGGGACTGGTGTATACCACACTGCTGGGGGCTGTATACTTGTGCTAGGGTCCACCCTCGGCTTATACATGAGTCAATAGATTTTCCCAGGTTTTGGGGGCAAAAGTAGGGGGGTCGGCTTATACACGGGTCGGCTTATACACGAGTATATACGGTACATAAAAGTTAACAAAAAAAGTAAAATGTTTTAAAAAGAGTTTTTTGTTTTTTTTTTGCTTGTTTTAAAAGGGATCATATATATATACTGAATACTAAATACTAAATTCTTTCCACAATATCATGGAGACCATTGGAATGCAATGTTTGAAGGCGGTAAATGCAATATGTCTCTTTGCGATTAAGAAGAAAATTTGTATTGATTGTTTCCACAGATATTTGTTCTAGAGGTGTCACCATTATATTAAAATTCTTATTGTGCTTGAGTAATAAATGTCTCAACAAGCTATGTTTTAAAAACCCATTTTTTGCTCTATTTCTGTGCCCATTTATGCGAGCACGTAAAGTCTGCGTTGTGCGCCCCACGTACTGTAGCCCACAGCTACAATCAATAACGTAAACAATATAATCGCTATCACATCTCAGATTCTGTTTTATTTCAATTATTTCACCTGTACTTTTGCTTGCAATCTGTTTCGCACCATGGTTCAGAATCCCACACGTATGACATTTCCTGGAACTGCATCTAAAAACTCCAATCTCATGATCTTTACTTTTTCCATTTTTTGCAGATTTTTTTTATTGTCTCTTAACCTACTTGGGGCTATTTGACTTTTTATCGTTTTCCCCCTTCTAAATGTTATACCTGGTTCCTCAGGCAGACATTTTCCCAAAATCGGATCACGTTTTAAAATATACCAGTATTTTTTCAGAATCATGCGTATCGTTTTATTCCCCCTATTATAAGTTGTGATAAAATTAAATTTCCACCTGCCTCCTTCTCTCTCCTTTAATTTTGTACAAATCACCTCATTTCCTTCCCCTTCTTTTTACTCAAACAATCCTCCTGCTTTTTTGCCCTGTTTTTTTCATATGCAGCATGAACCAATTTTTTGGGATATTTCTTTTCCTCAAATCTTTTCTTTAAGATATCAGCCTGGGTTTCATAGTCTTTCTCTTCAGTACAATTTTTCCTGATGCGAAAAAACTGACTGGAATGTTTTCTTTCCACTTTTTGTAATGGGCACTTCTAAAATCCAAAAATCCGTTGGAATCAACTTTTTTAAAATGCGTTTTTGTGATGATACATCTCCCCTTGTGGTTAATTTCCAAATCTAAATACACAATTTTTTCGTTACTTATTTCTGAGGTAAATGAAATGCTCCAATCATTTTTATTCAACGTATTTATCATTTCCATTGCTTCTTCTTTTGTACCATTCCAAATAATTATCAGATCGTCTATAAAACGCCTATAAAAAACTATTTTCTTTTCAATTTCCAGCTTCCTTAAAATCGATGAGGACTCGAATCGCCCCATAAAAAGATTTGCGAAACTTGGGGCGACCCGAGTCACCATCGCGGTCCCGAGCAGCTGCAAATATAGCGAACCTTCCAAACTGAAATCATTATGCCTCAAAATAAATCCCAAACCGTTCAACAGAAAATTCTTTTGTTTCGTTGCAAGACCAATCTCTGAGATAATCCACTGCATTTATCCCTAAATCATGATCTATGTTGGAATATAATGCGTTAACATCCATGGTGATAAAATAAAAATGTTTTTCCCATTCTATATTTTTGAGATCGTTAATTAATTGTGTGGAATCTTTTAGATATGATGATAAAGATTTAACTGGGTCCTGTAAGAAAAGGTCTATATAGTGAGATAAATTTGTAGTCAGGGAGCCGATTCCAGATATGATTGGTCTCCCCGGGGGGTTAACAGGATCTTTATGCATTTTTGGCAGATGGTAAAACAGTGCCATTGTTGGTGTAGGAATCATCAGAAAATTTTTTTCCTTTTTATTTAAAATATTTTCCATAAACACTTCATTGATGAGGGTCCTATATTCTAATATATATTTGTGTTAGATCATCCTGTAATCTCAACAAGTATTTAGCATCTGACAGGATCTTTTGCGCTTCTTCTATATAATCTTTTCTATTTTGGATCACCACCCCTCCCCCTTTATCTGCTTGGCGGATCACAATGCTTGTATTGTTTTTTAAGGACTCCAAAGCCTCTTTCTCCTGCTTACAAATATTATTCAATCTTCTTCCTTTTTTAAAACCATGTATGTTTTTGCAATTATTTTTTGTTTTACCTTTCATTAATTTATCACCATTATTTTGCTTATTTACTTCCAGAAGTCTGAATTCCTCCTGCACCAATGCAAAAAAACGTCTCTATATTATGTCCTCTATTTTGTATGGGATAAAACCCAGATTTTGGCTGTACCTCTTTATGTACATAATTACCGTATATACTCGTGTATAAGCCGACCCGTGTATAAGCCGACCCCCCTACTTTTGCCCCAAAAATCTGCAAAAACCTATTGACTCGTGTATAAGCCGAGGGTGGACCCCAGCACAGGTATACAGCCCCCAGTAGTGTGGTATACAGGCCCCCCCAATGGTATACAGGCCTCCCCAGTGGTAGTATACAGCAGCCCCAGTGGTAGTATACAGCAGCCCCAGTGGTAGTATACAGCATCCCCAGTGGTAGTATATAGCAGCCAGAGTGGTAGTATACAGCAGCCCCAGTGGTAGTATACAGCAGCCCCAGTGGTAGTATACAGCAGCCCCAGTGGTAGTATACAGCAGCCCCAGTGGTAGTATACAGCAGCCCCAGTGGTAGTATATAGCAGCCCCAGTGGTAGTATACAGCAGCCCCAGTGGTAGTATATAGCAGCCAGAGTGGTAGTATATAGCAGCCCCAGTGGTAGTATACAGCAGCCCCAGTGGTAGTATACAGCAGCCCCAGTGGTATACAGCAGGCCCCCAGGGGTACCCAGCAGCCCCCTGGGGGTATCCAGCAGCCCCCAGGGGGTCCCCAGCAGCCCCCAAATGCTGGCACTCGCCCCCCTTGCAAGGCCCCCCCCGCTTCTCTTACCATCCCGGTCTTCTGATCAGCGCTGCTCCTCGGCGCTCCGTCCTCGCTGCTCCCGTCCTGCTACATCCGGGATCCCCGGCCGTCGCGCGATGACGTCATATGCCTGCGACGGCCGGAGATCCCGGATGTAGCAGGACGGACGGACGGAGCACCGAGGAGCGGCGCTGATCAGAAGACCGGGATGGTAATATAACCAGCGGGGGGGGGACCCTTACAAGGGGGGGCGAGTGCCAGCATTTGGGGGCTATATGCACTGCTTCCCCCTGCCGCTGATTGACAGGGAGAAGCAGTGCATATTTAATGAGCGACCCCACGTGACGGGGCCGCTCATACAGCAGCTCCCCCCGCCTCCTGCAGCCTCCACAGCCTCGGACAAAGCCCCCACCTCACCATGTACTGTATATGACCCGTGTATAAGCCGAGGGGGAGACTTTTCAGCACAAATTTTGGGCTGAAAAACTCGGCTTATGCACGAGTATATACGGTATTAATGATTTTAATAGATTCCATATCACTCATAGGCTTAATGTTATCAGTATTTGGTATCTTTTTTTCTTCCAACAAAAAATGTCGTTTGAGGGTTAATTTTCGTGCGAAAGCATTCAGATCCAGGAACAGATCGAATGGATTTGTGTCCTGTGTCGGGCAAAAATGTAAACCTTTACTTAGAATTTCTATTTCTGATTCAGATAGAATATATGAGGATAGATTAAATATCTTCACTGTTGGTATAGATATGCCTTCAGATTCTCCATGTTCAATTTTTTTTTTTTTTTATTATTTTTATTCCTTCCATGTTTCCTTTTCCTTATTGTGTGCCCTCTCCCTCTCGATCCCCTTGTTGTATTTTTCTCTTTTTTGCTCTTTGATTTACTAGTGGTGCAAAATAATTTGTTATATGATTCTTTTGCACTGGGCTCAGGTTCTGAGCTAATTGGGAGCAGCTGATTAAAGGGGGTAGAATAACTATCTCTGATGTGCTTGGTCTTGTTGGACCTATTTCTAAAAAAGAAATTTTTGCCTGACACAGGACACAAATCCATTCGATCTTTTCCTGGATCTGAATGCTTTTGCACAAAAATTAACCCTCAAACGACATTTTTTGTTGGAAGAAAAAAAGATACCAAATACTGATAACATTAAGCCTATGAGTGATATGGAATCTATTAAAATCATTAATAATTATGTACATAAAGAGGTACAGCCAAAATCTGTGTTTTATCCCATACAAAATAGAGGACATAATATAGAGACGTTTTTTGCATTGGTGCAAGAGGAATTCAGACTTCTGGAAGTAAATAAGCAAAATAATGGTGATAAATTAATGAAAGGTAAAACAAAAAATAATTGTAAAAGCATACATGGTTTTAAAAAAGGAAGAAGATTGAATAATATTTGTAAGCAGGAGAAAGAGGCTTTGGAGTCCTTAAAAAACAATACAAGCATTGTGATCCGCCAAGCAGATAAAGGGGGAGGGGTGGTGATCCAAAATAGAAAAGATTATATAGAAGAAGCGCAAAGGATCCTGTCAGATGCTAAATACTATTTGAGATTACAGGATGATCCAACACAAATATATATTAAAGAATATAGGACCCTCATCAATGAAGCTTTTATGGAAAATATTTTAAATAAAAAGGAAAAAAAATTTGATGATTCCTACACCAACAAAGGCACTTTTTACCATCTGCCAAAAATGCATAAAGATCCTGTTAACCCCCCGGGGAGACCAATCATATCTGGAATCGGCTCCCTGACTACAAATTTATCTCACTATATAGACCTTTTCTTACAGGACCCAGTTAAATCTTTATCATCATATCTAAAAGATTCCACACAATTAATTAACGACCTCAAAAATATAGAATGGCAAAACATTTTTATTTTATCACCATGGATGTTAACGCATTATATTCCAACATAGATCATGATTTAGGGATAAATGCGGTGGATTATTATCTCACAGAGATTGGTCTTGCAACGAAACAAAAGAATTTTCTGTTGAACGGTTTGGGATTTATTTTGAGGCATAATGATTTCAGTTTGGAAGGTTCGCTATATTTGCAGCTGCTCGGGACCGCGATGGGGACTCGGGTCGCCCCAAGTTTCGCAAATCTTTTTATGGGGCGATTCGAGTCCTCATCGATTTTAAGGAAGCTGGAAATTGAAAAGAAAATAGTTTTTTATAGGCGTTTTATAGACGATCTGATAATTATTTGGAATGGTACAAAAGAAGAAGCAATGGAAATGATAAATACGTTGAATAAAAATGATTGGGGCATTTCATTTACCTCAGAAATAAGTAACGAAAAAATTGTGTATTTAGATTTGGAAATTAGCCACAAGGGGACATGTATCATCACAAAAACACATTTTAAAAAAGTTGATTCCAACGGATTTTTGGATTTTAGAAGTGCCCATTACAAAAAGTGGAAAGAAAACATTCCATTCAGTCAGTTTTTTCACATCAGGAAAAATTGTACTGAAGAGAAAGACTATGAATTGAGGAAAAGAAATATCCAAAAAAATTGGTTCATGCTGCATATGAAAAAAACAGGGCAAAAAAGCAGGAGGATTGTTTGAGTAAAAAGAATGGGGAAGGAAATGAGGTGATCTGTACAAAAATAAAGGAGAGAGAAGGAGGCAGGTGGAAATTTAATTTTATCACAACTTATAATAGGGGGAATAAAACGATACGCATGATTCTGAAAAAATACTGGTATATTTTAAAACGTGATCCGATTTTGGGAAAATGTCTGCCTGAGGAACCAGGTATAACATTTAGAAGGGGGAAAACGATAAAAAGTTAAATAGCCCCAAGTAGGTTAAGAGACAATAAAAAAGATCTGCAAAAAATGGAAAAAGTAAAGATCATGAGATTGGAGTTTTTAGATGCAGTTCCAGGAAATGTCATACATGTGGGATTCTGAACCATGATGCAAAACAGATTGCAAGCAAAAGTACAGGTGAAATAATTGAAATAAAACAGAATTTGAGATGCGATAGCGATTATAATACGTTATGGATTGTAGCTGTGGGCTACAGTACGTGGGGCGCACAACGCAGACTTTACGTGCTCGCATAAATGGGCACAGAAATAGAGCAAAAAATGGGTTTTTAAAACATAGCCTGTCGAGACATTTATTACTCAAGCACAATAAGAATTTTAATATAATGGTGACACCTCTAGAACAAATACCTGTGGAAACAATCAATACAAATTCTCTGCTTAATCGCAAAGAGACATATTGGATTTACCGCCTTCAAACATTGCATCCCAATGGTCTCAATGATATTGTGGAAAGAATTTAGTATTTAGTATTCAGTATATATATATGATCACTTTTAAAACAAGCAAAAAAAAAAAACTCTTTTTAAAACATTTTACTTTTTTTGTTAACTTTTATGTAATTTAAGATTTTTTGTGGATAGTAATTTTATTGATAAATGTTCTTAGTTTTTTTTAGCATAGTGATTGCTGTTTGTGGGTGTTTGTTTTTACTAGGTAATGAAGCACTATAGCTGAAGCGGACAATGAGACTGATTGGACAGGACCCTCATGTCATTATCTAGCAAGCTGTAATTATCTTTTACCTATAAAGCAAAGTGTCAAATGTATTTTTACTTAGATACCTTAGGAAGGCGGTTGTCTCCAACGAAACGCGTTGTATCCGTTTTTTATATTCTCACATGTTTTGAGTAATAAAATTTTTTATGGACAAGAAGTTCTTAAAATCATTACCACGGGGAGCGCGGCCACCATAGAATTGGATAACCTCCTATTGAACCTCTTACTTTGTTGTCAGCTTCTGTTCCTGGAGCTAGTACATTTCTAACAGTCACATCAGAGTTTTCCTCTTTACTCCTCATGTTGCTAATTTGAGAACAACCATTTTCTTTGGTCACCCCTAACTCCAGACCGTCAACCATAGGAAGTATTAACTTTTTATTGGGCACCACACCCATTAATTCTACGGAGGCCTCTGCATTTAACCACTCATTACACAGTGTTTCCAAGTCCCATCATATTAGCATCACATACTGTAAGTCCGGCACTATCCCACATTGTGGTTTATGGACATCTCACCTGTTCTAATATAGATATGGACCCTCAAGTCCTTATACATATCCATATATGGTCCAAATTCAACAAGAAGAAAAAAGACGGCACTCACCAGGACGTAGATGATAACAGCGGTGTCCTTTTTTGTGTTCTTGACAATTCAGTTGCCTAGCAACCCATATACGCTCGCGATCGCGGCACTAGTTGCCTTGGGCTGCGATAGCGATTGGCTACCGACTTCGCGCTGAAGCTTCCCAGAACACCGCGCGGCTCTCGCGAGAATACCCAGCATCCCGCGCGGTCCACGCGAGACTGGGCGATGGAACGATAAGCGTGTGATAGCCCCGCCCACTGTCAGAGAGCCTCTATGGGCTTCAGTCATATGAGAAAGGGTAATATGATTTTATTAAGCTAAAGGCCTCTTTAGTGTATAGTAATGTCTGTTAACGTTTCTTTTATATTGTTTTGTTTATTATATATGCAATTCACGGCTGATTGGTGACGCCATGATGGGCGGTCCTGCTCCTTCCATATAGGACGGGAGCAGGCAACATTAGCCATGTTTGACCAGTCGAAGGGCAAACGCCCGAAACGGCCCGTCGTCGCCCTCGGCACCCCCTCCCTGTATCTGTGCTATTGTCCATGAAATAAAAAAGGACACCGCTGTTATCATCTACGTCCTGGTGAGTGCCGTCTTTTTTCTTCTTGTTGAATTTGGACTTTGTTGACTGGCACCCCATGGACAGTGTTCTATGCCCACTGACAACAACAATTGATCGACCTTGGTAGAGTGGTGCCCTATTCTGATTTTTTCGCCACTGTTTGCCCCTTTTTGCTTAGTGGCACACTCCCAGGTATTCGGCCATTGATAGTGTTGTTTGTAGTGAGGTTATGATAGAGCCTGCCAGCTCCGGGAACACTAAAAAAGCGGTATTACAGCACTGGGAACTTTTTTCAGGGAGGGAGGATGCCGAGGCTTTCTTCACAGACTGCAACTCTAAGGAGACTATTACGGTCCTAAGTATTAGCACCTTGGAACAGAAAATCTCAACCCTGGCTGAAAGGGAATTACGTCTTTTTTGGACTGTTACCTCATTAAAGATGTACATGACTTGCTCATGAGTACCGCGTGGCTTAAGAGTTTCCAAAACCATGGCCACTCAAAATCCTGATCCCTTGTTTACTAAAAAATGGGAGACGGTCCAGCATGAGTCTTCCATGAATTTTTTGAAAGTGGTAGTGGAGCAGAATGTGGCGGAGCATGCTAAAGTGACTGCAGAACTTATTAACCTTAGACAAGAGTTACAAAAAAGATACAGTAAAGAAAAATGGGGTGTTTTCTTGAAAAAACTAGATGAAAAACTAGTGCCAATGCAAAACTAAATCAAAATTGCAAAAAGAGATAAGTTCCTTCGGGATAAACTTGACTACGAAAGCGGGCGGGGTGTTTTCCTGGGGTAGGACCCCCGACACCCCAAGGAATAGAAAAAACAAGACCCCGAAAAAGCCTACCACACCAAAGACTCCACCTAAGATACCAGACACTCCTGTCCCCTCTAAAACTCCGAAGGGGCATAATAGAGGGAACAGGAAAAATAGAAAGACCGAATTAAACATGGACATTGACCAGGATCCGGATACATCGGATAACAATCTCAGTACTCATGATCTCCCTTTAGGCGCAGAACCAGAAGAGGAGGAAGATCTAGAGGAGGAAAGGTTTCCTCCACCACCTCAAAAGAGGAAACAGGTGTCGTGGCGGGAGTAGATGAAGCAGACCTGAAAATCTATAACTTAATGGACCATACATTGTCTTCTGATATGCTTTCCGTTCTGCGGAAAGGCCTGACGTTCTGCGTGGCGGAAAGTTTCGACTACGCAGAATTTAGGGCCGATCTATTTAGAGCGGTTAGGAAATTGCAAATCTGTAAACACATTGAAGTGCAGAAAAGTCTCGGCTCTACTGATACAGCAAGGAGTCACCCTAAAATCTTTAAGAGCAATATCAGCATTGGTCCTCTGGGTTTTTTTCCGGGAGGGAATTTAGGGGCACAATCGCAGGCAGACATAGCCCTATTGTTGGGAATAAATGAGAGTCAAGAGGTCGTTCCAGCTGGCTTAGGTAAGACAAGATCTGCCTTTACGGGCGGAGTCAAGTCCACTTTTATGCCCCCTACTGTACAGGGAGATAATTTGGATCTGTTTTCCGAGCTGGTAGACCGGGATGTAAGAGCCTTGGTATACCCCGACCCCCCCAGGAACGTATCACGAGGTGAAAGCCATGCTATTAAAGAAATGAGACAATGGTCGGATACAGTGTTCCGAAAGGCTGACAAAGGTGGGAGTATTGTCCTGCTCCCTAGAGCAGCCTACCTGGCGGAGGCGTATAGTCAGCTTGAACGGAGGGACACCTATGTGGCCTTGTCGGGAGATCCCACTCTGGAGTATCAAAAGAAATTATTTTCATTCCTAAGATCTTATGTGCATAGGAATGTACTCTCTATTAAAGAAGCCGAGAGGCTATATCCTGAGTTCCCGACTAGGCCACATTGGTATTACCTCCCCAAAATCCACAAGGATCTGTCTGCCCCTCCAGGCAGGCCCATCGTGTCCGCTATCGGTTCCCTTTTTGAACCTCTGTCACAGTTTCTGGATTGGTTTTTGCACCCATACCTTGCCACCGTGCCCTTGTTAGCTAAAGATACATATGATTTCGTGAATATTATAGATCAGATAAATTGGAGTGACAACTATAAGTTAGCCTCTATAGATATCGAGAGCTTATATATGAGGATTCCACAAGCATTGGCTGTGACGGTGGTAAGAAGGTTGCTGGCCAATAATGAAGTTAATACAGATGTGACCGATTTTGTTTTGAAGCGCTAGAGCTTATTCTCACTCATAATGTATTTAGTTTTCTCGATCATTGGTATGCGCAGAGAGGTGGAGTGGCCATGGGGACTCCAGTTGCATGCACCCTGGCCAACCTCTCTCTGGCTGCCTTTGAGGAGGAATATGTGTTTACTCAAAAGAACTCCTCCCTAAAATTCCTAAGACATTACATCAGATACGTCGATGACGTGTTAATTGTATGGGAGGGCGATGTGGAGGACTTTAGTCAGTTTGTGGCCTACCTCAACCAAAACTCGTACAATATGGCTTTTACCTCGGTGTTCGGGGATAAGTCATTGGATTTTCTGGACGTAAAACTCGAGCTATTAGGCGACAAACTTATCAGGTCAGTTTTTAAGAAACCCACAGCCACGAACTCGCTATTGCACTTCCACAGCGCCCACCCTGAGCATACCAGAATAGGCTTGCCATTCAGCCAATTTTTGCGTTTTAAACGCATAAATAATGTGGAAAAAATATTTGAATTACAGGCCGACCGACTAGAGCACAATTTGCTACGACGAGGATATCCTCCTCATGTTTTGAAAAAAGCCCGTTTTCGGGCGACTAATCGGTCCCTCCACGACCCTGTTAGGCCTCCGCACACTAGCGACAACGTTCAATCTAAAAAAATTATTTTTTAATTTTAGACACGGCCCAATGTTTTCACGAATAGCAGCTGCTATAAGAAGGCATTGGCACATTGTCGAAGCCGACAAAACCTTGACAAAAATCGTCCCTACTTCGGTTGTGACCTACAGAAGGTGCAAAAATTTAGGTGACATGTTGGTGCAGAAAAGGATAAAGAGGATAGACAGCAGGAACAATTGGTTGAGCCTGAAGCGCTTAAAGGGGAATTTCACATGTGGACACTGCAATTGGTGTCCCCAGCTTGGAGTTGGCCCCTGTATCGATATAGGAGGACGAGTGATTAAAATAAATTATTTTATCAATTGCCGCACCAAGTGGGTGGTGTATGCCATCTGGTGCCCCTGTAAGCGTTTCTATGTGGGTAAGACCATCAGACCACTCTTTGTCAGGGCCAGAGAACATTTCAGGTCTATTCTAAAGAAAAAAGGTTCTCCAAGACTCATACAACATGTCACCGATGTGCATAACGGAGATGCAAGTGTTTTACATTTTGCTGGGATTGAAAGGCTGCATCCTTCAAGGAATGGGGGAGATCAGCATAAGCGTCTGCTTCAGATTGAGGCCAATTGGATCCTGAACTTGGATGCACAGGGTCCACTTGGTCTCAATGACAAATTGGATCTGGCCGTGTTCATTTTAGTAATATATACTTAAAAGGGATTCTCTTGGTAGATATTATAAAAATCTTGTCTTTTTTAAAAAATAGTCTGACTAAGGTTGCGGGTTGTTTTTGGGTGGAGGAATATTTTCTCCCTATAAATATTTTCTCCCTTTGGATACTTCCAGTGCCTAAGTCGCCATTCAGGTGGATATTCCATTCTGTCCCTCTTCGGAATAGTTTAACGACCTCTGTGGTTTAATGTGGCATGTACATCTTTCTGTGTGTCCATATTGTTTTCTGGCAGTGTGGTTTCTCCTGGGGGGCAAAATTCACACACTACTTGTTCCTTGGTTATTTTTCACCATAGTTATGCAGTCAATGGGCGCCAAGCCTCTGACCAGGAATTTGTGAAATAATTGGGCTAGCGGATTATATCTGACAGGGGTATAGTTAGGTAGGTCTCTGATAATGATAGCTGTTATCGGCTGTCCTGAGCCTTAAGTGATAATTGTATTGATGTATGACAATCACCGTGCCTACGGTTACATTAACCTGTGCTTTACTTCTGCTTGCTTATAAAACTACAGTTAATCAATTTTACTTAGGTTGATATTTAACCATCAGCATTAGGCGAGTCGGTAGTGGTTGCGGGCTCCCATCCGAGCATAGACATTCCCCGGATCGCTTTTGCTTGCTGGATGTCTTGGTTGGATGTGTTCTTGACGATTCAGTTGCCTAGCAACCCATATACGCTCGCGATCGCGGCACTAGTTGCCTTGGACTGCGATAGCGATTGGCTACCGACTTCGCGCTGAAGCTTCCCAGAACACCGCGCGGCTCTCGCGAGAATACCCAGCATCCGGCGCGGTCCACGCGAGACTGGGCGATGGAACGATAAGCGTGTGATAGCCCCGCCCACTGTCAGAGAACCTCTATGGGCTTCAGTCATATGAGAAAGGGTAATATGATTTTATTAAGCTAAAGGCCTCCTTAGTGTATTGTAATGTCTGTTAACGTTTCTTTTATATTGTTTTGTTTATTATATATGCAATTCACGGCTGATTGGTGACGCCATGATGGGCGGTCCTGCTCCTTCCATATAGGACGGGAGCAGGCACCATTAGCCATGTGTGACCAGTCGAAGGGCAAACGCCCGAAACGGCCCGTCGTCACCCTCGGCACCCCCTCCCTGTATCAGTGCTATTGTCCATGAAATAAAAAAGGACACCGCTGTTATCATCTACGTCCTGGTGAGTGCCGTCTTTTTTCTTCTTGTTGAATTTGGACTTTGTTTGTTTGTTGACTGGCACCCCATGGACAGTGTTCTATGCCCACTGACAACAACAATTGATCGACCTTGGTAGAGTGGTGCCCTATTCTGATTTTATCGCCACAATATCCATATATGGATATGTACGTATACATATAACATTGTAACAGGCACTTTACCCACCCCACAGCTTTATTTGCATTTGCTGCTCCGTTAAAATACATTTTTATTAGCTCCTCCACTTCATTTGAAGGCACCACTTTGCTGAAGGCTGTTTGCAGCTGGTCACTTAACTACTCCTCTATTTTGTCCAGGCAGACTGCTCCACTCATGGCAACTCAGCTCCCACGAAACTTCGTGGACACAACAATGCACAGCAAACTGTTTTGAGTGCAAGGAAAATGTTCATGGCCCCGCTGAGCCACAGCCAGATGTGCATCCACACACATGCTCCTCTACCATTGTCTCTAACAACCAAGCTACTCTGTTGCCCACCTCCTTCATCATATGTGAGGCAGCGCTCACTTATTACATTGAGGCACACTCGATTAGCTGCGCAATTCAGAAACACAGCAGTAGTTTTCTATAAAAATAGTCCATCCGGTTTATTAACAGCCATAAACCACGGTTCAGCACATAATATGCATTGTACTTCAGCGCTACAGAAATACCATATCACATAACATCTGTTAATTCCGCGGACATGTCCGCACAGTCCCCATAAACATTTCTGACACGCTGGTCGGTTTCAGTTGTGGTTACATCCACACAATTTATACACTGAGATAAGTCTGAACACACACGGTCCCATTCTGGGTTTACTTGCTCAGTAGCTTAGCACAGAGGTCCCCAACTCCAGGCCTCAAGGCCCGCCAACAGTGCAGGTTTTCAGGATTTCCTTAGTATTGCACAGGTGCTAATGTTGGTGGTAATGATTCCAAGCCCTGTGCAATACTAAGGAGATCCAGAAAACCTGCACTGTTGGTGGGCCTTGAGGCCTGGAGTTGGGGACCTCTGGCTTAGCAGGTTTCAGACTGGCTCCAGCCAGTCTCACATCAATGAGGGCAACTTACTTGGATCACCAACCAGGTCCAGGATTTGCTTAATTTATTGGCACCAGATCACAGACCCACCAGTGGGCCACTGGATATTGGTCCAGACTCAGAGGTCACTGCTGCTTCTTGGCCTCTCGGGAGCTCTAACCAGCTCCACACTCCTACATGGCTTGTTCACCATGTGGTGCAAACAAAAAGTCTGCAGGACTTTGCTTACATCACAGTCATGTGATATTACAAGTCTCACTAAATGCATGACATACACCTATGGGAGGTATGTGGTTAGTCAGACCCACCCAACTCTTTGACTAACCTTTAAATTCCAGCCGTAATAGCATAGCAGATTTGCGGACCAACAAGTCTCAGAACTACACCCCTGATTTTACATCACAGCAGATATTGGCCTATGCGATACAAACCGGCTATATGCAGTATTCCGGGTAAATACATCAATATTATATATATATATATATGTATATATATATATATATATATATATATATATATATATATATATATATATATAAGGTTATGGGTTGCTAAATAAATATAGGAGCCTATTCGGGGCACAAAGTATATAGGAGGCTAAGTAAGAGCTCACAATGTATATAGAAAGCTATGTGGAGTTCATAATGTACATGAGGCTATGTGGGGCTTATCCTGTACATAGAATCTATGTGAGGCTCAATAAGGGTGGCTATGTGGAGCTCATAATGTATGAAGGAGGCTATATGGGGACTTATATGGTATTTCAGAGGTTGAGGGCTCATACCAACATATTAAAGATTTCTGCTATTATAGGTCCATGCAGGCAGATGTGGTCTGTCTTCAAGAGTCCAACTTCTCCAAAACATTGTGCCCCAATTTTATGTCCTCTTACCACCTTTTCTATAGCTAACACTTTACAAAAAATCAGAGGAGAAAGCTATATGCTTTCAAAAAACCAGTTCCCTGCATTTCAGATGAATAAGGCTGGCTTCATATTTCCGCATGAAGCGCAGCAAAACGCAGGCACTATGCGCTCATATGTGTAACATGGGAATGCATAGTGCCTGTTTATGGCTGCTGTGAGGTTGCGTACTCCTGGGGGTTCGCTTGACAGCGTAAATTACACCAACACATGTTTTTAACCATTACTTTAGGTAGCCATTTATTAGGTTCAAACGGCCCCTCTCATATGAAATACATACAGTACACTCACATCACATAACATTATAAATAACATCACTTTACATTACATCGTTCAATACTTTATATTGCACATATCCTAACACAGAGTACACGGGTCAGTTGCCGTCTCCCCCGGGTTTGGTCGCCGCCGGTACACCTGTTTGCGGTTACTGCCCGAATGCCAGGCACTTCCTTGGCCCAGTGTCCGCTTGGGAATCTGTTCCCTTCCCACAGGCTGCTAACTGTTCCCAGCCTCTACACAGCGCTCCGGCTGCTCCGAACCAGGCCCCAACCCAGGTTTAGTCACTGGAGCTCCAGGGCAAGACAGGCCCCCAAGAACTCCTTGGCATGTGTCTCCAGGTCGCCAACCACTTCCAAGTCTGCCATCACAAGGCAAGACCTCCAGGCAAGCGGCTGCACCAAACATGCCCTCGCGAGCCCCTCCAGGGTCAGCTCGACTTCCCAACTCCCGGTACTCTATTAACCCCTGTCATCTGGCTTCACGGCTCCATTCTCACAGGACCTGGTCTTCTCCCCCTCCCAGGGGCTTCTGCTCTGTTTCCATTCATCCGAACGGCCCCACACATGCATGGCCCTTGGTCAGAAGCCATCATATATTTTAACGGGACCCTCACAACCTGACAGTCGGTCCCCATGGCGGTTACGGCCGCCTGGCCTCCGTGGGCTCCAACTCCTCACAGGACCCACACACACATACATCCGCTGTCCCTCATGGACTTCTATGGGCATCAGCCTTGTCAGGCCCAGATCACACACACCAGCACAGTCCAGCATGGACTTCAGCCCTCTAGGCCCAGACCAGGTTGTGAACCACCTGAGCTTCAGGGCAGTCAAAGCATCCCCTAAGGTCTCCTCACCCTGCCCATGATGCCCAGCTGCCTCCAAGCCTTACCAACCCAGGCAGAGATCCTGGATGGCAGCCTCACCACCATGGACAGAGTGAGCCCCCTGCAAGTTCAGCCAGGACCCCCCATACACCCAGGTGCTCCACTAACCTCTCGGTCTGGGCACAGGCTTCATTCGGCTCAGAGGGACCGGCGTCTCCAGCATGGAGAGCCAGACGTCCTGCCTCATCCCCCAAAGGGGACAGGACCCCTCTGAGACACGTCCTCTCCCTCAGAGGATCATGTCTGGTCTCTCTGTGTCTCTGTTGTGTCTGTCTCTCTTCTCTCACACAGACATGCATCACCACATACCTCCCCCCTCTGTTCAAGCCTATGGGGGTTGAACACAGTATCATATACAGTTCATTGTAATCCGGAGTTGGCGCTGACTTGGCATCTTCTTGACCCCACCGAGCCACTGGCAAGATGCTTGGATACACTGACTTGATCTTTGTGACCCCACCGAGCCACCGGCAAGATGCTTGGGTGCGTCATGCGGTTACCAATAGCAACCAAGTCCATATAATGTGCACCAACACAATTGTCCATAGCACACAAGTCCATATAAGGTGCCCCGGCACCACAGCCCTCGGCTGTACCACCCCCTGGGTAACCATGCCCTTAGCAACCGGGTTGCGTTTCCTCACCGGACTGGCTTGCCTGCATTCTCCACCATATGTGAGGTTGCGTACTCCTGGGGGTTCGCTTGACAGCGTAAATTACACCAACACATGTTTTTAACTATTACTTTAGGTAGCCATTTATTAGGTTCAAACGGCCCCTCTCATATAAAATACATACAGTACACTCACATCACATAACATTATAAATAACATCACATTACATTACATCGTTCAATACTTTATATTGCACATATCCTAACACAGAGTACACAGGTCAGTTGCCGTCTCCCCGGGTTTCGGTCGCCGCCGGTACACCCGTTTACGGTTACTGCCCGAATGCCAGGCCCTTCTTTGGCCCAGTGTCCTTTTGGGAGTCCGCTCCCTTCCCACAGGCTGCTAACTGTTCCCAGCCTCTACACAGCGCTCCGGCTGCTCCAAACCAGGCCCCAACCCAGGTTTAGTCACTGGAGCTCCAGGGCCAGACAGGACCCCTCTGAGACACGTCCTCTCCCTCAGAGGATTATGTCTGGTCTCTCTGTGGTGTCTGCCTCTCTTCTCTCACACAGACTGAACTCCACACCTCACACACACCTGGCAGGTTAAGTCCTGCTCACCACACCCACCTGACACACCCACCTGGGCTGTCAGCAATCACCACCCATTGCTCTCAGCCGCTCATTAGGCTCATGGATCTCCTGGCTATTAACCTATTGTGCACCAGACAGGATTACAGCACTCACTCTCAGCTGTTAACTCACTGTGTTCCGGGTAGGTTTAACACAGCACAACCACAGTAAAACCAGATAATGTGAACAGAGTCATATACCGACAACCCGTGTGATGCACCCGGCCATGGGTCGCATCACCACACTGCATTCAGCTGCGTTTGGCTGTGCATAATTTATGCACAGCCAAACGCAAAATGTTGGATCTTTTGTGCGTAGCTGTGTGCTTGTTTTATATGCAAACAGACAGCTGCGCACAAAAAATGAATGAAAGTGCATCTGTGCTTGTTGCCATCTGCTGGCAAGCGCAAAGACACTGCGGATGATGACCTCCTCCGAGGTCATCTACAGGTGAATCCTGTCCCGCAGTTTTCTTCTTCTTCTTTATCTTGTTCTTTCTTCTTCTTGTTTCTTCTTTTTTCTTTCTTCTCCCTGCCGCCGCCGCTGGTTCATTTGAAATAGTGGGCGATGAAGCCGATGGTAAAGTTGGCTTTCCGCCCTGCTATTTCAAATGAACAGCTGATGAAGTCAGCTGTTCATCAGCTGTTCATTTGAAATAGCAGGGCGGGAAAGCCGACTTCACCGCCCGCTATTCTAAACGAACCAGTGGCGGTGGCAGGGAAATCAGCAGCGGTGGCCGGGAGGAAGAGATCACCGGCGGCTGCCTGGATCTCTGCTGCTGGTCTCCGCCTCCCAGCCGCCGCAGCTGATTGGGTGGCCGGGCAAAGTCACTAACATTTTCATGTGAACGCATGCGGACAATCTCGGCTGCGTTCACATGAAAATGTTTGTGTTCAGCACTGCGTATGCACTGCAGTGCCGAACGCTAATGTGAACCCAGCCTTAGGGCCCCTTTACACGCGGCTACATTTCTAGGGTGGCTACAGGTAACTTACTGGTTGCAGTGAAATCATGGAGAGATTATTCCATTTGTACACAGCAACAAGATAAAACCTTGTCTCCATGATTTCACTGCAACCAGTAAGTTACCTGTAGCCACCCAAGAAATGTAGCCGCGTGTAAAGGGGCCCTTAGTGATCTTCGTCTGTATTATGCCTTTAATTCTCACCAGGCAACCTTCCCTGCCCATCTACTTGATTTGGTTTCAGAACATGCTCAATGCACTATGTTGCTTTGTTGTGAGTGGTGACTCAAAATGTAAATTAATCCTAAACTTAATAAATCCACAGATTCTAAGCTACCAAATTCCTAGCCAACTTCTCTATCAGCAAACACTTTTCCCAACATCAATAACTATTGCCACCCTATCCAGCCCTGTTTGAATCTTTTTATTAAAATTTACATATAAATCTCATTGCAGATTATGTTTCAGTACATATTATACATACATAGAGCAACTAAATAAATTGGATGACATTGTAGCCGCCCCGCTGTCCGGGGTCCCCACTCCACACCCTGTTTCCCCTTCTTCCCGATCTGTTACCTGTCCTTCCCGGGGTCGGAGTTCCAGGGTGCCGGTCATCCACAGGCGGCTCCGGGTTCCAGGGTGCCCTGACATCTGCCAGCAGCTCTGAATGTGCTTCCTGCTTCCTCTCTGGGATCTTACTAGGAGGCGGGGCTGCTCTCAGCTCCTTTTATAGAATCTGGGTGCTGATCAGTCTGCCCCGCCCGCTGGCCAATCATTGCTGTGCTGCAGAATTATAAACCCTGCAATCAATGCCAGACCTCGCTGGGGCAACTTCATTCCTTGTGAAGCTGCCAGGCCGGGTCCTGCTAGTCTGTTTATTGGCTTGCTAATCTAATACCTGTCTTTTGTTCTTTTTGCAGTTGTGCTGTTCCATTGCTGCGCCTGGATCTTCCTCGTGCTGCTCCTCTGTTGTCTCTCGACCGACCTTGCTTTGGTTCCTCTGCTGTTTCTGGTCCGGTCTTCATAGTGCAAACTCGGGTCCTGGTGCTGACTGCTCCTCTTACTTCTGGGTCCGCTCTTTGAGTTCTTTGATTTTGCATTTTATGTTTTGCCCCCCTTGGTTTGGTGATGCGCAAGTAACGCTCCACTGGGCACCTCGGTTAGCGGGTCCAGGTGATATCCCTGTCCTATGGGGTCACCTATCCTGGGCACCTTACTGAGGGGTACTTGTGTTGTATCCTTGTGGCCTTCCCTTGGGGCCACCTTGCATTTGCCTTTGGTTTAAATAAACCTTTAAAAGTATTCAGTTGTCCGGTTCTCTGTCATCCTGGTATCGGCATCCGCAATCGCTGCGGTCCAGTGGGTCCACACCTCAGGGTACGCCCTAGGGCGTGACAGACATAATATAATTGAAGTCGGGTAGACATAATTATTTAATGGTCAAAGAATAGAACATCAATTAATTTTAGATATTTAAGTGATTAACTTATAACTATGTACAATGACATGGATTCTTGTGTATAATCAGAAATAAATCGTAAGTAATACATTTTGTTTAGATATAATATGATAGAGTTCGATTAAATTATATAAGCTACTTTGTAGACCAATACTTAACTAGTTTTGTGAATATCACTAAAGAGAAATATGGGTTAAGTATCAATTACATCAACGTTAGTCTAAACTTAAGTTAGGCGCAAACATTGCAACTCAGTCCAATCATTTCGTCTGGTATTTTCTTTGCATTTTATTCTGCAAAGCATATATATGTATTCAAATAAGTTGTGGGAAGCCAGTCTTTCTTTAAACTGTTCAATGGAAGGAACTTGAGTCTTTTTTCCATAATGAGGCAATTAAAGGGGACCTGTCATCCCCCTTTGGCCATTCTAACTCCTGCCCATCACCTTATACATGATGTATTTGGGGTTCCAGTGGTCCCCCTGCGTACCTCACAAATTAACTTTTAATATCTTCCGTGCAGTATGGAAATAAGCTGAAAATGATCTGGGAGGATCTGCTCAATCTGGTCCTCGCTGCCCCGCTGTTTGAAATGCCCGTCTCACTCCTGTGAAAAGGTCACCCCTCCTGTGCACTTCACACTGATCTCACCCCTGCACTGTGGCGCGGGTCTCTGTGCTCAATGCAAGCACACCTGTGACCGAGTTTCGCGAGACTTCACAAATCTTCCAAGACTTTGGTCACAGTTGCGCTTGCATCGAGCAGGGAGACCTGTGCAGACCCGAGATTAGTGTGACCTACACAGTAGGGGCGGCCTTTTGCACAGGAGCGAGGTAAGCATTTCAACTAGAGGTTTGGCGCTGACCCCATTGAGCAGATCCTCCCGGTCCATTTTAAGCTTATTTCCATACCGCAGGAAGATATTAAAAGTTCATTTGTGAGGTACGCAGAGGGACCACTGGAACCCCAAATACATCATGTATAAGGTGGTGGGCAGGGGTTGGAATGGCGAAAGGGGGGTGACAGATCCCCTTTAATTGCCTCATTATGGAAAAAGACTCAAGTTCCTGTATAGAGGGGTCAGAGGGGTCACAGCAACCCCAAATACATCATGTATAAAGTGGTGGACAGGGTAAGAACGACCAAAAGGGGTGACAGGTTCCCTTTAAGCACTTTAGTGCCATTAAAATATGTGACACTAAAGGTCTTTTCTCTTTTGGGAGATCATGTATCCCTGTTAGTAATAATGACATCTCAATATTAAAGGAAATATTCAGACCTGTTACAGAGTTGATGAGAAGTTGAACTTCTTTCCAGAATAATTTTAATTTTGTACAGGACAAAAATTTATGTATTAGATTACCAGTAGAATTACAATTTCTCCAGCGTAGCACAGAGTTTTGGGGATTGATCTTGAAGAGCTTTAAGGGCGTATAATCCTATATAATAAATCCCCTAAGCCAGCTTCCGTCACTATGTAACGTTTATGACGTCACATCCGACTGAAGCTGGCTTTGGGGATGGTTGTCCCTAACTAATATGGCCGCCGCTTACTCGGTAGTGGGGACTTTCAATGCCCCACTACCAAGTCTACACTGCTCCTCTGCCCCTCCACCCCAATGGATGTCCAGCTCTGTACCTCTGCTGTTATACTTACCACTCCATGTCACCCGCCGCCGTCTTCTTCCGTCCTCTGTCCTCCCTCCTCCGTCTGCATCAGCGATGTCGCCGCCCTGTAAATAGTGAAACCAAGATGGCGGCCGGGAATTCTCGCGAGAGTTCCCTGCCGCCATCTTGGTTTCGGCCTATGCATAGCAGCGACATGCAAGACGGCGGCCGCGAAGTCTCGCCTCGCGAGACTTCCCACCCGTCATCTTTAATGTCGCCGCTGTGCACAAGGCGAAGTAAGTGAGTATGTCGCCGCCACTCTGCCCACCACCCCCCCGGCCTCCGCTGACCACTCTGCCCCCCCTTCCCCAGCCTCTGCTGACCACTCTGCCCCCCCTTCCCCGGCCTCTGCTGACCACTCTGCCCCCCCGGCCTCTGCTGACCACTCTGCCCCCCCCGGCCTCTGCTGACCACTCTGCCCCCCCCCGGCCTCTGCTGACCACTCTGCCCCCCCCGGCCTCTGCTGACCACTCTGCCCCCCCCGGCCTCTGCTGACCACTCTGCCCCCCCCCGGCCTCTGCTGACCACTCTTCTTCCCCCCGGCCTCTGCTGACCACTATTCCCCCCCCCGGCCTCTGCTGACCACTCTTCCCCCCCCCCCCGGCCTCTGCTGACCACTCTTCCCCCCCCCCCGGCCTCTGCTGACCACTCTTCCCCCCCCCCGGCCTCTGCTGACCACTCTTCCCCCCCCCCGGCCTCCGCTGACCACTCTGACCTCCATCCTCCGCTTACCACTCTGCCCCCCCCCCCCCCCGGCCTCCGCTTACCACTCTGCCCCCCCCCCCCCACGCCTCCGCTGACCACTCTGCCCCCCCGGCCTCCGCTGACCACTCTGCCCCCCCGGCCTCCGCTGACCACTCTGCCCCCCCGGCCTCCGCTGACCACTCTGACCTCCATCCTCCGCTAACCACTGAGCCACCGTACAGTGCTAACCACTGAGCCACCGTACAGTGCTAACCACTGAGCCACCGTACAGTGCTAACCACTGAGCCACCGTACAGTGCTAACCACTGAGCCACCGTACAGTGCTAACCACTGAGCCACCGTACAGTGCTAACCACTGAGCCACCGTACAGTGCTAACCACTGAGCCACCGTACAGTGCTAACCACTGAGCCACCGTACAGTGCTAACCACTGAGCCACCGTACAGTGCTAACCACTGAGCCACCGTACAGTGCTAACCACTGAGCCACCGTACAGTGCTAACCACTGAGCCACCGTACAGTGCTAACCACTGAGCCACCGTACAGTGCTGACCACTGAGCCACCGTACAGTGCTGACCACTGAGCCACCGTATACACTGCTGATCACTGAGCCACCGTACAGTGCTGACCAATGAGCCACCGTACAGTGTTGACCACTGAGCCACCGTACAGTGCTAACCACTGAGCCACCGTACAGTGCTAACCACTGAGCCACCGTACAGTGCTAGCCACTGAGCCACCGTACAGTGCTAACCACTGAGCCACCGTACACAGTGATAATCACTGAGCCACATTACTGCTCTAATTATTGAGCCACCATATACAGTGCTAACCACTGAGCCACCGTACAGTGCTAACCACTGAGCCACCGTACAGTGCTAGCCACTGAGCCACCGTACAGTGCTAACCACTGAGCCACCGTACAGTGCTAACCACTGAGCCACCGTATACACTGCTAACCACTGAACCACCGTACAGTGCTAACCACTGAGCCACCGTACAGTGCTGACCACTGAGCCACAATACAGTGCTAACCACTGAGCCACTGTACTGTGCTAACCACTGAGCCACAATACAGTGCTAACCACTGAGCCACCGTACAGTGCTAACCACTGAGCCACCGTACAGTGCTAACCACTGAGCCACTGTACTGTGCTAATCACTGAGCCACCATACAGTGCTAACCACTGAGCCACCCTACAGTGCTAACCACTGAGCCACCCTACAGTGCTAATCACTGAGCCACCCTACAGTGCTAACCACTGAGCCACCGTACAGTGCTAACCACTGACCCACCGTACAGTGCTAACCACTGAGCCACCGTACACAGTGCTAATCACTGAGCCACATTACTGCTCTAATTATTGAGCCACCATATACAGTGCCAACCACTGAGCCACCATACAGTGCTAACCACTGAGCCACCATACAGTGCTAACCACTGAGCCACCGTACACTGCTAACCACTGAGCCACCATACTGTGCTAACCACTGAGCCACCATAAAGTGCTACCCACTGAGCCAACGTATACACTGCTAACCACTGAGCCACCATACTGTGCTAACCACTGAGCCACCATAAAGTGCTAACCACTGACTCACCGTATACAGTGTTAAACACTCAGCCACCAAAGAGTCCTAATCACTCAGCCACCTTATACTGTGCTAACCACTGAGCCACCTTATACAGTGCTAACCACTGACCCACCATACTGTGCTAACCAATGAGCCTCCATACAGAGTTAAGCACTCTGCCTCCATATAGTGCTAACCACTGAGCGGCCATATACTATGCTAACCACTGAGCCACCATACTTTGCTAAACACTAAGCCACCGCGCAGTGCTAACCGCTGAGCCACCGTGCTGTGCTAACCACTGAACCACCGTACAGTGCTAACCACTGAGCCACCGTACAGTGCTGACCACTGAGCCACAATACAGTGCTAACCACTGAGCCACTGTACTGTGCTAACCACTGAGCCACAATACAGTGCTAACCACTGAGCCACCGTACAGTGCTAACCACTGAGCCACTGTACTGTGCTAATCACTGAGCCACCATACAGTGCTAACCACTGAGCCACCCTACAGTGCTAACCACTGAGCCACCCTACAGTGCTAATCACTGAGCCACCCTACAGTGCTAACCACTGAGCCACCGTACAGTGCTAACCACTGACCCACCGTACAGTGCTAACCACTGAGCCACCGTACACAGTGCTAATCACTGAGCCACATTACTGCTCTAATTATTGAGCCACCATATACAGTGCCAACCACTGAGCCACCATACAGTGCTAACCACTGAGCCACCATACAGTGCTAACCACTGAGCCACCGTACACTGCTAACCACTGAGCCACCATACTGTGCTAACCACTGAGCCACCATAAAGTGCTACCCACTGAGCCAACGTATACACTGCTAACCACTGAGCCACCATACTGTGCTAACCACTGAGCCACCATAAAGTGCTAACCACTGACTCACCGTATACAGTGTTAAACACTCAGCCACCAAAGAGTCCTAATCACTCAGCCACCTTATACTGTGCTAACCACTGAGCCACCTTATACAGTGCTAACCACTGACCCACCATACTGTGCTAACCAATGAGCCTCCATACAGAGTTAAGCACTCTGCCTCCATATAGTGCTAACCACTGAGCGGCCATATACTATGCTAACCACTGAGCCACCATACTTTGCTAAACACTAAGCCACCGCGCAGTGCTAACCGCTGAGCCACTGTGCTGTGCTAACCACTGAGCCAAGGCAAGATGAGCAAACTGGGGCACCACTCAACACAAGCCAGCGGATTAGTGTTGTCAGTGGGCAGGAGGCACAGTACCGCGGGGTGTCAGTCACACAGAGCACAGTCCAAATCCAAATCCCAACAAAGGAGAAAGACGGCACTCACCGAGGTGTAGAAGAAACAGCGGTGTCCTTTTATTACTGGCGCATAGCACAAATGCAGGGAGGGGGTGCCAAGGGTGCTAACCACTGAGCCACCGCGCTGTGCTAACCACTAAGCCACCGTACAATGCTAACCACTGAGCCACCGATGGCAGTACTAAACATTGAGCCACCATAAAGTGCTGACCACTGAGCCACCGTACAGTGCTAACCACTCAGCCACTGTACAGTGCTAACTACTGAGCCAGCATACAGTGCTAACCCCTGATCCACCATACAGTGCTAACCACTGAGCCACCATACTGTGCTAACCACGGAGCCACCATATACAGTGCAAACCACTGAGTCACCATACAGTGCTAACCACTGAGGCTCTGTATACAGTGCTAACTATTGAGCCAGCGTATACTGTGCTAACCACTGAGCCCCTGTATACTTTGCTAACCACTCAGCCGCCATATACTCTGCTAACCACTGAGCCGCCATAAAGTCTGCTAACCACTGAGCCACCATATACTCTGCTAAAAACAGAGACGCCGTACACTCTGCTAACCACTTAGTCGCTGTATACTCTGCTAACCGCTGAGCCGCTGTAAAGTATGCTAACCACTGAGCCCCCATATACTCTGCTAACCACTGAGCCGCCCTAAATTTTGCTAACCACTGAGTCGCCATATACTCTGCTAAGCACTCTGCTGCGGGCAGGAGAGGGCCGGGGGACAGCGGCCGGGTGCGGCCAGGAAGGCCCCCACCGCCCCCTACTGTCCGCACCCGGCCGCTGTTCCCCTGCCCCCTCCTGCCCGCACCTGGCTGCTATCCCTGTGGCCCCCTCCTGCCCGCACCCGGTCGCTGTCTCCCTGCCTCCCTCCTGCTTCCTGCCTGCCCGCATCCGGCCACTGTCCCCCAGCCCCCTCCTACACGCACCCGGCCGCTCTTCCTCGGTCCCCTCGTGCCTGCACATGGCCGCTGTTCCCCATCCCCCTTCTGCCTGCTGTTCCCCGGCCCCCTCCTGCCTGCACCCCCCTGCTGTTCCTCCTGGACTCCGTCACCGCTGCACACTGGCACTGCTGCACACCGCTACTGCTGTATGTATTTTATGTATTATAATAAAAGCCCTAAGCCAACTTCCGTCACTATATAACGGTATTGCTACCTCACATCTGTGATAGAAGCTGCCTGTACACCCGTCGCGTGATCCAAGATGGCTGACCTTTGGCGGTAGAGGGGCTTTCAAAGCCTCACTACCGCCATCGGAGGCCTCTGCTGTGCCTCACAATCTCCACTGACACACCAGGCAAAGGTAATAAGTTTTTGAAAACTATGAGAGACAATTACCTTTCACAACTGGTTCAGGACCCAACAAGAAGGGGGGCACTGCTGGACCTAATATTAACTTACAGGCCGGACCGCATATCAAATATACGGGTTGGAGGTCACTTGGGTAATAGTGATCATAACTTAATAAGCTTTCAAGTATCCTTTACTAAGACGTGTAGTAGAGGGGCTACAAGGACACTAAACTTCAGGAAGGCAAATTTCCAACGGTTGAGAGATGATCTTAGTGCAATAAACTGGGACGATGTCCTGAGACATAAAAGTACACAACACAAATGGGAGATGTTTATTAGCATCCTGAATAGGACCTGTGCACAATATATACCCTATGGGAATAAGCATGCTAGAAATAGGAGGAAACCACTATGGCTAAATAAAGCGGTAAGAGGTGCAATATGACAAAAAGAAAGCATTTAGAGAATTAAAGCAAGTAGGTAGTGATGAGGCATTAAATAAATACAGAAAATTAAATAACATTTGTAAAAAGCAAATCAAGGCAGCAAAGATTGAGACAGAGAGACTCATTGCCAGAGAAAGTAAAAAGAATCCCAAAATATTTTTTAACTACATAAATAGTAAGAAACTAAAAAATGATGGTGTTGTCCCCTTTAAAAATAGTCTGGGTGAAATGGTGGATGAGGATGAGGAAAAAGCCAATATGCTAAATGACTTTTTTTCAACAGTATTTACACAAGAAAATCCCATGACAGACAATATGATCAGTGATAACAAAAAGTCTCAATTAAATGTCACCTGCTTAACCCAAGAGGAAGTACGGCATCGTCTAAAAATCACTAAAATTGACAAATCCCTGGGCCCGGATGGGATACACCCCAGAGTGCTGCAGGAATTAAGTACTGTCATAGATAGACCATTATTTTTAATATTTAAAGATTCCATAATAACAGGGTCTGTACCACAGGACTGGCGTATAGCAAATGTGGTGCCAATATTCAAAAAGGGGACAAAAACTGAACTTGGAAATTATAGGCCAGTAAGCTTAACCTCTACTGTGGGTAAAATCCTAGAGGGTCTTCTAAGAGATGCTATACTGGAGTATCTGAAGAAAAATAACCTCATGACCCATTATCAACATGGTTTTACGAGGGACCGTTCCTGTCAAACTAATCTGATAAGCTTCTATGAAGAAGTAAGTTCTGGACTGGACCAAAGAAATGCAGTGGATGTGGTGTATATGGACTTTTCAAAAGCTTTTGATACGGTGCCACACAAAAGGTTGATACATAAAATGAGGGCAATGGGGATAGGGGAAAATATGTGTAAGTGGGTTAAGAACTGGCTTAGTGATAGGAAACAAAGGGTGGTTATTAATGGAACACACTCAGAATGGGTCACAGTTAACAGTGGGGTACCACAGGAGTCAGTGTTGGGCCCGCTTCTATTTAATATATTTATTAATGACCTTGTAGGGGGCATACAGAGTAGAATCTCAATATTTGCAGATGACACTAAACTCTGCAGGGTAATCAATACAGAGGAGGACAATTTTATATTACAGGAGGATTTATGTAAACTAGAAGCTTGGGCTGCTAAATGGCAAATGAGCTTTAATGGGGATAAATGCAAAGTCATGCACTTGGGCAGAGGAAACAAAAGGTATAATTATGTGCATAATTGTAAAACACTGGCCAAAACTGTCACTGAAAAAGACCTGGGTGTATGGGTAGATGACAAACTCACATTTAGTGGCCAGTGTCAGGCAGCTGCTGCAAAGGCAAATAAAATAATGAGATGCATTAAAAGAGGCATAGATGCTCATGAGGAGAACATAATTTTACCTCTATACAAGTCACTAGTGCGACCACACTTAGAATACTGTGTACAATTCTGGTCTCCGGTGTATAAGAAAGACATAGCTGAACTAGAGCGGGTCCAGAGAAGAGCAAAAAAAGTCATTAGAGGACTAAGGGGTCTGCAATACCAAGACAGGTTATTAAACTTGGGGTTATTTAGCTTGGAAAAACGAAGGCTTAGGGGTGATCTTATAATAATGTATAAATATATGAGGGGACAGTACAGAGAACTTTCTAATGATCTCTTTACTCTTAGGCCTGAGACTGGGACAAGGGGGCATCCTCTACGTCTGGAGGAAAGAAGGTTTAATCATAATCACAGACGCGGATTCTTTACTGTAAGAGCAGTGAGACTATGGAACTCTCTGCCACATGATGTTGTAATGAGTGACTCACTACTAACATTTAAGAAGGGCCTGGATGCCTTTCTTGAAAACTATAATATTACCAGTTATACATACTAGATTCTTTGATAGGGCGTTGATCCAGGGAATTAGTCTGATTGCCGTATCTGGAGTCAGGAAGGAATTTTTTTCCCCCAATGTGGAGTTTAGTGTTGCCACATGGGTTTTTTTTTGCCTTCCTCTGGATCAACATGTTAGGCTATGGGTTGAACTAGATGGACTTAAAGTCTTCCTTCAACCTTAAAAACTATGTTACTATGTTACTATGTTACCATCACACTCCTCACCACACCCCCCTTCTCTTTCTGCACCTCCCCACACGCGATCCCCTGGCCACTTCACATACACCCCCCTCTCTGTACAGTCTCACACTCATACACCCGTCCGCTATCACACCGCCAACATCCGATCGTCTCATGCACGCCGCCGCCAACATCTGATCTTCTCCGCCGGACATCACATCTTTTTCTCCGCGATGGCGACGCCTTGTTGGATCTGCCCCGTCTGGCGACATCCATCCTCGACGATGATTTCTCGCGAGACTACCCGCCTGCCATGTTGGATCTCGCGAGATCCAAGACGGCGGCCGGGAAGTCTCGCGACACGTCCCACCCGCCATGTTGGATTGCACCACATCCAAGATGGCGTTCTGGAAGTCTAGCGATACTTTCCGGATGCCATCTTGGATGTGGCGCAATCCAATCCTCCCGATGTGATAGCATCGGGCTTTAATCTAGTACTATCTAATAAATATCTTATATTGTGAGTCTATTAAAGAAATACAAGATATACATGAATAATAATGTCAAAGGTTTTGGAGAGGTTGTGGCAATCTATCCTTGTCTCCGCCCTCAATTCCTTTTCCCAGTTTATAAAATAATTTTGTTTTGCGTTTAAAGTATCATCATTCAAAACTTGATATAATTTATTTGTTTTCCATATAACAATATTTCTGGCTTGTTTAATAGATCTACTATGTTTCTGGGAATATTGAAGTCGATTTTATTATTTGTTAGTATTTCATTAATTAGCCCCAAATCTTCTCCTCAGATCCTTGTAAATTATATTTGTCTTTGGGAAGAATAAATCATTTTAGTTTTCCTCTCTCCAAGATACCAGACACTACACTAATTCCCTTCTCTTTCCACGTATTAATTTTCACCCTTGAAGAAATGGCTATAAAAATATCAATAGGGATCCGGGAGGGGTCCTCAGTCATGAACACTTTTTTTGATTTTTGTAAGAGTATTTTCCATGCTTGTGTAGTCGTTCTGATGGTGGCCTCACCTGGAAGTCGCTTTTGAGAATTACATAGAAAAGCCACCACCAGAGAACTAGGAGAGTTGTTAGACATGCTCAATTCTTCTAAGATTACCCATGATGGTTTGTTAGATGTCTCCCACCATTTTTGACTGTTTTTGATAAGAGTTGCTTGATAATAAGCTGAAATATTGGGCAATCCCAGTCCTCCTCTCTTTTTATGCTTTTCAAGGGTAGACCTAGCCACCCTTGGTTTTTGTCTACTTCATATAAAAGTAACTACGGTAGTTGGTTTTAGATTTTTTGTAAGTAGCTTTTTGGGATATATAGTCAGATAGAGCTGAAAACGTACAGAAGTTTTGGAAGAATGAACATCTTATAAGAATTTATTTTCCCTATCCAAGAAATTTCTAGTTTAGCCAAATAAAGAAGATCTTTTTTGAATGATTTTGTACATATTAGTTAAATTGTTGTTGATTATATCGGAAATAGGGTTCGTAATGTATATTCCCAGATACGATAAGCTGGTTTTATCCCATGTGAATTTAAATTCTTTTTTTAGGATTGTCCAGTCCTTGGACTGATCAATCCTCAATCCAGCTGACCTGTTCCTCATTACACCCACATTAATTCAACTTGACTCTGAATGATTACTTGCTCTCCTATCCATAAATCTGTCAAACACTGACTAGTCACCTTGATAATTACACTTCTCTTTGAACCAGCAGTCTGTGTATCCAACTCAGATCAATGGAAAGAAAAGCTCTTCTCACTGCTGCTGCACCTGCACCCTGATGGTTCCTGTATGGACGAGTCCCTAGCTGCGCGAACCCCTTTTGGTTCTGAGTATACTACTCACTACAAATCAAGGCAGGGCAAGCATAAAGAAACATAAAACATGGATTACCTCCTACAAACCTAAAATCAAATAAAGGGAAGGTGTAGATGAAACAAATGAGAAAGCACAGAGCAAATGCAACACTGGTCTCAGTTTTTTGCAAAATCCGTAGCAGTGGTGCTGGAACTCAGCAGCAGAAATTTACAGCTGAGAAGGCTGGTGTCTGGAGCGTATAAGTAGCCCCACCTGAACTGTGATACTATAGAGTCAATGAACAATTGAGAACAGCTGATAATCACTCATCATAGTAAAGCCCCCGTCACACTAAGCGAGATCACTAGCAAGATCGCTGCTAAGTCACAAGTTTGGTGATGCAACAGCGACCTCACCAGCGATCTCGCTATGTTTAACACTTAGCAGCGACCAGGCCCCTGTTGTGAAATCACTGGTCATGTCAAAGTCGCCTGGACCATTTTTTGATTGTTGGGATCCCGCTGGGCAGCATGCATCGGTGTGTTTGACAGGGACAACGACCATTGACCTCAATACTACAGGTCTGAGAAACAGGGTCCCAACAACCTCTGTATCATTCCGGATCGTTGCTGCGTCGCTGGTGAGATCTGACTGTTTTACATCTCACCAGCGACCACATAGCGACGCACCAGCGATCCCTACCAGGTCGTATCGTTGTCGGGATCGCTGGTGCATCGCCAAGTGTGACGGTACCCTAAGAGAAGCAAAGGTAAAAGTAAGTAGACCATCAGGTAAAGTAAATAGAGCATTTAGACAGGGACTGACCAGACTGTAGCTTATCCAGGAAGGAAACCATGCAGCAACCACAAACTTACTTATGCACGTTCCAAGCTAGATCTTTGACTCTTGGAAAATGCAGTTCGTCCCCTTCCCTGATCTCAACAATGCTTCTACATTCTTAACAAAACACTGATGAGCAAAAGGGTTATAATGATTTGAACTTTTGACTTTCAGACTAGACATGAGTGATGTTCGATTGAACATGTTCGCCAATTTCAAATTCGACTTGTGTTCGAGTAGTTCAATGAATGCGAACGATATGCTAAAAATTCGGTAATTCTAAGTTATGTTCGATAACTGTTCGTTGACCAAAAGCGTTACTGACTTTTCACAGTAATGCTTTTGTTCAACGTTATTATGAGTCTAAATGTACCGTTACACACAGAGATATCTGTGCAGACATTGCTTGTGTAATGGATGCCCTCCACACCTTTCGGGTGGGCTGTCCTCTTAATTGTCTGCCGCCAAATTGGATGCTTTGTCTGAGTGTGTGCACGCCACCGTAAGAACCATGCTGACAACAAGTCAAAGTAGAGCTTAATGACAAAGACCTTTATTTTAGGGGGGGTTAGCAGTTTTATAATACTTATCATTAAAGGGCCATTACTAGGTGATTGCATCATATTATGCTGAATCTACATTTTATTCTGAAAAAACATTCAATTCATATAGTGTGTGTTAGTTAGCATTTCAGCCTTGGATTATTACAGTCGGTACAGGAACATCTTGATAAGAGCTTCCACACTGCTACATCTAACTCAAAACATTATATATAAAACTAGAGGAAAGTGCAAGGATTCACATAACCATTCTGTTGGAAGGTTTCTGAATGGCTTCAATAAACGTATATAAATTATTAACTATTTATTGCCATGACCTTCCCCCCTTTGGAGACATTCAAAATCTTACCCTAATTCTTTGCCCTAGGCGGCGGAGGGGGAAAAGGTAGAGGAAAGGGGAGGAGACTTCACCAACATTGAGACAAACCGTAATTTTGGAATCCCTTTGCAGTTGGCCTTAGCCGCAACCTAAACTGTCCCTACTCTATCTTCTAAGATGGGTCTCAAGTTCTCGTATTTCGCCAAGGGATCTTGCGGCAATGGCAAGGGCATCATTCTCAGGCGAATATTTCTCCTTCATCATCAGGGCCTTTGAGATCTGCATACATTGTTGTCACTGTCTCCTTCATGACGTGAGACATCATCTTCTTGATGCAAGGTACTACACAGCATGAAATTAGAGCCACTATGAATAGAACACAAAGGATTATTATACCTAGTTTGATAAGTGCTCTCTGCCATCCATCCCACCACCCAAACCAAGTGTCCCATGAATCCTTAACACCACAATTATGAGCTAATTCTTCTGACAGGTCTGTGAGTCCTTTTAGGGCTTTGGTTATGCTCCCATCTATCCTTGGTCATGTGGTCTGGCAGGCTTCTTCCCCATTTATCTTTGCGTTGTTTTGCCTGGACTGGTCTATATCCCCCATATTACCCATAGCTGTTGTAGATCTCGTGTCGTGTGCATCTGTTTACTATGGTGTAGAAGTCAAACTGATATGTGACCCTTGTAGCTGTGGTACTAACATGACCTCCTGTATGTTCTCCCATATTCTCTCCTACATGACCTTCCACCCTCTTGTGATCTGCTCCCCCCTACTTTATACTGAGTATGTATATCAGGATTAAGGAGCAAAACAACCATTTTTGGCTTCGGAATCTGGTGCCTTCTTGCAGTGGGATGTGTGGATCAATGTAGGCCTTCCTTCAACCTTCACAGCCGTGGAGGTGACCAGCAGGACTTGGAAGGGGCCATCATTTCTGGGCTCAAGGGCACATCTGCTGAATCTTTTGATGAGAACCCAATCTCCTGGCTGGATCTGATGGGTTCCCTCCAAGTTTTGAGGATCTGGGAGAGAGGAAAAAACTCGAGAATGTATTTTAGTCAAATGCTTTTTTAATTTGGTAACAAACTTAGTCAAACTGTCATACTGTAGGGTCAACTGTTGGGGGAAATACAACCCTAGTCTTGGGCACTTCCAAACAGAATCTCATAGGGACTTAGCTTAGTTACACTAGCTGGGGTGTGTTTGACACTGAACAATGCGAGGGGAAGACTTTCATGCCACAGCTTCCCCGTTTCCTGCGCTGCTTTCAGCATTTTTTTCCTTTAATACCCCGTTTCTTCTCTCGACCCTTCCTGAATTTTTGGGATGATACTGAGTATGAAGAGCTAACTCTGTCCCCAGGGTCTGCCACATCTGTTTGGTCAGATTGGCTGTGAATGCTGGCCCTTGGTCACTCTCTATGGTTTCTGGGACCCCATATCTGCACACTATCTCTGAGAGGAGTTGCTTTGCAGTGGTTTTAGCAGATTGGTTCTTCACAGGGAAAGCATCTGGCCATCCTGAGAATATGTCCACGACTACTAGTGCATATTCAAATCCTCCTGAGGATGGCATCTGAATGTGGTCAATCTGTATGCGTTGGAAAGGGTACAAGGGTCTAGGTGTACACTTCTGTGGAGTTTTCTCTGTTTTTCCTGGGTTACACCGGGCACAGACTAGGCATCCTCTGGTGTAATTTGCTGCCATTGTTGAAAAGCCAGGTGTGTGGTAGTACTGTCTCACACAATTGTGCATCTTCATTTTTGATTGATGGGTGGCGCCATGGCCCCATCTGGCAATCATTGGATAGAGGGCTCGTGGGAGGCATGGTTTTCCTTTCAGTAGTATCAGATGCTTCTTATCTTGCACAGCTCCATCTTGCATCCATTTTTCCTTCTCTTCATTGGATGCTTGTGTGGAGCCCACTGGGACGGGGTACTCGGTACCAGACCGGGGTACTGCTGGGGGATGTCACGGCGGTCCTGGTCCGGACCGTGTCCCAGGCTCGCACAATAAAATGGGGGTTATTTACAGGGGATTTGTCAGTCGTGACGCCACCCACTATATGCGGCCAGTGATGGGGCCGCCGCTGCTGCAGAACCTCCGGGGATGATGGCATAGCAGCTTGGATGAAATAGTTCCAGTGGGTAGAACTGGGTTCCCCGGGGCAGGGATGATAGTAGTAGTGAAAGTCTATGATGGGGGTTATTGATGCTGCAGGAGAGTAGGGGTAGCAGTAGAGATCATTAGAGTTGAGGCAATGGCAGTTTATGAGGGAAAATAGGGCTTCAGCATAAGGATCACAAACACTCACGGTTTCTGTAGTTTTCCAAGTCTTTACTTGCAGATGGTATAACACAGTATTGTCCACGGAGTCTGTACCGGGTTGCTCCCACCCTGACCGGGTCCTTGGCTTCCTACTTATGCGCTGCGTGTGGCCCTGCTGCCGCTTGTAGCTGAACTGCTGGCTCTGTCTCTTCCCACGGGTACCAATCTGCTGGGCAACTTGAGTCCTTTCTGTCACTGACCCCTCCGTGTTGCTTTGCTATGGTACAGTGAAGATGATGGACCTTCACTATCCCGGTGTTTACTGTCCTGTCTGTCTCAGGCACAGCCTCGGATCCGGTATCCGTCCTAAGCGCCTCTCTGGGGTTAAGTTTAGGATAACTTCTTATCCCGGGATGTTTCTCTGTTCCTCTGTCTCCTTTCCTCAGACCTCTCAGGACCTCCACTTCTACTTGACTCTGCTCCTGCTCTCAACTCCACTTAAACTGACTAACTGTCACTCCTCCTCTGTGGTAAACAACTTTAGCTCCTCCCACTAGTGCAGGTGCCACCTAAGCTCCTCCCACTTTCTAGTGTAGTGTTGTGTGGGGAGAAAACCTGTGTTGATGTTTCTGTGGCACATTAACCCTAGGGGTGCCACATTGGGCTTCTGCAGGGTCAGGACAATGTTCTCCCAGGATTGTTCATCCGTATTCTTCTTGTCCGGATCTTCTTCTTGTCCTGAGTCTTCTTCTTGTCCTAATCTTCTTCTTGTCCAGAGTCTTCTTCTTGTCCAGAGTCTGTCAAGAGATACAAGTTGGAGGGTTCTGTAATGAGTGGCTTCACTGCTGCTTCCTTAGCTGCCCTGTCAGTCAAGTCATTCCCACGGCTTCTCTTGAGGTCCCTCCAGTGTGTGCCTTTACCTTAAGTTCCGCGACACTTTCTGGCATCAGCAAGGACTCTAGCAATTCCTTCACCGCTCTATGGTGGTGTATTGGAGTTCCACTGGCTGTAATGAAGTCTCTCGCCCTCCAGATAGGCCAGTAGTCATGGCAGATGCCAAATCCATAGCGGGAATCGGTATAAATGTTCGATTTCTTCTGGGCTGCCATCTTGCAACCTTCGGTCAATGCAGCCAATTCTGCTTCCTGTGCAGACATGGACGTGGGTAGTGGTTTGGCCATCAACATAGTATCTTCTGTGACCACCACCATACCCGTGTGAATCCGTCCTTCTTGGTCCGCATATCTTGATCCATCCACTAAGAGAGTCAAATCTGGGTCTTCCAGCGGCGTATCTGTGAAAATACGGAGGTTTCTTGTCTCATAAGCGCAAGACAGTCGTGCTGAGCCATATCAAAGTCGGCTTCCTCTTCCACCAAAGTGTCAGAGACATCACATTCCCCCCTTGGAAGAGGGAGAAGAGTTGCAGGGTTCAGGACATCACATCTGGAGATAGTCATGTTGTCTGGGAGTAGAAGGGAACATTGTAGCCGTAAGTGACATGCAGCAGAGTGATGTTTAGGTTGCGTCTGGGCCAAAATGGCAGTGATATCATGTGGAGCCTTCACCTTCAGACAGTGGCCCAGAATAACATCAGCAGTCTTATCCAGCAGTAGGTGGGTTGCAAAGACAGCTCTCATGCACGAAGGTGCTCCACAGGCAACTGGATCCAGTCTGGCAGAGTAGTATCCCAGTGGGCGCTGTCTTCCCTCATGGAACTGTGTTAGGACTCCAGTGGCATGTCCTTTCTTCTCCATTACAAACAGGCAAAATGGTTTCTTGTAGTCAGGGAGTCCAAGGGCAGGAGAGCATATGATGGCATCCTTCAGCGTGTAGAATCCATCAATGGCTTTAGTTGTCAGACAGAAAGGAATGTCTTTGAGGCAGTCATAGAGAGGCTGCATGTGGACTGATGCATCTGTGGCACCCCAAGGGTTAAAGTGCCACAGAGATAGCAACACAGGTTTACTCCCCACACAACACTACACTAGAAAGTGGGAGGAGCTTAGATGGCACCTGCAAGAGTTTGAGGAGCTAAGGTTGTTTACCTCAGAGCAGGAGTGACTGTCAGTTTAGTTTAGTAGGAGTCTGGAGTTGGAGGAGAGTCGAGTTGGAGTGGAAGTCCTGAAAAGTCTGAGGGAAGGAGTCAGAGAAACAGAGGAACACATCCGGGACAAGGAGTTACCCTAAACTCACCCCGGAGAGGCACTTAGGACGGATACCGGATCCGAGGCTGTGCCTGAGACAGACAGGACAGTGAATACCGGGATAGTGAAGGTCCACCATCTTCACTGTACCATACCAAAGCAACACGGAGGGGTCAGTGACAGAGAGGACTCAAGTTGCCTAGCAGATTGGTACCCGTGAGGGGAGACAGGGCCAGCAGTTCAGCTACAAGCGGCAGTAGGGCCACACACAAAGTGCAGAAGTAGGAAGCCAAGGACCCGGTCAGGGTGGGTGCAACCCGGCCCCGGTACAGACTCTGTGGACAATAATCTGCTTTACCATCTGCACAGTAAAGACTTGGAAAACGACAACAAACGTGAGTGTGTGTGATCCATGTGCTGAAGCCAAACTTTCCCTCATAAACTGCCATTGCCCCCACTCTTATCGTCTCTACTCCTACCCTACTTTCCAGCAACATCTATAACCACCATCACAGACTTTAATTACCACTGTCCCGGGGAACCAGGCTCTACCTGCGAGGAGCCGTTCCATCTACAGCTGCCAAACATCATCCCCGGATGTTCTGCAACAGCGGTGGTCACCCTGACCACAACCCGTGGGTGGCGTCATGACAAACCTAATCCCTTGTAAATACACCCCATTTACTTGTGTGAACCCAGGACACGGTCCGGACCAGGACCGCCGTGACATCCCCCAGCAGTACCCCGGTCCGGCACCGAGTACCCCGTCCCAGTGGGCTCCACAACCTGGCGAACAGGATCTACCGTGCCCGGTATCGGGCATTGTGTGCCGTAATTAGCGACTGTTTTTTAATCAGCCGCCATTGCTGGGCTGAATTTTAACTGCGCCACAAAGACTGTAAATTTCAAAATCCGCCATTACAGAGCGCGCGAGGCGCGGGAAGAAAAACTGCTCACCGCTCTGACGTCATCCGGAAGGGAAGAGAATCCCTGGTGCTCAGCGGAACCTTTGTGAGACATCCGGACGGAAGCGGAAGACAGGAGGGCGGACCTTAACTAAGGGGGCACAGGATGTCGCAGCCGGCGGAGCAGCCGGTGAGAATCCAGTACCGGATCAAGGAGCAGCACTCAGCGGTGCTGCGGCGCAAGGAGCAGCGCCTGTTATGCCGCTCCTGATGCCGTATACTCCAGGGGCAATGTGGCTGCCTCAATACTCCGGTGAGCCTAACACTCTTAATGACTTTATCAGCAAGATGAAAGCATACTATGTGATGTACCCCCTCACTGAAGCCCAACGTGTAGGGATGATTATTGGACAATTAACAGGCAATGCACAGTGGGAGGTCGCATCCTGGCTGTATACATAAAAGGACAATGTAGAGCATCTTATAGCTGGATTAAAAGCAGCAATTGAATCTATTGCTGATACCCGGGCTAAAATGAGGTTCTTTGCATGTCAACAATAGCCTGAAGAGAGTGCCAGAGACTTTGCCTTAAATCTGCAGGAAGCACTCAAAGCACTTAAGCTAGCAGAACCTGCCTTAGCCCCGGGAGCTGACAAAATGTTAATTGACCAGTTCATAGAGGGTTTCTTATCCCTGTCCCACAGAGGACAGTTGAGTATGATGCTCATCCAGAATCCTAAAATGACATTTGCTGAGTTGAAAGACAGAGCTATCCGTCTGCAGCAGGTAGAGGAGCTCCGGATCTGCAATCTATACAGGGCCCTGCAGCAGCACCTCAGCAACCGATAGCATCAGCGACATCTGCTACAGTATGTCAATGACTGCTGCTGAATATAGAAAGCCTATCTCTAATGAGGCCCTCAACCAAAAGCTAGATGCCCTGACAGACACCGTCATCTCAATGGCCAAGGTCATCAAGCAGCTGCGAGAGTCAAAGCCTGCACCCAAGATCAAGTTGGCGACCAGCAGAGAGGATGTCCCGTGGATGAGGTCCAGGAGATATCAAGCGACAAGAGGACGACCCAGCGATCGCTATCAGCCAGATGGACAGCCCATTTGCCACCATTGCCAGAAACCAGGTCACTTTGCCCGACAGTGTGCTTTAAACGGAGATTCCCTGGGCAGGCGGGTCGCTCCTCAGGTATGAACTCTAAAGGTCCTTCAGCCTGGTTTGACAGATTCGTGGGAGGACAGCCGGTGATCCCTATCGTGTTGAATGGCATTCCCTTTAATGCCTTGTTGGATACTGGGTCCCAGATAACATCGATTCCACATGTTCTTTACAAAAGGACTGGGCTGATTCAGACATTGATAGTGGTCCATCAGACTTTAACATGGAAGTATGGGCTAGTAATGGACAATTAATACCACAGGTTGGGTTCAGAGAAATGACCATTCAGATTGGAAAGGTAGAATTGCAGAACCAGGGTATTATAATTATAGATGTTGACCGGCAAGATCGTGAACCAGTAATGTTACTAGGAATGAATGTAATTGAAAAGTGTTTTTCCGAGGTAATAACTGTTTTGCAGCAGATCGCCGTGACTGCCGGAACCGGACAGCAGAGGCTTTTGCACAAAGAAATAAAAGCTCTGATGTTAAAGCAGCAGGTAGAAATATCCGGAGGTGAAATCGGCAGTGTACGAATAAGTGATCCAATACCCATTGTAAAACCTCCTAAAACTGAAATGTTGGTCTGGTGTAGAGCCGCAATAGGCATTAAAGGGCAAGACTATCAAGCTCTGGTAGAACCCGTATACTCAAGACAGTAGACCTACTATACTCACAGCTAGAGGAGTGGTTGAGGTACACCGGGGAAGAGTGCCATTACGCCTACTAAATTGCAGAGAGGATGAGATCACATTACCAAAGTATGCTACCATGGCTAAGTTGTACACGGTTGATAATAACAACATCACAGCCGTCGAGCCCTTGGACGAGTCAAGTCAGGCGGATGACAATGGCTCAAGGGAAAAGCTGGAGGATTGGTGCCAAAAGCTACATGTAGGTACCAGTTCTACACCTTCCCATCAAAAGCATGGAGTATACCGAGTAGTGAAAGAAAATGAGCAGATATTCAGCAAACACCCGTTAGACTTTGGGCAAATCAAAGGGGTAGAGCACACTATACCCACAGGTAACCATCAGCCTATAAAGGAGAGGTATAGACCATTACCAGCCGCTCACTATCAAACCACCAAAGACATGCTCAGAGAAATTAAATCTGCAGGGGTAATAAGAGACGGTTGTAGCCCCTGGGCAGCACCTCTAGTGTTAGTTAAAAAGAAGGATGGGACCATGAGAATGTGCGTAGATTACCGGCAGATTAACTGCATCACACATATGGACGCATACCCGTTACCTAGGATTGAGGAGTCATTAGCTGCATTAAAATCTGCTAACTACTTTTCCACCCTTGATCTGACTAGTGGGTACTGGCAGGTTCCTGTGGCCGAGGCCGTAAAGGAGAAGACATCGTTTACTATGCCGATGAGTCTCATTGAGTTCAATTGTATGCCGTTTGGACTCTGCAACGCAGCCGGAACCTTTCAACGCCTGATGGAGAGCTGCCTAGGACACAAGAACTTTGAAACTGTCCTCCTGTACCTATATGATGTCATAGTCTACTCCAAGACGTATGAGCAACATCTACAAGACCTGGCAGAAGTGTTCGAAGCCTTGTCCAAATATGGCATGAAAATTAAGCCATCTAAATGTCACCTTCTCAAACCAAAGGTACAGTACCTGGGACATGTCGTGAGTTCAGAGGGAGTAGCACCGGATCCTGATAAAGTCACAGTGATAAGGGATTGGCCAAGACCTACTAACGTGAAAGAAGTGAGGCAATTCCTGAGCCTCGTAGCCTATTATAGAAGATTTATCAGTGGATTCACAAAGCTAGCACCTCCTCTACAAGACATCCTGGTAGGACAATCAAGAAAGTCTTCAACCCGTAATCCTCCTTTCCAGTGGAGTGAAGAGAAGGAAGACTCCTTCAACAAACTGAAGTGTGCACTGACGGGAGAAGAGATTCTGGCATACCCTGATTACCATCAACCATTCATTCTATACACGGATGCCAGCAACGTGGGACTGGGAGCAGTGTTGTCGCAGAAGCAAGGAGGCAAACAGAGAGATATTGCCTTTGCAAGTAGGAAGCTCCGGCCTACAGAAAGAAATCCCGAGAACTACAGCTCCTTCAAGTTAGAACTACTGGCACTAGTTTGGGCTGTAACTGAACGTTTCAAGCACTATCTGGCAGCTGCAGAATTCACCATCTACACGGATAGCAACCCGTTGACCCACCTGGATTTAGCAAAATTAGGTGTATTGGAGCAGCGATGGATAGCCCGGCTGTCTAACTACAACTTTGTCATCAAATATAGGGCAGGCCGCAAGAACGGGAACGCAGATGCCTTATCTCGGATGCCACACCTGGGAGATGTGGAAGAGGAACCGGAAGAGTTGGAAGAAATTGAACTACCGGCGTTTCATCGTTTAAAGGTAGACAAGTATAAACCCGGCATCTACCAAAGAGAACAACAGGCAAGTCTTAACCCGTTAGCACACCATGGATGGGCTGATACCCAAGATAGTGATCCAGCTGTGAAACTAGTGAAAGAACTGCTTACACAACAAGGTGTGTACCCTAACCAGAACGCCCCGGCAGAGACCCAACAACTCTGGAAAGAGAGAGGCAAGTTGTTCCTGTATCAAGGGAAGCTCTGCAGAAGGCATACCAATCCCAAAACACATGAATTGGTCTGGCAGATAATCGTACCCAAGCGAGACATCAAAATGGTCTTAGAATCCTACCACGACGGTGCAGGTCATTATGGATGGAAGAAGCTGGAAGTGCTCCTAAGAGAGAGATTCTATTGGGTTGGCATGAGAAAATCAATTGAAGATTGGTGTAGAAAATGTGGCCCATGCAACCTCAGAAGAAAAGATCAACAGAGAGCCCCACTCCAGTCCATAGTAACCAAGCAACCACTAGAGTTACTTGCAATAGACCACGTCAAGTTGTCACCAAGCCGGCCGGACAGGCTATGTCTATGCCTTAACCATCGTGGACCATTACTCACGCTTCTTAGTGGTGGTACCCGTCAAGGACCTGATAAGGCAGAGACCCCAATACCAAGAATAATGATATATTCTGCCTATTCTATGATTTCAGACTTCTAGTTTCACAGAAACTAAAGTCAGATTAATCAATTACTCATAAGCTTGTTATCTAATATTTTGTGCTAGGTAGGGCTGTTTTCACTGTAATAAATACTGATTTCTTTATATTATTGGTAGACTTTGACCATATGGGTATATGTACTTTTCCACTGTGATAATAATGCTGAACAAAACACTTTAATTAGATGATGTCAAGAGTTTCCATTTGAGATATATCCCTTTTAGGACATATTCAGAGTCACGCACCTATGAATCATACTTATGGACTTTGATATGACATGACATGACACGTATCAAGTATTTGCCTATATATAGTGGTGACTTGTTTTGAATAAAGGATCATTATGCTCTCTGAGCCAGAACTGCGTGTCTGTCTTTGATTGCTTACTGGCTGCAGCCCCCGATCTACAATTTGGCTACCATCCAATATATTTGAAGGGTCTACTTGAAGACCACCTCGACAATTTGGCGCCCAACGTGGAGCAGGTACTCACTCAGAAGACCCCCAATACCTGAGACCCGGCACCTGCAGACTGAGGACCAGAGGACACACAGAATAAAAAGCACCGATGCGGTAAGAACCTTCAGCTTCTTACTAATCTCTTTCTGTGTCTCCAACGGCCTTCTATCCTGCCGCTGGATTTTACGGTATGTTATAGTCGGTCTATTCTGATACATCCTGTCAATATTATTTTGGCAAAGAACCATAGAATATCCTAGTGATACATATATATATTGGATTGGGTAGGTTTATGTGTTGCTCCTTTGTTATATGTTTAGTGCTTGACTGATGTGTGAATGCTTGAGTCTACCTTGAGGGTTTGGGACGCTTTTCATGGTGCCTGCCGTGGGGACTAATCTACACTGTGATACTGGTGTTTCATCCAGGATTCACGTGTGGAGACGACCATAACGGTATGTCCATTGAAGGCAGTGCCGCCTCCTCCTGGGGACAGATAGAGATACGGTGTAACAAAAACACCGCGTGCTTCTGGTTTAGATTCTCTGCAGTTCCCACCGGTAACCCATGAGAAAACGGGTACCCTGGGTCAGAGGACAAGTCTGTCTTCTTTGTCTCCTTACTCTCTGTTTTGTTTCATGTGCACTAGCTACCCCAAATGCAGATGATCTTAGAAAGCACCGCTAGAGTTTTAGTCTTATTAAGTCTGCCTGGCATTGTTTTGTTTTACCTTCTGGTTGATGTACAAGATTTACACACATACTAGATAATACACATTGCCCATACCATCCCTCGCCCAGAAATCTTGGGGATTTAGTGACGTGACTCCAGTGTAGTCAGTTGGCCAAGTCACAAATCATAATATTTTGGGGTCTGCACACCTAAAAACTACTGAAGCTTAGTTTGAAGGTACCGCAAGTTGTTGTAGGACTCTGGGGCGCTATAGACAGCCATTTGGAAAAAGGGCGAGGAAGGCAGAGAAGTAAAATAAGAATCACGCTTGAAAAAGGTATATAGGCAACCAACCAGAGAGGATAAGCAGAAAAAGTTAATATACTCAGCCAGAATAGCCATGAGGGTTGTGATGTTAGTGAAATAATGGAGAGTAGGAAGAGCAAACAGCAACAGAAACAGCTGCAGAAGCATCGCTTTCCTAGAACAGATTAACACGTTAGGGAAAATGCTAACACTCTTTGCTGTTGCTCCAGCCATAATTGAGTAGCAGTTGGAAAGTCTTAAGTCAGGAGTTTATGTTAGTCCGTAGAATACTCTAAAACTGTTTTGTCTCAATGTTTGTCTATCTGTTTGTATGTCTCTGGGCTACCTAGTTTTTTTTATTGGCTCTGATGATCCATTGGTGTTTCTCTTGGTGCTGCGGGATAATTCAATAGGAAGTACCAAGAGTTACATTTTGTTTTTTTTTATAGGATCCAACACGTTTGCACAACCTAGACTAGTGTATAAGTAAAACACAAAAAGGTGTCTGGTGCATTAGGGGGTAAAATTTAAATCGTAAAATCAGTGGTAGGAGCCTCATTTGAATAACATCCGAAACCGGACAGTTGTATAGCCCAGCACATCACCCATAAGGTGTCCGGAATTTTTGTTTATTTCAAGAAAGTATCAGCAAGTAGGTTTCACTGAAAAGTGAAGGTTAATTTGGGAAAATTAATAGAAGGTTTTAGCTTGTGGTAAAAATGGAAACTAATCAGTTTACAGCAGAAGTCTTGGTAAAGGAGAAGCAAGGAAAAAGATATGTGGGGAAATTGAAAGTTTTGTTAGATCTAGCAGGTTTGTCATCCCCCAGGTTAGTTAAAAACAAATGGAAGATTGTTTTAGAAAAGGAAAAGCCAATTTTGAAACATTCTAAAATTTTTAAGGATGCAGAAGCGTGGTACAGAACTGCGCAATGGGTTGAGGAAAATTTTTGGGTTGAAACGTTTGATTCTGAAATTTGTAGATATATATATAGTCCACCACCCGGTAAGAAGGAACCGGTAACAGCTGCTGCACTTAAGATAACAGTAACACACGAAAACACTAATACCCTGCACCCAGTCCTAATGATAGATGACATAACATATCACACACGTCCGGTGACGGCCGGCATAAACCAAAATGCACCAGTTTCCCCCATGTCAGCGCATGCCTTGGATACAGTACAGGCTGTACAAAATTTTCCCATGGTAACACAAGGTCAGTCAGCTTTTCCTTTCCCCACTATTATACAACCAGATGTACTTGCCTCCCCTTCAGCCACTCTAGCCCCTGTATCCAATAATGTGACTTCAAGTCTCCCAGGAGTTGATAAGGTACGGACTAGATAGTCTGCCTAACCACAAAAAGGCCACTATAAAATTATACCAGAGACGTTTGAATGAGATCCATAACAGCTATTTAGCATCAGATGTTCCTTCCCAAACAAGCATAGGAGATTTATTCCTGCCAATATTGGAGAACTCTTTTATGCTTCTCCATGAGATAAAACAATTGCAGCAAGAACAATTGCGTTTAAAGAAACAATTAGAAAAAGTTAATGTAAAAAGTCACGGACAACGGCTAGGGTCACATTGCAAACATGAATTGCATTCACCGCATCCGGATCCGGATGCGGTGAACGCAATGCCGGTCGCACACAGTTTTTTTCAAAACTGTGTGCTGAATACCGCACTGCGGTCACCGGATGGCTCAGGATGTGTAATCCTGAGCCATCCGGTAATTGCATAGCTTGCGGTGCCCGATCTGGCAAGTTAATAAAGAGTTAAAATAGCTGACCTAAATGACTTTTTGAGGTCTGTAGGGGGGCTTAGACCCCCCTACAGACCGGCCGGCGACTTCTATAGTGTTCTTCTACAATTTCTCACTGTGCACGGGCTCCTCGGAGCCCGTGCATGTAAACCAAAGGGGCCCCCCCCCATATCACTATACTGGGATGCATAGACCCCTCTATTACAAAGAAGCTGTATTGGTCTAAAGTACATGATAAATTTGGCAATTCGCATTGTAAGTATATACTTACAGTCTTTCGTAGGCAGCGATAAGGAAATCCATGGGCGGGGCTGTGTGCAGCAGCCTCCGCCCGCTCCTTCTTGATGCCCGCCCCCTCTGGCCGTAATCCAGTGTTTTGTGGGCGGGCACGGCGTTAAAGGGGCGTGGCTAACCACGGCACATAGTTAGCCACGCCCCTTTAACGACGTGCCCGCCCACAAAACACTGGATTACGGCCAGAGGGGGCGGGCATCAAGAAGGAGCGGGCGGAGGCTGCTGCACACAGCCCCGCCCATGGATTTCCTTATCGCTGCCTACGAAAGACTGTAAGTATATACTTACAATGCGAATTGCCAAATTTATCATGTACTTTAGACCAATACAGCTTCTTTGTAATAGAGGGGTCTATGCATCCCAGTATAGTGATACGGGGGGGGGGCCCCTTTGGTTTACATGCACGGGCTCCGAGGAGCCCGTGCACAGTGAGAAATTGTAGAAGAACACTATAGAAGTCGCCGGCCGGTCTGTAGGGGGTCTAAGCCCCCCTACAGACCTCAAAAAGTCATTTAGGTCAGCTATTTTAACTCTTTATTAACTTGCAAGATCGGGCACCGCAAGCTATGCAATTACCGGACGGCTCAGGATTACACATCCTGAGCCATCCGGTGACCGCAGTGCGGTCCCGGTAAACGCTGCGAAAACTGCTGCCTGCATGATTTTAAACGCAGGCAGCAGTGCCGGATCCGGCCACCGGATGGCTTGTGAAGCCATCCGGTGTTTTGCATTGGATCCTATGGGGAGCGTTTCCTGGTCCGGTTTTGAGCTTTTTGGAAGCTCAAAACCGGATCAGGATTTTGTTCCAAAAACGGAAATGTGACCCTGGCCAACCACCTCCTATTTCCAAGCAGGGTGCATTTGTAGCAAGATCCCGGATTATATGCGACCAGTGCGGAAAGGCTGGACATCTCAAAAGACAGTGCAGATCAATTACATGCTCAAACTGTGGGTGAACTTTTACAATGCCCCTCCTCCAAAATTGTATACTTAGGAAATATTTAAGAATCATTATGTTTACATGGAAGTTTTTTCCTCTGTATTTGGTTTGTGCACATAGAAGTCTGAATAATAATTTACTACTTGGTAATTTGTTTCTGTAATCTGTTATTACCCTTTTAAAGGTTCATAGTCCAGTTTCCTATCATCCACAAGCTTGCCAATGACACAATCCTTGGAAGAGAAAAAAAATAATAATAATGTCTTTTATGTTTAGAATAAACCAACATGAGGCTGTAATTTAAAGTTTTAAGCTAATTAATTTTGCCAGAAGAAACATACCGTATATACTCGTGTATAAGCCGACCCGTGTATAAGCCGACCCCCCTACTTTTGCCCCCAAAACCTGGGAAAACCTATTGACTCGTGTATAAGCCGAGGGTGGACCCCAGCACAGGTATACAGGCCTCCCCATTGGTAGTATACAGCAGCCTCCGCAGTGGTAGTATACAGCAGCCTCCGCAGTGGTAGTATACAGCAGTCTCCCCAGTGGTAGTATACAGCAGTCTCCCCCTGTGGTAGTATACAGCAGTCTCCCCCTGTGGTAGTATACAGCAGTCCCCCCCTGTGGTATATACAGGCCCCCTGTGGTAGTATACAGCAGCCCTCCCCCTGGGGTATATACAGGCCTCCTGTGGTAGTATACAGCAGCCCTCCCCCTGGGGTATATACAGGCCCCCTGTGGTAGTATACAGCAGCCCGCCCCCCTGTTCTATATACAGGCCCCCTGTGGTAGTATACAGCAGCCGCCCCCCTGTTCTATATACAGGCCCCCCTGTGGTATAATACAGCAGCCCCCCCCCTCGTGCTATATACAGGCCCCCCGTCATTACCGGCGCGCGGTCACGTGGATGGATGCTGGGTAAAAGCAGGAAGGAGAGCGGGGGATGCGCGCGCGGTCACAGGAGGGTAAGTATGAAAGATCTTCTTTTACAGGTGTGCGGCGGCAGCAACGGGGGGCCTGTATATAGCACGAGGGGGGGGGGGGGCTGCTGTATTATATCACAGGGGGGCCTGTATATAGAACAGGGGGGCGGGCTGCTGTATAGTGACTCGTGTATAGCCGAGGGGGGCACTTTTCAGCACAATTTTTGTGCTGAAAAACTCGGCTTATACACGAGTATATACGGTACTCAGTCCACCTTTGAAGTGAATACTAATATTGATTGTGTTACTCTGATTCCCTCAGGGGAAGAAATAAGAGATACAATTTCGCAACATCTCACAATTATAAAGGAAATATGTGTAGACACATTTAGATATCATATATGGTCCATCAATATGATTAGTAGAAACATGGATTAATGAACTGCTAAACATGAACTTTGTAAAACAATGATTTTGAACCTAATACAAATTTTTTTGAGTGTTCTATTTTAGATGCTGTATAGGTGAGAGATGATTCTACATTGGACACTAGTAGAATCCTCGCATGAGGTAATCAGAGTAAACTACTGCTCCACAAGTCAGCGGTGGGCAGATAGGACCAACTCCTGCACTCTTGGGCAGGTGGGGCGGTTCAGGTGCAACTCTTACGACACCAGTAAGCTTTATTAAATGCAGAATTGGTAAATCAGGAAAAATGGGTTGAATGTATGTTACCAGTCCAGTATGGCATAAGGTCTATGATACAAAAACACACATGAAGAGTAATTCACTGGATATAGAACAACTGAAAGATAAGGCCTAGGGAGCAGAAGACCGTGGTGTGGGAGGTTTTAAACTAATCCAGCCGTGGTGAGACTGGGTGTCCTTCCGGCGTCAGACTGCCCAAACAAAGAGAAAAATGGGAATTGAGCTGGAGGAGTACTCAGCTAAAGCTGTCCCTGCTTCTGATGATGGCACAAACGACTAATGAATCCACCAACCTGCGTGAAACCAGGTAGAAGGAAAAGTGCCCCTGGATCGCTCCTGGTTTCAGGTAAGCCATGTGTACAATCCTGCATTATTCTTGCACACAACACAATTTAGAAAAGGTAAGAGCTAAAAAAAAAAACAGCAGCTAGGCCGCACCACCCGTTTCAAAGATTGCAATAGTGGACAGAAGAGAAGAAAGGGAGGAAATGCATGAACATGTCCTAGTAGGTGTGGATCTCTCTCTCCTATATAAAATGACATAAAGATACAAGTTACGCTTTGGTTAAAAATATTCTGGAATAGATAAATGAATAAATAATATAGTTTTGTTTCCTGTTCTGTTATTTGTAAATAATAATATGAAGTTGTATATTGAACAAACTTTCAGATATTTAGTTACCTCTCTTTTGGCATGTTTTCCAGGAAAACAAAGAGACCACTCATGATAAGTATCCTTACCCCTTGAATACTACACCTATTTGACTCTACCTTGCATTTTATCACTTTTACCTGTGTGCAGCTCAGACAAACTCCTAACCTAAGCTCCTTCTATTACAGACTATTGACTGTGTACCTATTGAACATTATATATATATGGATATGGACTAAGACACCGCCATATATCATGGATGTTGATAATGGAATAAGTAGCACCTTATAAACTGGTTATACATATAGGCTCTTATAGATTAGAGATAGGTCATAGATAGATAGGATAAGTCGACATCGAGCGTGAGCACCACAGGCGTTTCAAGAAGGTGTCGACCTCCGCTGTGTAGGTAGGTTTCCAGCTTCAAGAATATTACTAGGGTAATATTAGGAGTGGTGATATTCAATTACCAAATTGTGTATATTCCATATGTTTTTTCTTTTGCACTATTTAAAGTGATGTTTTAGTTATTTTTGTATTTTAATCAATAGAGAACTACTTCTTATTATATGTAAGACTAGCTGTGAGCCCGATGCGATTGCATCGGGATTCTAGAATGTGTGTATAGTTTACTGAGTATACTTGAAATATGGCAGCATAGCGGCAGCTGCTATTCCGATTGTTCGGCGCGCTGAAGGCGGCGACCAATCAGAATAGCGATGTGCTGTATGGCGCCATACTTCAAATAGATGGAATATGTAGAGTAAATAAAATAAAATACATAAAAATATAAATAGATAGATAGATAGATAAAAACAGATAGATATAGATAGATAGAGAGATAGATATAGATAGATAGATAGAAATAGATAGAAATAGATAGATAGATACATAGATAGATAGAAAAAGATACATAGATAGATAGATAAGATAGATAGATAGATAGATAGATAGATAGATAGATAGAAAAAGATAGATAGATAGATAGATAGATAGATAGATAGATAGATAGAAAAAGATAGATAGATAGATAGATAGATAGATAGATAAAGATACATTGATAGATAGATAGATAGATAGATAGATAGATAGAAAAAGATAGATAGATAGATAGAAAAAGATAGATAGATAGATAGATAGATAGATAGATAGAA